>OZ030019.1:9075000-9375000 GCA_964023405.1 Apodemus agrarius | reverse complement strand
TGCCCTGGGTAGTGGGGTCGGGGGAGGCAGGAAGAGACGGCTCAGCAGCTAAGAGCACTTGCTGCTCTTGCAGAAGGCCCAAGTTTGGTTCCCAGCACCCACATGATGGCTCACAACCATCTGTATCCCGGTTGCAGGGGATTCAACCTCTTCTCTTGACCTCTGTGGGCACCAGGCATGCTCATAATGCATGGACATGCACGTATACAAGATACTACATCACATAAAAAAAGCAAACTAAAACAAATGAACAAACAAAACACAGCAAACTCCTTGGCATCCTCTAGCAAATCTAAGTAGGGCTGAGGTTAAAAACATATTTTGATGTATTTGTGCCCATGTGTGCGGGTGTGTACACACAGCTGTTCCTGCCTGTTCTCTGTCTCTGTCTTTCACCCCTCTCCCCCAGCCCCAGGTCCATTTCTACAGGGCTAGCTTCAGTCTTAAATGCAAGGGACCTTCCCCGAGGCTGTGGGTACCGCGTTCTGGATCCCTGCACGCAATCCCGTCCTTTTGGGAGTTGTCTTCAGAAGGAAGAGCTGGAAGTGTCTGTCACATCACACTAGGATTTGACAGGCAGCCCTCTGCACACCAGCACTCTGCCTGGAGCATGGACTGGAGGGATAAGGCAGGCTCCAGTCACTGCCCAGCCTGGCGGAGCCTGAGGGAGACAGGGAGACCCGCTAACTCTCAGGCATCCACTCTAGCCGCACTGCAGAAGGCTAGAACACACACAACCGGCCACCATTCAGGGACAGAAGCCTCTTTGTCACCTGCTCTTTCTTGTCCTCTCCAGTAAAGCTAAAAGAACAGGGGCCTCTTGCTGGGAATCCGGCTGGCTTGCTCCAACTTATAATTGCCTGGGGATGGGCAGAACAGCTGGAAGAAAATGCGTGGGGCAGGAAGGCCTGTCTAGGGACAGTGGTAGCTCTCTCTCTCTCTCTCTCTCTCTCTCTCTCTCTCTCTCCTTTCTTTTTTATCCTTTCTTTCTTATTATTCCCCATTTTCCATCCTATTCACAGTTGTCATGAGACCCAAACCCAAGCCTGTGTGTATCCAGGTCACTCGCTCCAGATGCCAGATGCCCCAGAGGAAAGGAAAACTCCAGATCCCCCTCCCAACACTGGCTGCAGCCAGGAGCCGGGCCAGAGGCCGGGCCTCCTATGGACGGTCTCCACCATTCCAGCTCCTTACCAGGTATCTCAGGGACCAAACCACAGTAGGGGCCAGCTACCTTCCTCCCGCTCTGCCACTGTGTGTGTGTGTGTGTGTGTGGTGTATGTGTGTGTGGTGTGTATGTGTACATGTGTGTATGTGTGTGATGTGTGTGTCTGTATATATGTGTGTGTATATGGTATATGCCTATGTATGCACTGTGAATGTGTATATGCGTGCAGTATGTGTGTGTGTGGTGTATGTGTATGTATTATGTGGTGTGTATGTGTGTATGAATGTGTGTGTTTGTGGTGTGTGTATGTGTGTGTGTGGTATATGTGTATGTATTGTATGGTATGTATGTGTATGTATGTGTGAATGTGTGTTTGTGGTATGTGTGTGTATGTGTGTGTATGTGTGTGTTGTATGTGTGTATATATGCGTGTATGAATGTGTATGTGTGTGGTATGTGTGTGGTGTGTGTGTATGTGTGTGTGTATGTGTGTAGTGTGTGTATATGTGTAGTGTGTGTGGTGTGTGTGTGTATGTGTAGTGTGTATGTGTGTGTATGTGTGTGGTATGTGTGTGGTGTGTGTGTGTGTGTATGTATGTGTCTGTATGTGTATGGTGTGTATGTATGTGTAGTGTGTGTGTGTGTTGGCACTCTGAGCTCATGGCTGGCTTCATCTGCTCCCAGTTTGTTCCCTGGTCCCCTTGTCCCATCCTGACTTTCAGATGTTATGACAGCCACCCAAGAATTGCACGAGCTGCCTCCTGACCTGTTCAGTTTCTCTGTAAACAGGACCAGCTCCTACACCATCCACTCTAGCTGCACCCAGCCTGTGGGAGAACATTTCACCCGCCCCTTGCCAGTTCACTGCCAGGTCCCTAAGTAAGGGACCGCTGTCAGACCTAGTGTCACCCCCAAGGTCAGAAGAGCATCTTCTTTGCTGGGCCCTGGCTCCTCCCTGACTCACCGCTGAGCGAATGAACTCACTCACAGAAGGTTTAATCATGAACTTCCCGCCCACCCCTGCATCGCTCCCCGTGCCCTGTGGGTGTCTTTCCTGTCCCAGCCTCCAGAGTCGAACCTGAGTCACTTGCTGACAAGTCAGCAGCCAAGCTGCAGAGCCTGCTTCCAAAAGCCATCAGAGGAAGATGCTGGAAGACGAACGTGGAGTCTGGGTTTAGACCTAAGCACCAGGCCGAGGCTGGGGAACCGGAAGTGGAGGGGCGTGGCTGGGGCGCAGGAGGGCGCCCTGTTCCGGTCCCCTCTTCCTTTTCTTTCTCCAAGAGCAGAGTCTCCACGTGGAGCTCAGTTGAGGACACGGATTGCTGCTGGTCAACTCCACAGTGTTCAGGACAGCAGTGACCATGTCTAAGCAGGAACCATAGTCCCATACAAATAGGGCCGCCTGACAGAGCTGTAGGGACAGCAGAAGGAAAGCCTTGTCCTGGACAAAGTACGAACCACAAACACAGGCCAAATGACGATGGCGGCGCTGGTCAGCATCTGGCAGAAGATCATAACGGAGCTGATCATTTCCTGCCCCTCAGTAACACTGTAGCCATCGTGGGCTGTGGCAGAATATACCCCATATGTTTGTGATGACCCTGGCACCAAGAAGCCAACACACGTGTTGTTGGTCTGTGTCCACAGCGTGGTGCTTCTTGTGATTCTAGCGTATACTGTGTATTAAAAGCTTCACTGTAGAGCACGTGCCGTGGGGAGCGGCCAGATCTGTCTAGGATCTACAGAGCCTGAGATGGCATTGTCCCTCCGTGCTCTGTCTAATCTGGTTGTGTTTAGTTCATCCTGGGCCTCAGGGTAACAGGCTCTACCACGCGTATGTATCTCCTATAGCCAGATGCGACAAGGTTACCAGGTCGGTGTGTGTACAAGTCTCCAGACTCCATGTTCATCTTCCAGCATCTTCTGTGACAGAACCTTCTAACTGCATTTCTCAGACCGTGTCCCCAGTGCTGAGACATGTGACAGAGGTGTAAAACCACTCTTGGTAGGACAGAGCACTGAGGACAACATAAGAGGCAGCTGCGCATATAAGGAAATGCATAAGGTCGTCTGGGGGCCAACACTTCATTCCTGTCTCAGCAGCTCTGTACGTAGTCTAAGGTTAGACTCAGTGGTACATGCCGGTATCCCAGTACAGGGGAGATAGAGCCCACAGGTCAGCCTCGGCTTCATAGAAAGACCTTATCTCAGAAGTGAAATTAGCATGGAGAGAGACGGCAGTTAAGTTACTCTTGAAGAGGACCTAGATTAGTTCCCAGCTCCCACAGGGTGGCTTGTGGGACTTGTAACTCCAGTTCTAGGGGATCCGATGCCCCCAGCCTCCTTGAGCACCAGACGATATATATCATGCATGTACACACATCCAGACCGCACACTCATACACATAAACTAAAAATGTGTATTTAAAAGTAAACAGACAGACAGACACACACACACACACACATGAAAGCGCGCGCGCACGCGAGTGCTACCTGGTGAGTTCACACTCCTGTTCACGGTTGTCGCGGGCTCTCTATGGATGGGGTGTGAGTGGTGTGAAGAGCTGGGGGGAGGGTGCTCTCAAGGAAACTGTTCTATAAATGTCAGCATGGAGTATGTGAGGCCCAGCAAGTTCTTTCTGGAAGCTTTCAGACTTGATTCTGTGCAGCTGCCTTCAAAGCACCTTGAAGACACGCTGGAGTCTCCCAAGATGAGTCCAGCTTGTGTGCTGGCCCCTAAGTTCCCTGGGGATGTTGGTCTCATCACGGACAGCCCATGCTCTCTGAAGAACTCGTGTTCTTTAGGTATTTGTTAATGTTTGCTGAAGAGTTAGGCCTGATCCCCCCCCAGATAGACAGGATGCTGGGCAAGTGCGTGACTCTCAGGCAGCTTGCATATGTGAGTCGCAATGACCCTGTCAGATATCAGAATGAAATCCATTCACCTGCCACAGCTACACGTGGGGCCGTGCTGGCCTGGTGGCTTCCTTTAAAGCATTCCTTTTACAAGGAGTCCCTTTCCGGAGCATCCCATTTTGGACTTAGTCATTTACCTGAGTTTCCCCTGCTCTGATGCTGACGATGACTCTGGTCTAGAAGCAATAACCAGCCTCAGAAGAAGAAAGGCTTCGTGCCACAGAGAACCGTTCTGAGAGGGTAGCATTCCTAGGACTTCAGGTGGGAGCTGTAGCAAGTTGCCCTCCATCTGGGGACTGGCTCGGGCCACCTGCCAGCAGAGCAGGCAAGCATTTATGCAACTACAAAGCAGAAGGGCCTGGGCCGGCGGCTCTGTTGGTAGTTCCCCAATCATCACAGGTAACATGAGAATCGCTCTCCAGCCGAGTTCCCCAGCGCACGGGCAAGGGCGTGCTCCTGCTGCCTGGCGAAGAGTCCTTGCCTGAGGGCCATGCATGGAGGATGCAGAGCATGCAGGGACCGTTGCAGACGGTTACAAGCATTTGTGCGCATCCAGGTCAGGGAGATAGTCTCGCACAGCAGGCCTGCGATTCCGCTCATGTTATTATCACTCCGGTTGCAGACAAAGCACGTGTTTGAATTAGAGCGAGTGGGCTCATTTGTGGAAACGTGTTATGCGGCACGGACAACAGAGGCGGTGAGCCTGGCATGCTGAGGAGCGGCGGGGACTTCGGTTCTGCCATCCTTGCTGCGGCCATTGTTGTGAGAGCACACACTCGCTCTGAGCTCCCCGTACGGTCTTCTGTCACCGCGGTCAGGGTTTCGGGAGGCTGTACGAGTGCAATAAATATTCAATGTAGGGGTAGGAAGCAGAGCTAAGGGGGTCTGTTTTGTCTTTCTTGGTCTCAGTAAGAACATTTTTCTGATTCTTATCTATAGGATTGAAAGTCAAGTGCTGGAGAGACGGCTTGGGCAGAGAGAGGACCAGGATCAGTACCCAGCGCACACATGATGGCTGGAAACCATCTGTAATTCCAGTTCCAGGGCATTCAACACGGTCTTCTGGTCCTGCACACCTTTAATCCCATCACCCATGCAGAGGCAGGGACAGGGGCATGGGTGGGGCAGGGGCAGGGGCAGGGGCAGGGGCAGAGACAGAGGCAGAGGCAGAGGCAAGAGGGTCTCTGTGAGTTCAAGGCTAGCCAGGTCATCCAGGGACACACAGTGAGATCCTGTCTCAAACAAAACAAAGCAAAACAAAACAAAACCTTTTTAAAAATGTGAAAAGACTGCAGAAAAACCAGAATGGAGTGAGGAGGTTGGAGCTGAGAGCCTTGCAAGGGAGGGCTGCCCCATCACCTCAGATCATCTTAATTCCTGACCAGACCTGAACCCGAGGTGGCTGGCATGAACAGCAGAGACAAAGAGGGAGAAATTCCTCCAAGAAGAAGATGGCATCCAGAGCCCTAATGACCTCTCACAGTCTACAATGTTTCATCTGACAGTCAGTGAGAATGCAGAAATAAGGGAAGGGGAAAAAAACCCAAACAAACAAAAAAATCAAGAGTAAAACAATGTATCAGAAGAGAATTCCCAGGGAGCCCAGGCAGCTGGGCGCTTGGGGCTGAACTTTAAGATCTATGCAATCAATATATCCAAGAAGTTAGGAGACAAAAGTTTCAGCCAAGAACTGGAATTATAAGAAAGGGAATCTATGGAAACTCTGAAATAAACAAAGAAAGAACTGATAAATTTGACAGAAGATTTGCAAGATTTGTACACGAAGAATCCAACACAGTGTTGGAGGAAATTAAAGGCTGTGAGTAGAGAAATATCTCAAGTTTCTGAGCAGGGAGATGGTGCATTTCACAGGCAACTCTTTCCAAACGAATAACAATTTAAGTGCCAGATTTTAGGGGTAGAAACTGAGCCTCACTCTAAAACTTCTGCAGTCATACAAAGGATCTAGAATAGCCAAACATCTTGCTTTATTTAATTTTTTCCCTTTAATTATATTTTTTATTAGTTCTCTAGAATTTCATACAATGTATTTCAATCATACAGTTGTGAGTTTTCCCCTCCTACTCCCGTCAGGCCCAGTTTGTGTTGCCCAAACACTCTCAGGAACAGGGCTGGCCCCGGGGAGCCCCGGGGTGCCCCAGGGACTCACAGAGTAAAGGCACTTGCTGCCAGACCTGCACAGCTTGAGCTTGAGTTCAATTTCTGGAACACACAGTATAGAAGGAGAGAAACAATTAAATGATTCTGATGAAGTTGTTGCCTGATCTTAACAGGAGGAGGCAAAATAAAGTATTTTTTAAATGATTTACTTATTTTATGTGATTGAATGTTTTGTTTGCATGTATGTATGTGCACCACAGTTGCCCACAGACTTTAGAAAAGGGCATTAGATCCTTTGAAATGGAGTCACAGACAATTGTGAGCTACCATGTGGGTGCTGGGAACTGAACCTCTGTTGTGTGCAAGAGCTCACACTGCTCTAACTACTGAGCCATCTCTTCAGTTGTGTGTGTGTGTGGGGGGGTGGTGTGTGTGGTGTGTGTGGTGTGTGTGGTGTATTTTGAGGTAGGGTTATTCTGTGTAGACCTGGCTCTCCTGGAACTAAATCTGTAGACCAGGCTGGCCTCAAACTCACAGAGATCTGCCTGTCTCTGCCTTCTAAGTCCTGGGATTAAAGGTGTGTGCTACCACCACCTGGCTATAAGTATATTTTTAAGTTAAAAAACAAAAAAACCTAAGACACCCAAAATATTTGGAAACTATAAAACATTCTTCTGGGTAATTTCAACTTAAAATTTAAAAAAGAAAAAAAAAAGATTAAGCAAACACAAAATGTGAGGAGACAAAATGTGAGGAGAGGGTGTGAGCCCATGAGCGTAGCAGCGGGGAGCACAGCAGCAGGAAGGGGCTGGGACAGTAGCTGAGAGTCCACACCTGATTGACAGACATGAGACAGAGTGACCACAAAGCCCACCCCAGTGACACACCTCCTCCCAACAAGGCCATGCCTCCTAACCCTCCCTAAATCGGCCCCCACCTGGGAACCAAACCGTCAAATGTGTGAGCCTGTGGAGGCCAGTCTCACTGCTGCTGCCATAACAAATACCAGCATACAAACAGGAAGTGCTTGTGCTGGCTCTCAATTTGGAGGTTTTTAGTTCGCGATTGGCCCTGCCATGTTAGGGCTGTTGCAAGATGGCTCATGATGAAGCCATTCCCTCTGTGGCTGGGATGCGAAAATAGAAAAACGAGGAAATGGTTGGCTTCCCAGCATCCCCTTCGAGGCCATGCTCCCAGTGACCAGAAGATCCCCAGCAGGCCTTACCTCTTAAAGGTTCTGCCCCTCCAAACAGAGCCACACGCTAGGAAGCAAACGCGTAGCGCTCGGACCTCTGGGAGATGCGCCTCCCAAATGTCACGGTAAGATTGAAAATTTGAGCGTATTCTTTTAGGAAATTGAAAATAAAACAAACAATAAGTATATTTTAATGCAACGGAAAACAAGTGTGCAGTAGGAAGGGCCAGAGAAATCTATTATTTTTCACAAGAGCTAATAACAGCTGTAATGTGCAGGATCATTTCAGAGGAGCCCAAGACGGGTGTAGACAGCCATTGCCAAACACGAAGGCGGCAGCATGGCCCCAGATGCTAAGAGGAGGAAGAATCGAGAACGACTACAGGCGAGTAAATTTATATTTGCAGGAGAAAGGGAAGATTTGCTAGATAAGTAGGATTTACCAAGCCCCACGAAAGAAATAGAAAATATGAAAACTTCTGTGTCTATTAAATACATTGTATTCATGACCAAAACCTTCCCTACAAGGAAAAATCCTGGCCTTGATTGAATAATTCTCCAAATATAAAGAAGAGATATCACCAGTCTTTACAAAGTCCACCAGAGGATTAAATTATTCACTGAAATATTTAAGAAGAAAAGAATACAATCCCAATTATTTTATATGAGGCAGTAAAACTTTCATACCAAAGCCTGATTAGGAAAGTCTAAGAACATCTCTGTTGTGAGCCTACCAATCTCTTTCATGGACATAGTTTCCTAAATAAAATATTAGCAAGCTGAATCCAGAAACAGAGGAATAGTATGTCATAACAAAATTGGATTTATTCAAGAAATGCAAAGCTAGCTTTTGATGTAATGAAACAGAAGGATAAAAATTATATAATTATCTCATATAATAAAAGTCAGCACCCACTTATAACTAAGCAGAGCTCTTGGCAAACAGAGGCATCAACGGGATAAGAGACAGTCTGAGCAGAGCACACAGCAGGACCCGCAGTGATGGACATTCGTTTTCTGTCTAAGGTCACGGGGAAGGCAAGAGCAACCATTCTGTCTGTCACCACTTGAGATCATAGCCAAAGCAGGAAGGCAGGTCCGTCAAACGGAGGGTGAACGATTGAAGGGAGGGACCACGTCATCGCTCACGGATAGTGTGACTGGGGGGGGGGGTGCGTAAACTCACAGCTCCAGTTAGCGAGGCTACTTGATACAACGTCAGCATTTTTATATACAAACAAGAATTTAAAAACTGAGGTTTAAAAAAGGATGACAATCACAAGGACATTAAAAATTAAATGTCGAGCCAGGCGTGGTGGCGCACACCTGTAATCCCAGCACTTGGGAGGCAGAGGCAGACAGATTTCTGAGTTCGAGGCCAGTCTGGTCTACAGAGTGAGCTCCAGTACAGCCAGGGCTACACAGAGAAACCCTGTCTCTAAAAAACTAAAAACAAAAAACAAAACAAAACAAAAACACAAAATTAAATGCCTAGAGATAATAAGGAAAGCCTCTGCATAGAGTTCTACCAAACATGGTTGAGAGAAACTAGAAAGAAATTAGTGTAAATGGAAAGGCAGCATCTGTGGGGTAAGTAGGGAACCAATCAAAATGTAACCCAAATTTCAGATTTTTGTTTTATGGAAACTGACAGGCTAATTCTAACTTTGGTACAGAAACGAACACATGGAAAACGGTCAGAGCAACCATGAAGAAGAAAATGGGGTACCACAACGTAATATGGAGGATGTTGGAATCAGGAACAGTTAAGAGCACTTGATGCTCTATCAGAAGACCTGGGGTGGGTTCCCGGCACCGGCATCTGGCAGCTCCCAACCACTTACCCACAACTCATAGCCTGTAACCCGTAACCCATAACCCGTAACCTGTAACCCGTCACAACTGCAGCTCCAAGGGACCCCAGAGTACCAGAGCAGACAGGGCACACTGGCACGCATATGTTAAATAAGTAAGTAAATCTGAAGAAAGAGAAAGAAAGGAAAGAAGGACAGAAAGAAAGAAAGAAAGAAAGAAAGAAAGAAAGAAAGAAAGAAGGAAAGAAAGAAACAAGGAAGGAAAGAAGGAAGGAAGGAAGGAAAGAAGGAAGGAAGGAAGGAAAGAAAGAAAGAAACAAAGAAAGAAAGAAAGAAAAGTACAAATTATGCTATCCAAATTGGGCATGGAGCCACATTCCTGCAATCCCAGCCCTTGGGAGGGGCCCTTGGGAGAGTTCAAGGTCATTCTCAATTACATCGTGAGTTTAAGTCGCCTGGGCTACTTGAGAAAAAAATTCAGACAAATGGTCTAGCAGGACAAAAGTCCAGAAACAGATCCACACATTAGTGTAAGAGTTTGAGTTCTAGGAAGCTGCCCCCCAGGGCGGCTGGGGAGACGGCCATCTGTTTGAGCAATGGTAGAGAATCCATAGATGTCCATACTGGGAAGATAAATCTTTATTGTCGACTTGACTGGTGTCTTGGATACTTTTCTATTGCTGTGGGAAAACAAAACAAAACAAAACAA
Organism: Apodemus agrarius; assembly: GCA_964023405.1. Taxonomy (NCBI): domain Eukaryota; kingdom Metazoa; phylum Chordata; class Mammalia; order Rodentia; family Muridae; genus Apodemus; species Apodemus agrarius. The sequence goes on along the minus strand of OZ030019.1, from coordinate 9,365,078 downwards.
AACACCATGAATGTGCCACCTTAGCAAGGATTTAATTTGGAGAGCGACGGTCCAGAGGGTTAGAGCCCTGGCCGTCACCGCAGGGAGCCTGGCAGGGCGTAGACGGGATGCAGCCGAGAGCTTGCATCAGATCCACAAGAGGCAGAGAGAGAACTAACTAGCTGGAATCGCATGGGCCCTTTAAACCTCAAAGCCCACTCCCAGGGACACATCTCCTCCAACAAGGTCACGGCTTCTAATTCTTCCCAAACAGTTCCACCAACTATGGACGAGTATTCCAATACAGGAGTCTATGGTGGCTGGTCTCATTCAAACTACCACTGCATTTAGAATCACTTGGGCAGCGGGAGGCACACCTGGGCTGAGCCTGGGAAGTCATGTCCAGAGAGAATTACTCAAAAGCCGACTGTGAATGCGGGTGGCACCTGCAGCCCTTCCGTCAGCTCTCTGGACCTCCAGCCTGCGGTGGCCACGGCGTGCTCCTCCGGTGTTCCACCATGCTTCCTCTACCACGCAGACTCTGAAACAGTGAGCCAAGGTCCATTGTTCCTCCCGTAAGATACTCGGCCAAGCATTTTGTCACAGTGAGATTAAAAATGGCAGTGCACACACGGACATTAATCTCATCCCTTATCTCAGACTATACAATATTAGAAAACATCCTTCTAACAGGCGGGACCCATGGCACTAACACCCGGGAAAACATTCATAAATCAGATTACGTTGAAATAAAGTTCTTCAATTCATCAGCAGTCACCTGAGGTTTCTCCTTCCACACAGCATCTCTTCCTCCGGCCGTATTGGCCATGTTGTTGAGATGGCAGGTGCAGTTTCCTTGGACACTAAAGAGACCAAGCAGGTTATGTTTATGTATTTAGATGAGAAAAAATAGCAGCTCAATAAAAAGAGACTGATTTTGAGCGGAAGCAAGGCACAGAACATGAGAGAGGTTGGAGAGAGGAAAGAGAATGGGGTGGGGGGGTTGTGGGGGGGGAATGAAGTAATTCTATTTCAATTTAGGGCTGGAGAGATGGCCCAGCAGTTAAAAACACTGGCTGCTCTTCCAGGGGTCCTGAGTTCAATTTCCAGCACCCATATGGTGATTCATGATGATGGGTCTATAAAAGGATCTGACGCCCTCTTCGGGCATGTAGGAGTACATGCGGACGGAGCACTCCTACCTTTAATGAATGAATGAGTGAATAAATTAATTAAAATAAAAAATTATCAAAAGGACGGGCAGTAGTGGCACATACCTTTAATCCTAGCACTCGGGAGGCAGAGGCAGGCAAATTTCTGAGTTCGAGGCTAGCCTGGTCTACAGAGTAAGTTCCAGGATAGCCAGGGCTATACAGAGAAACCCTGACTCAGAAAAAAAAAAATCAAAAGAAACAGTATCGAGTCAGCAAAAATCATGTCCCAGGAAGGAAGAAAATATTTTCTAAAGTTGGGCGGTAGTGGTGCACGCCTTTAAGCCCAGCACTTGAGAGGCAGAGGCAGAGGCAGGTGGATTTCTGAGTTCAGCCTGGTCTTCAGAGTGAGTTTCAGGACAGCCAAGGCTATACAGAGAAACCCTGTCTCAGAAGAAAAAAAAACCACAAAAATATTTTCTATACCTGACAAAGGGCTTCTACATATGACATATAAAGACATCTAATGAATTGGTAACAAAGATAAAAAATAAAATGAAAAAATGGACAAATGTTTAGCCAGCCATTTCAAACACATTAAAAGATACCTGTTGGGCTGGAGAGATGGCTCAGCGGTTAAGAGCACTGACTGAGTTCAAATCCCAGATTACAGATGGTGGCTCATAGGCATCTGTAATAAGATCAGATGCCTTCTTCTGGTGTGTCTGAACACAGCTACAGTTTACTTACATATAATAAACAAATCTTTTTAAAAAATTAAAGAAAAAAATTTCTTTACACCTGTCCCTGGTGTAGAAAGCAGTGCTTTTTCTATTTATTTATTTATTTATTTATTTATTTATTTACTTTTGTTCTGTCAAGACAGGATTTCTCTGAGTAGCCCTGGCTGCCCTGGAACTCAGCTATCTGCCTGCCTCTGCCTCCTGACTGCTGGGATCAAAGGCGTGCAACACTATGCCCAGCTTACGATGCTTCTCCTTTAGTTATCAGGGTGTGCAAATTTCAAGCACACCTCGATGACAACCGTAAACATTAAAAGAGGGACATCTCCAAGCTCCCCTGGGCTTACCTGTTGGAATTCTGGCAGCAGCAGTCTCGAGGGCTCTCCACGACAGGATGCTCACCGAGAGCTTGATTGTGAGGCACCGTCACAGCCCCAAACAGGAAGTGACACTCGGGCATCAAGAACAGACCGGCCGCACTGCGGAGGGGTCACTCGGCCCAATACTGGACTCCAGTGGGTGTGAATGAGCTTCCGATGCACACGAGCCGGAGTCTCAGATATGCTGAATGAAATAACCCTGCTACAAGGGCCGGCGCTGTAAGACTCTATTTATATAAAAGGCAAAAGCCAGAGAAACTAATCAATGGTAATGAAATCAGGTTAAATGTTACCCTGGGAATATCAGATGCTACCCTGGGGAGGAAGAGGCTTTGGGGCTCGCTGATAATACTCCATCGCTTGATCTTGGCACTGTTAATGATGTGTGCTTACTCTGTGAAAATATATCGAATTGCATGTATGTCAGATTTAAATAAAAATCTTCATAAAAAATTACACCGAGGGCTGGTGAGATGGCTCAGAGGGTAAAGGCACTTACTGCTAAGCCCCGATGATCTGCTGATCGATTCTCAGAACCCGTAGAAAGTAGATCCAAGTGAGGATAGCCGGTGCTGGTTTGGGGAACAGGAATGCTCATACATCACAGGTATGTACAGTCCCTAGAGAGATTTGACAGTGTATGAAGTTATAAATACACACATATTTTGGGGAATTTGATAGATTTTATTTCACTAGAGAGATTTTAGGTTCGAAGAAAAATGGAGCAAAAAAGCAGTAAGTCCTCACGTGCCCCTCCTCCAGACCCTCCTCCACCCCTCCTCCAGACCATCCTCCACTCCCTCCTCCAGACCCTCCTCCACCCCTCCTCCAGACCATCCTCCACTCCCTCCTCCAGACCCTCCTCCACCCCCTCCTCCAGACCCTCCTCCAGACCCTCCTCCACCCCCTCCTCCACCCCCTCCTCCACCCCCTCCTCCAGACCCTCCTCCACCCCATCCTCCAGACCCTCCTCCAGACCCTCCTCCACCCCCTCCTCCAGACCCTCCTCCAGAACCTCCTCCACCCCTCCTCCAGACCGTTCTCCAGAACCTCCTCCAGACCGTCCTCCACTCCCTCCTCCAGAACCTCCTCCACCCACTCCTCTCCCTCCCCCTCCAGACCCTCCTTCACCCCCTCTAAATCCTCCTTCACTCCCTTCTCCAGACCCTCCTCCACCTCCTCCTCCAGACGCTCCTTCACCCCCTCCTCTAAATCCTCCTCCAACCTCCTCCAGACCCTCTTCTAGACCCTCCTTCACCCCTCTTCTAAATCCTCCTCCACTCCTCCTCCAGACGCTCTTCCACCCCTCCCCTAGATCCTCCTCCACCCTCTCCAGACCCTCCTCCAGACCATCCTCCACTCCCTCCTCCAGAACCTCCTCCAGACCCTCCTCCAGCCTCTTCTCCACTCCCTCCTCCAGACCCTTCTCCACCCCCTCTTCTCCCTCCCCCTCCAGACCCTCCTTCACCCCCTCTAAATCCTCCTCCACTCCCTTCTCCAGACCCACCTCCACCTCCTCCTCCAGACCCTCCTTCACCCCTCCTCTAAATCCTCCTCCACCCCTCCTCTAGACCCTCCTCCACCCCTCCTCTAAATCCTCCTCCACCCCTCCTCTAGACCCTCCTTCAGACCCTCCTTCACCCCCTCCTCTAAATCCTCCTCTAGACCCTCCTTCACCCCTCCTCTAAATCCTCCTCCACTCCTCCTCCAGACCCTCCTCCACCCCTCCTCTACACCCTCCTCCACCTCCTCCTCCAGACTCTCCTCCACCCACTCCTCTACCCTCTCCTCCACCCCTTCTCCACTCCCTCCTGTAGACTACTCCAGCCCCTCCTCCAGCTCCTCCTCCAGCCCTCTCATCAGTGTCACATGGACCAGCCTGGACATACCACTGTCAGCCAGAGTCCACAGTTTAGGTTGTGGTTCACTTTTGATTTTATTTTCTTTACTTCAAGATTTATTTATTTATTTTATTTTGTGTATGGTGTTATACCTGCAGGCATGTCTGTGCACTGTGTGTGCGCAGTGCCCTCGGAGACTGGAAGAGGGTGCTGGGTCCTCTGGACTGCAGTTATTGACAGCTGTAAGCTGTCATTTGGGTGCTGGGAACTGAGCCTTGTACTGTACAAAAGCAAGCTTGCTCTTAACCACTGCCACCATCTCTTCGGGCCCCTTGATCTTCTTTTGTGCAGACTGTTTTTAAGTTAATAAAGTTCACTTTTCAGAAGTTTCAGATTCATGGCAAAATTGAAATGGTAGAGGGTTTCCCCTTCCCACTCTGTTGCCTGCACACACACACACACACACACACACACACACAGGTACACACACAAACACATACCTAGGTACACACACACAAACAAACACATAAACACACACAGGCACACACACAAACACACATATACAAATATATACACATACACACAAACACATGCATACACACAGACACACATAGGCACACACACAAACACATACATATACAAACACACACACAAACACATGCACACAGGCACACACACAAACACAACATATACAAGCTTGCACACACACAAACACATGCACATACACAGACACACAGGCACACACACACACATATATAAATATGCACACACAAACACATGCACATACACACACAGGCACACACACAAACATACATATACACACATGTACACACACAAACACATGCACATACACAGACACACAGGCATACATACAAACACATACATATATAAACATGCACACACATATACATGCACCCATGCGTGAGTAGAGTTCATAATAGCTACTTTGTGTTGCTGCAACCAACTGTCCTATAGGAGCACTTAGGAGAGGAAGAGTGTGTCTTGTCTGCCTCACAGTTTGGTAGGAATATAGTGACAGGTGGTGGGGAGCTCACAATCGCAGGGACCCCTGCCTGGGACTCCTTGCATCTTTGCATGGTGAAACCATGACCAACATTTACCTCTAAAACTCATTTCTTCTTCCAAAACACTGAACAGTAACTGACCGCCACCTCTTCCCAGCCTCAGCAACCGTGTGGCTATTTCCTCTCCCTATAAAAGTGGCCGTTCCGGGTAAGTTATGTAAGTGGAATCCTACAGCACCTGGCCATCTGTGTCACTTTAACAGAGTGCACACCCGGGCTGTAGCACGTCAGCGTTTCCTTCCTTTTCGAGATGAGCATTATTTTATGGATGTGTCCATCCCATTCTGAGTCCATCTGTGGAGCCTGGATCCCCTTCCACTCTTTGACTGTGTTGCTAAAATTCTTTCCCTGGGGGACATGTAAACAATTTCTACCCCTTCTCCTAAGGTTTCAACAACAAACAGAGGAAAGATTCCTCCAGAATTGTCTCTTGGGAACCAATGAGTTTATTGGGTTTTCCTTACAGAGCTTAGGTGAGAGGATCCCTCCTGTGTGTTTGTGTGTGTGTGTGTGTGTGTGTGTGTGTGTGTGTGACTGCTCCTCCCTTTTCCATAGGCTGCAACTTAGAAAGCCTTACCCAACAGGGAAGATGGCTTTCCAATAACCAAAGAGAGGGAGCCCCTCCCACCTAGCGCTCCCTGCAGATCTTAAACCTGGGACAAGAGACAAACCTGCTAACACTCCCCAGCCTTTATACTGTAGCCCCTCCCCAGGCCACATGCAATTAAAGCATCGTTTCGTACAACAGGTGTTCAGGAGCAGGGAAATACTCAGGTGAGGGTCTCATGACCCCTCCCACCCTTTCAGTCCACCAGCCCAAGAGGGATGATCCTTTTGCATCTGAGTGGTGGGGTGTGGGGCTCATCTGAACTCCGCAGGATGGCAGGTGCTTGGTCAGGAGGGTCGCCATGGCACAGGAGGCTGCCATGAGTGCATGGACGGCTGCTTTCTTGAGCCTTGGCTCTCAGACCTTTTGGGTAAATCCTCCAACGTGAAATTACAAAGGGATGGTTCTAATTTGAGTTTGGGGTCTCAGCCACACCGCTCAGCAGCAGTGGAGTCTTCCTGAATCCCAGCAGGCTAAGGGACCATGTTCTGCTCAGATTTGCTCGTGGGCTGCTCCCCACCCCAAGTTTAAACTTTGGAAGAAGTTTTAAGTTCACATCAAAATTGGGGTGTTACAGAGAGGTCCATGGACCCCCTTCTCCAGCACGTGCCTGATCTCCCCATTTTTAACATCTCCCACCAGGTTGGGGAAAGTGTTACAAGGACCATCTTTATCGGCAAAGCCCGTGGACCAGGTCCTGTGCTGTGCATTCTGTGGGTCTGGACAAACCTATAGCAACACCAGCCTGCCACTATGCTGCTGTCCAACAGAGTGGTCTTTCTACTTTAAAAATCCGCTCTGCTCAGCCTGCCCACCACTCCCCGTCGCCCCCGACTCCCAGAAACCATTATTCTCTCCCCCGTCTCAAAGCTTTGCTTTTTAGAGACACCCAGAGCTGGAACCACACAGTCTATGCCCCGAGGTTGGCTTCTTTCACTTAGCACCAGCAGTCAAGCTTCCTTCGTGTCTTTTCATGACCCGATAGCTCATTTCTTTTTAGTGCGGAAATAATAGTCCATTGTTTGCAGGTACTACAGGCTATTTATCCATTCATCTATTGAAAGGCAGTTATGGATAGAGCGGCTGAACACTGGTGTTGCCATGGTTATTGATACAGCTGATTACTATCAGCCGGGCTTTTACTGTTTCCCGTCCATTGTCCATTTCCCGTGTTCTGATTTTTATGTCTTTGTGGTTTTAACTAAGCATTTTATTCTATTTTATCTCTTCTCTTTTTGTAGCATGTCGGCTATATGTTTTCATTATGCAACTAGACACAGCCCACTGTTCTGATTTACGGGTATTGCAGGTGCTTCATGGTAATAAAATGACTACAGTTCCCCCCAACCCATCTTTCTCTCATTACCATTCATTATGATATACATGAGCTGTAATCATCAAATACATTATTGCTATTATTATATTGAGCAAACACTTATCTGTAATATTAATTAATTTAAAAAGCACTTGTTTTAACTTTCCCTTACTCCTCTCCTGACACTCTCCCTGTCTTTACATGGATCTAAGCCTTAGATCCATGTAAAGACATTTCTTCTCGCTAAAACGTGTCTCTCAGCACTTCTCATAATGGCAAGTTTTCTAATGACATAGTTCCCCAGTTTTTGTTTGCCTGAGAAGGTCTTTTACTTATTATGATGATGATTGTGTGTGTGTTTGTCTCTGTGTGTATATCTGTCTCTGTGTATGTGTGTGTCTGTGTCTCTCTGTGTATATGTGTTTCTGTGTGTATCTGTGTCTCTGTGTATATGTGTCTGTCTGGGTCTGTCTCTGTGTATGCATGTGTATCTGTCTCTTTGTGTATATGTGTCTCTGTGTATGCATGTGTATCTGTCTCTTTGTGTATATGTGTCTCTGTGTATGTGTGTGTCTGTGTCTCTCTGTGTATATGTGTCTCTGTGTGTATCTGTGTATATGTGTCTGTCTGTGTCTATGTATGCCTCTGTGTATGCGTGTGTATCTGAGTCTCTTTGTGTATATGTGTCTCTGTGTGTGTATGTATGTATGTATGTATGTGTCTGTGTCTCTCTGTGTGTCTGTGTCTCTGTGAGTGTGTCTGTGTCTCTGTATATATGTATGTCTCTGTGTCTGTGTCTGTGTATATATCTCTGTGTATGTGTGTGTCTGCAAGCAAGCTCATGTGCTCTCATGTGTAGAAGTCAGAGGACTCCCATCAGGAGTTGGTTCTCTCCAGCAATTTTACCCACGGGGCCATCACCGCTCAAGACCAGCTGAAGTTCCTACTTGCCCTCGTGTCTACCGGTCAACTATGTTGAATACAAGATTTCAGGTTATTCTTTTTCTTTCAACATTTTAAATATTTAACTCCATTCTCTTCTCACTTGTAAGTTTCTGCAGAGAAATTTGGTGTGTGTGTGTGTGTGTGTGTGTGTGTGTGTGTGTGTTTTCCAGACAGGTCTGTCTCTGTGGCTCAGGCTGGCTCCAAACCCCTGGGTTCAAATGACTCCTCTGCCTCTACCTCCCACATAGGCGGAGCTGGAGGGGATTAGCATGCTCAGATGTGATCCAGAGCCAAGTATTTTTAATTTCTAATGTTTCTTCCTGGCTCTTGCTTAGGCTCTCTGGGCTTAGGTAACCCATCTGTTTTTGTTTGTCTACTTTCTTCCATCAGAGCCCTTAGCATATTAATCATAGTTATTTTAAATCCCTGCCCTCTTATCCCAGTGGCCTGCTGCCTTTGAGTCTGCGCTGATACTTCCTCTGCTTCTTCACATTTTAATTTCTGTTTTTTGAGGGGCAAATGTATGTATGTGTGTATCACATATGTATTATATGCTAGAAATCTAGACACAAGGGTTTTGAAATGTCTTAGGAATCAAGGTCACGCTAAATGAAAGGAGATGCTGTAAACAGGCCTTCATTTGTGGCGGTGGGAAAATTTGGGGCGTGGGACACTGCGCTGTGGTCCAGTCTTTCAGTAGACCTGGGATGCGACCCTCACTGTGCTTCTGTTAAACGCAAATAAATTTGTTGCAAGTCAGTCTCCACATCTGGGCAATAAAATTGGACCCGAAGTGGCTTCCATATACACTCAAGGGTAACCTAGCTCAAAGGCAAACAAGCTGTAACCTACCCAGGAGCAAAGCCTGGTAGCCAAGCAACTAACCCCTGCTAGGAGAGCAGGGAGCGCCAGGCTTGCCAACGTGGGCTGTAGGGATCAAGAGAAGTCAGTCTGTCACTTCCTGTTTTTGCTGGCTGTAACTAGAGATTGGGCCTTGTAAGGGGGTGGGTAAGTACGGGCGGGCAGACATTTAAAACAAATTCAATCAGGAATGCGGCCCAGTTCAACCTGTTTCTTGCTTAAATAAAGTTTATTTAATAAAATTTATTTATCATCCTCAGTCTTTTTTTTTTCTTCCTGTGCTCTTGAGTATATCTCTCCCCCGTCTCAGGTGGATCAGGAAGGGGGAAGGCTAGAGTCTCGGAGCCTCCTTCCCTTACATCAAGCTCTGACAGAACCGTTTCTCCTGAGGGCTCCTTTAGCTAAGGACAAAGGACTCAGTGGTGCTTGAAAATGGCTACTTTCTCTTTCCCCCAGCAAGAGCCTTGGGGTAATTTTTTCTCTGTTCTCTTTGAGAAGCTAATAGAGTAGAAACCACACAAACCTAGCAGCATCTCTAAGTTGAGCCTACAGAGTGTTTAAGTCTCAGATTTGTGTAATGTGAGTGGGGGGAGGGCTCTGGGGAGTTGCCAGCCATCAGGGTCTGCTCTCCAGGGAGGTGGTTGCCTGGTCCACCTCTTCCTGTCTCCAAACTTGGTTTGGTTCTTACTTCTCTGGTGGTGAGTTTGTTCAGCGTGTTTCTTGTGCTGGTAGAGAGGTGAGTTCTAACATCCTTACTTAAAGATATGGGGAGGGACTTCATCCGTTTACATTTCACAAATCATGAACATTTTGATCGTGCACAAGTGCAGCAAGAATCATGTAGTGAATTCCCACGCGCAGTCAGCTTCAGCTTCTACAAATGTTCCTCGGCTCCGGTTTCATCCATCCCTTCTCCCATGCCCACTCTTTATTTTTAACAAATGTAGTTTATTCTCCGACCAACGATCTCACTTCTAGGAATTCACCTTAGAGAAACAGACGCGTGTGAGCAAAATGACTTATGTCTGAAGTTATTTATTGCAGAACTGTTTGCAGCGAGAAGATATTGGAAACAATATGAATGTTCGCCAGCAGAGGCCTGGCCAAACACAGCCCGGCAGTGGACGACTGTCCAGATGTGGCAACAGCTGGGGAGCCACAAACATAGCAAGGCTAGAAGATGCAGAAACCAAGGGGAAGAGGGAAGGAAACGTGTTTGGTGCATAAAATACTTCAAAGAGGCCTGGAAAGATGGCTCAGTGGTTAAGAGCACTGACTGCTCTTCCAGAGGTCCTGAGTTCAAATCCCAGCAACCACATGGTGGCTCACAACCATCTGTAATGGGATCTGATGTCCTCCTCTGGTGTGTCTGAAGACAATGACAGTGTACTCACATATATAAAATAAATCTTTTAAAAAATGTTCAATTAAAAAAAATGCTTCCAAAGAGATAAATAGGATACAGCAGAGGCCAGTTGCCTGTGCCTTGGGGACAGTAGCCAAAAGGAGGTCTTTCTGGCCATCTTTCTTCCTTCCTTCCTTCCTTCCTTCCTTCCTTTCTTTTTCTTTTTATTTATTATTATATGTATGTACACTGTAGCTATCTTCAGACACACCAGAAGAGGGCATCAGATCTCATTACGGATGGTTGTGAGCCACCATGTGGTTGCTGGGATTTGAACTCGGGACCTTCGGAAGAGCAGTCAGTGCTCTTAAACGCTGAGCCATCTCTCCAGCCCATCGCCACCCCTTTCTTACTGGTGCTATGTTGCGAGCAAAGAGTTTCATTGTGTAGCACACAGGCTGGCCACCAACGTGTCATTCTCCTGCCTCAGCCTCTCAAGTGCTAAGATTATAGACATGAGCCAACATATCTGGCCCATACGTGCTTTTCCAGCTTTTGATTTTGAGTTGTGGAACTGTGCGACCTGATGATTGGACAAGGGGACACCTGGTTGAAGAAAAGTAGACACTCCCTCTCAGGCTGGCAATGGGGCATTGGGATGTGTGTTCAGTGTCTGTGCCTCTGGACTAACCTCCTTTTCATACAGTCTCCAATGAGGCAGGTGGCCCATCCCTTTCAGAGACAAAGACTGGTCTCCGGGGAGGAGGGAGTATCTGTGCAGAGCCTGTGGGAGCTGGGTCTCACCGGCTGCCGCCGCCCGCCTCCTCCTGGAGCACACAGCGTCAGATTCACCTTGCATCCCAGAGTCAAGCAGAGCAAAACTACAGCATCCTCAGCAAACACTCGAAGTTGCCAAGGCCAGTTCATCCTCTCCTGAGGCCAGATCCCAGCTCCCTCTCCGCAGATGAACCCAACACCTCTCTGCCCTTACCTCACAATCCAGTCAAGTTTAGGTAGAGAAACTGCAGAGAAGCCGTAACACCCCGTTTATCCCTCGAAATGCAATCAAGCTGAAGGAAAGAATTAATTTTTAATTCCATCTTAATTACTCAGAGAAATAATCTATTGGCAGAGCCTGGCCCCGGGATGCCCGGCCTGATCCCTGCCTGCTGCCGCCAGCACCTGAGGCACACTCCAGGCGCCTGGAGCCGAGATGGGGTGGGCGGGGCTGGTCGCTGGCGCCCGTGCACAAGAGTCCTTGGAGGGGAAGAACCTGGAGCTGAAGAAATGAACGCATGTCTCACGTGGCCTTCTGCCAGCGATCTCAGACTTTTTGAGAAAAGCCATGGGGAGCCTTCCTGGGAGATGTACCAGGCCATTTGTGGCCCTGGGCTGAGAACGGGGCTTTCTTGCCACTTTGCATTATGCAAATAGTCATGTGCCTTATGCCCAGGACTCTCCCTGGAGCTGGGGACCTGGGGGCCCAACAGACCAGGCCTCTGGCCTCAGGAAACTGTCACTCCAGTTGTGGGGAGAAACAGGAGAACAGCAAGCGAGGTGGGGCAATCTGTGGAGACCTACCTCAGTCCATGCACTGTGGAGGGCCAAGGGCTCGTCAGTGGTAGGCAGGGGCTGAGGTCTGGGAAGGGCACCCAATTCAGCTTGTGCAAAGGTCCTGAGGCAGGGCCCAGATACCATTTCTCAGGTGCTGAAGAGCAGTGTGACTGTGGCCGCCGCCAAAGAGAGACTCTATGCTTTATCCTCGCACCAGAGGAGGACACTGAGTGCCCCGTGCGTCCACACACTGCTGCCCAAGAAGCGCAGGCCTCAGAAGCAGTGCCCCCTGAACCCTAGCAGTTAGAAATCTGCTTGCTGCCACTCTGTCCCTTCCCCGCTGCCAAGGGAATCCAGACAATTGCTAATGTCCAGGAAGCCGCCCTCCGCCAGCCCTCTCCAACACTGTTTTGATGTGCTAACAACTCTTAATGAATATCCTAATGAGTCACTAAAAATGGCATCATTAGTTTGAGAACAGAACAGTCTGCAGACGCGAGTGTCCAAAACAACCAGGCGCTTAGCCAGGAACCAGCCACTGTCCCCTCCGAGCCCTGCTGGACAGGCCTGCCTTCCCCCACGCGAGCAAGCGAGCGGTTTAGCCTCTGCCTCCTCAGGTTCTGGGTTGCCTTTTTAGTTGCTTCCTTTCTGCCATTACTACACCTGGAGATGGGATCTCAAGAAGGAAGAAAAATGATGAACAGAAAGGTAGGGGAGGGGCCGGGAGGGGAGGGAAGAGTAGGGAAGGGGAGGGGAAGGGAGAAGAGGGAAATGGAGGGGAGGGGAGGGGAGAGGAGAGGAGAGGAGGGAAGAGGAGAGGAGAGAGGAAGAGAGGAAAGGGGGAGGGGAGGGGAGAGAAGGGGAGGGAGGGGAGGGGAGAGGAGAGGAGAGGAGAGGAGGGAAGAGGAGAGGAGAAGAGAGGAGAGGAGTAAGAGGAGAGGAGAAGAGAGGAGAGGGGAGGGGAGGGGAGAGGAGGGGAGGGAAGGGGAGGGGAGAGGTATGCTTGGCCACAGGAGAGGAGGTGAGCCCCATAGCTGGAGGCTAGCCAGGAACTTGAAATGCTAACACATTGGACGAAGGTTCTATAAAGCAGGCCAGAGGCTAAATCTGACTTGAGTATATTTTATTTGCCCTACACAGCAGTTAAAAAATTTTAATCAGCTTCCTACATTAAATTGTTCGTGTAAAATTGTGCTTGATCAGCTTCTCCCGAGAAGCTAGACGCTCTGGCTTCCTGGGCCTGCACTCTATGGTGTCCAAATAGTTTGGGGGGGGTAGGTAATGGACAACCCTTCCCAGTCATCCAGTCGTCTCCACCCCCACCCCATGCTCTCCAGATCTGCCCGCCAAGAATTCACTGCTAATATCTATTACCAATTTGATTTGGTTTAGCATCACCATGGAAACACAGCTCTGGGTGTGTCTCTATGAGAGTGTTTCCAGAAAGGTTTAACTTGAGGAGAGAAGACCTCGCCCTGAATGTGGGGTGGGGCACACCACTGGGGGTGGGATGGGGTCCTGGGCTGAGTAAGGAGGAGGGAGCTGAACATCAGAATTCATCTCTCTCTGCCACCTGACTGTGGTCACAATGTAACCATCTGCCTCACAGCTCTGTAACTTAACTTCCCCGCCACTGCTGAGCCCAAACAAACGCCAGCTCTCTTACTTACTTCCTGTTGGATTTGCTTTTGTTACTGCAAGGTGAAAAATAATTCAGAGAGAGGTCTGGGGAGATCACGGCACGGGCATTCGGACCTGAATTTGGAAGCCCAGCATCTGTGCAATGACTGGGCTCTTGTCTCCCCTCTCCGGAGGGTAGAGGGAAAGAAACGTGAATTTCCGGAGCCCACTAGCCTGTCAGCTTAGCCGAGTCAGAGCTCCAGGTTCACCTAGAGAGCCTGTCCCTGTAGAGAGCAGTGGAGACATCTGTGTTGTCCTCTGACCTGCACACACACCGTGTGCACATATGTACGCATCTGCATGAGTACGTATGTACACCCCACACACGAGAAAGAAGTCCTCAATGCAGCAGCCAGGATGACCTTGAACGTCTGGGATTCCTGCTGCTACTTCCCAAAGGCTGGCTTTACAGGGCTGTGTCTCCATGCTCTGCTGGGCGGTTGACATTTTTTTTTTTATGGAGACTTAAAAAGCAATGAATATATGTCTCTAAGTACCTCCTTTTTCTCAAAAATAAATAACAAAGTATCAAGAAGGAAATTATGGGTGAGAGTCAATTTAAGAAAGAGACAACTCTGGTGTATGGTATGCAAGTGAGGATGCCTGCCTTTGAAGTCCCCGTCAGGGCCTCTCTCTCTCTCTCTCTCTCTCTCTCTCTCTCTCTCTCTCTCTCTCTCTCTCCCTCTCTTTCTTCCCCTCTCTTTCTCTCTCTCTCTCCCCCTCTCTTTCTCTTTCTCTCTCTCCCCCTCTCTTTCTCTCTCTCTCTCTCCCCCCTCTCTTTCTCTCTCTCTGTCTCCCCTCCCCACCCCCCACCCTGTGTTTGTACAGACACTCTGGAAGAATCCTTGCTGAAGGACAGTAGGTAGAAACCAGAGAGGTGATTGACATATGCAAAAAACGTTACACAGCTATTGGGTGAAGTTTGAGAAAACAGCTAACAGATATCCAGGGGAGAGAATCCAAACATTAAAGAAAGCGTTGTCACCAAAAAAAAAAAAAAAAAAAAAAAAAAAAACCAAGACCTTGCTCACCCAGACTTCTTTCCCAGTAGCCTTCCTTCCCTGTGGCGGGAAGCTGGAATCTGAGGGTTGGTGGTGAGGGGCAGGGAGGTGGAGTGGGAGGTGGGAACACGGTGTGTATGTGTGTGTGTGTGTGTGTGTGTGTGTGTGATCTCCTCCCCCCCATATATTCTTTATTTTATTTATATTTCAAATGATTTCTCCTTTCCTGGCTCCCCCCTCCCCGAAAGTCCCATAAGTCCTCTTCCCTCCCCCTGTTCCCCCATCTACCCCTTCCCATTTCCCTGTTCTGGTATTTCCCCTACACTGCTGCACTGAGCCTTTCCAGAACCAGGAGCCTCTCCTTCCTTCTTCTTGGACATCATTTGATATGTGGATTGTGTCTTGGGTATTCCAAGTTTCCAGGCTAATATCTGCTTATCAGTGAGTGCATACCATGAGTGTTCTTTTGAGACTGGTTACCTCACTGTGATAGTTTGTATATGATTGGCCCAGGAAGTGAACCTATTAGGAGGTGTGGCCTTGTTGGAGTAGGTGTGTCACTGTGGGTGTGGGCTTAAGACCCTCCCCCTGGCTGCCTGGGAGTCAGTCTTCCACTAGCAGCCTTCAGATGAAGATGGAGACCTCTCAGTTCCTCCTGCACCATGCCTGCCTGGACGCTGCCATGTTTTTGCCTTGATGACAATGGACTGAACCTCTGAGCCTGTAAGCCAACCCCAATTAAATGTTGTCTTTTATAAAACTTGCATTGGTCATGGTGTCTGTTCACAGCAGTAAAACCCTAACTAAGACACTCACTTAGGATGATGTTCTCCAACTCCATCTATTTGTCTAAGAATTTCATGAATTCATTGTTTCTAATGGCTGAATTGTGTATATATACCACATTTTCCATTCCTCCGTTGAGGGACATCTGGGTTCTTTCCAGCTTCTGGCTATTATAAATAGGGCTGCTATGAACATAGTGGAGCATGTGTCCTTATTGCATGCTGGGAATCCTCTGGGTATAAGCCCAGGAGTGGTATAGCAGGGTCCTTCAGCAGTGTCATGCCCGTTTTTCTGAGGAACCGCCAGACTGATTTCCAGAGTGGTTGTACCAGCTTGCAATCCCACCAGCAGTGGAGGAGTATTCCTCCTTCTTCACATCCTCGCCAACATCTGCTGTTTCCTGAGCTTTTAATCTTAGCCATTTTGACTGGTGTGAGGTGAAATCTCAGGGTTGTTTTGATTTGCATTTTCCTAATGACTAATAATGATGTCGAACATTTCTTAAGGTACTTCTCAGCCATCTGAAGTTCTTCAGGTGAAAATTCTTTGTTTAGCTCTGTATCCCATTTTTAATAGGGTTATTTGGTTTTCCGGGGTCTAACTTCTTGAGTTCTTTGTATATATTGGATATTAGCCCTCTGTCAGATGTAGGGCTGGTGAAGATCTTTTCCCAATTTGTTGGTTGCCGATTTAGGCTGCCCCCTCTCTCCATATCTTTTCAATATAGTACTTGAGGTACTAGCAAGAGCAATTCGACAACATAAGGAGGTCAAAGGGATACAAATTGGAAAGGAAGAAGTCAAACTATCACTATTTGCAGATGATATGATAGTATACTTAATGACCAAAAAAACTCCACCAGAGAACTCCTACAGCTCATAAACAACTTCAGCAAAGTTGCTGCTGGTTATAAAATCAACTCAAGCAAATCAGTAGCCTTCCTATACTCAAAGGATAAGCAGGCTGAGTAAGAAATTAGGGAAATGACACCCTTCACAATAGCCACAAATAATATAAAGTATCTTGGTGTGACTTTAACCAAACAAGTGAAAGATCTGTATGACAAGAACTTCAGGTCTCTGAAGAAGGAAATTGAAGAAGACCTCAGAAAATGGAAAAATTTTCCATGCTTGTGGGTTGGCAGGATTAATATAGTTAAAATGGCCATCTTGCCAAGAGCAATATACAGATTCATTGCAATCCCCATCAAAATCCCAACTCAGTTCTTCATAGAGTTAGAAAGAGCAATTCTCAAATTCATCTGGAATAACAAAAAAACCTAGGGTAGCTAAAACTATTCTCAATAGTAAAAGAACTTCTGGGGGAATCAGTATCCCAGACCTCAAGCAATACTACAGAGCAATAGTGTTAAAAACTGCATGGTATTGGTACAGTGACAGGCAGGTGGATCAATGGAATAGGATTGAAGACCCAGAAATGAACCCCCATACCTATGGCCACTTGATCTTTGACAAAGGAGCTGAAAACATCCAGTGGAAAAAAGATAGCCTTTTCAACAAATAGTGCTGGTTCAATTGAAGGTCAGCATGCAGAAGAATTCGAATTGATCTATTCTTATCTCCTTGTACTAAGCTCAACTCCAAGTGGATCAAGGACCTCCACATAAAGCCAGACACACTGAAACTAATAGAAAAGAAACTGGGGAAGACCCTTGAACTCATCAGCACAGGGGGAAAGTTCCTGAACAGAACACCAACAGCTTATGCTCTAAGATCAAGAATTGACAAATGGGAACTCATAAAATTATAAAGTTTCTGTAAGGCAAAGGACACTGTCAAAAGGCGGTGATCTCCTAAGGCCATGTCCTTAGCCAGGGAACCTGTGAATGTGACTTGCTTAGGCAAGCCTTTGAGGGTGTGACTGAGAGGTTTGGGCTGGGGAGATTATCATGGATTGAGTGTGTCTGGGATCTAGTGACAGTGTCGGTGTTAAGCCAGTTTTTATTGTGGTGACAAAGTGACTGAAGACCTCAGGGAAGGAAAGGCTTCTTCTGGCTCAGAATTCCAGTCCCTGGCTGGATCTGTTGCTATGAGGGATGGTGAGGTAGAGCAGGCAGAAGCTCACAGCTAATACCCCCCAACCAACAACCAACAGACCCCCCCACCTCTCACGGCCCTCCCTATCATTTATATCCCCTCTCAAAAGTCCCCAGAATTCCAAATGTCGCACAATCACAGAAACTATCTGCAGCTGGCAAAATCACGGCCCTGCTAGAGCACGAGGCAAATCATAGCTGCTGTGGACAGTCTGAAGCAGTCCTGCATTCCATACCTGGGGTTAAAACAAAAACACATTCCCATAATGTTCCTGTGCTTCTTAAAGAAACCCACACTCCAAAATTGTCACCAGAGCCATAGACCAAGGTTATGCTTAACTTGACTTCCCCTTCTAAGCCCAAAGCCCTGGACGTTGCCCTGCCTTCCGATAGCACTCCAAACGACTAGCTGAGACTTCAGTACACGGCCACACAGTTAAAAATGCCATGGAGACAGGGCAGTGCTCTGAAGCCGCCCATGTGGTCTCCAGGGCAGCTCCATCTGAAGGAGGCGGAGCCTCTAAGAGGCGGAAACTGTTGGGAGCAGCAGGGTCTTTAGGTCACCAGGGATGTGTAATTGAAGAAGGACTCTGACCTCTTCATCTGGTTCCCTCTTGCTTCCTGGCCTTGATGTGCATGTGACTGTGGCAGGCTCTTGTCACGGTGACCCATCTCATCCCAAGTTCCCGACAAGATCAGTCAATTCTGGATTGTAAGGCAAAAAATAAAACTTTCTTCTTCTTCTTCTTCTTCTTCTTCTTCTTCTTCTTCTTCTTCTTCTTCTTCTTCTTCTTTTTAAAAAGATTTACTTATTTATTTATATGTATTATACTATAGCTATCTTCAGACACCAGAAGAGGGCATCAGATCTCCTTATGGATGGTTGTGAGCCACCATGTGGGTGCTGGGATTTGAACTCAGGACCTTTGGGAGAACAGTTGGTGCTCTTACCCACTGAGCCATCTCTCCAGCCCCAAAGCTTTCTTCTTAATAAGTTGATTCCCTCAGATTCATGTCACTGTGAGGAAAACAAACACCAGCAGGGATTGGAGAGGTGTGGCGTCCAGCCCAGGAGTGCTGGTGGGCCTGAGACGCTGGGAGAGGCTCCTTAGCCACTGTCCCAGCAAGAAGCCCAGGCAGGCGTGACCCTGCCTCTTAGCTGGGGCGTTTCTGTTCTCCCAAAAGCCTTTAAGGCCCACCCACTTAGGAAGCACCGGCCGCTTTCTGACCCCATCCCCAAGCACCGGCACAGAAAAACCCAAGCAGCATGTGACCAAGTAAGTATTTGGGGACCCTGTGGCCCAGTCAGGTTGGTCCCTAAATTAACCATCATCTTCACTCAGGTTCGGGAAGACATGCTACCCCCACTGATAATGTTTCAGACCTCTGGCTCCTTGGACTGAGAAAGAATAAATGTCTGTTGTTCTAAGGCTCTAAGTATGAGAGGATTTGCCGGGCAGTGGTGGCACACGCCTTTAATCCCAGCACTTAGAAGGCAAAGGCAGGTGGATTTCTGAGTTCGAGGCCAGCCTGGTCTACACAGTGAGTTCCAGGACAGCCAGGGCTACACAGAGAAACCCTGTCTCAAAAAAAAAAATTAAAATTATGAGAGGATAAGGGAGAAGTCACACGCCTTCCCGCCTGCCCCTCGCTGTCCTCCTGAGGCATCCACGTGCCCCGTGTGTGCTGTGCTGACCCTTCCTCTCACCTTTTCATTTAATGCTTCTCGAAGACCTTCTCCATAGACATCTGCCCCCATGGTCTTTTTTATGCCTGTGTTGTATTCCACCTTGTGCATTAATATGCATCTTTTATCCAGGCTTGATGACCCTGGGGGTGGTTTCTAATATTTTACAGTCACAAGCAAAGCTGAAGAGGGCATCTTCTCCCACATACCTGTGAGGCAGACCCCCACCCCCACCCCACAATGAAACTGCCACCTCGGAGAACATGTGCCTACCGCATTGCTAATGGCATTGCCGAGTTGGCCTCTGAGTTTATATACTGCAGATTCCTTTTAGAGAGTACTTTTTTTTTCTCATTATAAAAGTAATCTTTTAGTGGAATTCTTAAGTGTGATTTGATTACACCTTGTAACCAAAATCTTTTCTAGCAGAACATAGTCAATGGGAAAATAGCATCAATTACCTGAAATTTTCTTGCCAGCCTGCCCTGATTGCCCTTCTCCTGTTAAATGGGGGTTCTTGTACTCTGTGTCTGTTTTTGCTCCAGGTGGCCACTGTCAGGGACTCAGAGGCAGGGCTTGGGGACAGGGTTTTTTGAGCCAGGATGGCAGCCCTATGAAAGGAAAGGTCCCCGCCTCTGCCCCAGGTCAGTGACTAATTCCAAACGCCCACCTCTCTCAGGCCCAGTCTCTCCGTGTGCGGGGGAGGGGAAGTGGAGAGTTTCCCCTGAGACAGTCTGATAATTAATATCAAACTCTCAGTGTGTCCTTTGGGTTCCTCTCTAGGGCAGGGCCTGGCTTTTTAGGCTGCCACCAGCTCCGATCCTGTGGCTAAGGTCGCCCTTTCCCTGATCCTGAACTGGCTGCCAGGCCATGGCTTCCTATTTGGCGTGCTCACCTCTCATTGTGTCCTTCCACCCAGCCACACCACGTGACTGACAGTTGTTAGGGGCTAGAAAGGTCCCTATGGGTCAATTTTTCCAAACCCTTTAGAGACAAACAAATTAGGGGACTGGGTGTGGCCTAATGGCTCACAAGGCTGATTCATCCCTACCTCCAGAAAATAAAGAAAGGGGGGGGGAGGAAGAGGGAGAGAGAGGGGGAGGGAGGGAGAGAAAGCCCCAGAGAAGAGGCTAATTTCTCAAGACTATCCTGTAGTCTCCCAGCAAGCTTTGACTGGGATTAAGTTAAGGCCCAGATGTGAGCGCTCATTTCCTGCTTCTCTCCTCTCTCTCTCTCTCTCTCTCTCTCTCTCTCTCTCTCTCTCTCTCTCATTTTTCAAGACAGGGTTTCTCTGTGTAGCCCTGGCTGTCCTGGAACTCACTCTGTAGACTAGGCTGGCTTCGAACTCAGAAATCCGCCTGCCTCTGCCTCCCGAGTGCTGGGATCACAGGCGTGCCCCACAGCAGCCCGGCCATTGCTCTCTCTCAGACCCCATTATGGATGGTTGTGAGCCCTCATGTGGTTGCTGGGAATTGAACTCAGGACTTCTGGAAGAGGTCTTAACCACCGAGCCATTTCCCTAGCCCTCCTGCTCACAACTCACCCTAAGGACTTGAAGGGCTCTTGGGACTTTGGGGCCCTGTGTGGCTGCTCCCCTCTTTCCTCCGTGGCACTTCTCCTCCAACCCATGCCCACACCAGCCTCTCCCCTCCTCAGCTTCGCTGGCTAATTTCTTACCATTTTTTAATGGCTCAGTACAAATACCCCCTCCTCCAGGGAGCTGGCCCTGGCTTCACCTAGCTGGACTGGGTGGGTCTTGGCGCTAGAGTTCAACTCTCTTGGTTCATTTACCATGTGTATCATGGCTTGTTCAAGGAATCTCACCACTGCCACTCCACCGTGCTGTTTGTTGACTGAATAAACCAGAGGTGTCCTGTCCTCAAGCAGAAAGGAATCTCTGTTTGCATGTATGTGCATGGCACGCCTCTCACTGCGTGCAAGTGAGTGCTAATGCACGGGTTTCCAGGCATCTGACCTGACTACGGGCTGCTGGGGCCATGGCAGGGTCAACGCCGGCCGGCTCCTGTGAACAGCTGTCCGGTGTCTGGTCAGCCCGGGGCTACGGGAAGGCTGGCCATCTTGCCTCCGTTCCACATGCGTCTCAGTTCCTTAGAGCAGGATGCCAGGCCAGGGATTGTGGCTGAATTGCCTGGAGCAACCCTTACCTTCTGCAGGCAGAAGGTACAAAGGCTGTGGGTGGCTACGAGGAAGGTAAAACCTACCCAGACCACAGGGCTCTGAGACCCTTCTCTCGGCTACAGCTTCCTTGAGACCCTCACCTGTGAACAACCTCCTTCCTCCTTCCTGCCAACCAGAAGGCGGCCCGGGGTCTCTTTCTGGTTATACCAAGCTGTGTGCAGTTCCATCTCTTCACCCCGAATAAAATCTGCCCAGAATTTTGCTGGCTCCTGAGCAGTGCTCACACTGGGGGCTCCTCCCTCCGGGCCTCAGTAAGCTCTGAGGTTCTATCCCACTCCTGCAGGAGTCTGCAGTCCCTTTCCAAGGTCTCGACCCCGTCCTTGCCAAGGCCTCCTCACCTCCCCGACGCTTGAGTGGCAGCCCCTGCCACCCCTGCGAGACTCGGTAATGGGTAGGTCTAATCGTGCCAAGAACTCCATGCTGTGTTCTCACAGTCAAGACAGAGAAGGGAGGAAATGTAGAAAAGGCTGCGGAGAGCCTGGGTGTTATGAGCTACCTCTCCCAAAAGGCATACGGGAGTGCTAGGCCCCGGGGCCTTTGTCCCCCTATGTGGAGACAAAGTCTTTACAGAGGCAATCAGTTTGGAATGAGGTCATTAAACCGGGCTCTGATCTGGTAGGATTGATGTCCGTATACAAAGGTGGCGGGGTTGACATGGGAACACAGGTACAGGGTAAGTAATGCAAGACACAAGGCCAGGACCTTCCACAAGGCCTAGAACTACTTCCCTGCCAGGCCTCAGAGGGAGCAGCCCTGTGACATCTGACCTTGGCTTTATAACCTTCACGCCAGCCTAGTGCTGGATAAATCCAACTTGCCGTACCGTGTTCCCAGGCATCCTTGGGACAATACTAAAACTAGGGAAGAAACACCGAGGAAATGCCAGCACCACACGAGGAAATGGTCACTGAGAGGCCATTACAGAGCCCATGACTGGGGCCAGGGGCCAGCTGGCTGCCCCTGGGAGGGTTATGAGCTTCTGACCCTTAGAGGAACCTGGACACCTAAATGCCTCTGTTAAACACAAACACACACAAAAGAACAGTTGGAGGGACAGTTAGCCTGAAGGCTGCTAGCTTGATCCCTTTAGGGCAGGGATACCCCACTGCCCATACATTGGCTGGGGGCCATAATTATAAGGAAGTTTTATTAGGACACCGCTATGCTCATTCACTAATGTACTGACTGGGGGGTTTTTATCCATCGGGCCAGCACTAAGAAGATGCCATAGGCAAAGCCTGGGAATTTCACTGCCTTGTTGTGGAAAAAAAAAATCCGATAATCCCTCTATCAGGCTGGGTCACAAGGCTCCTCCCCGTCCACCATCTGTGCCCTTCCCCCACCCACCACCCTGTCTGGCTATTTGCTGTGTCCATTCCCAGTGCTTACAAATGCTCTTCTCCCGCAGACTGAACCACTTCCGTTTCAGGATGGTCCGTGCACACAGGGACATGTGTGCTCTACCACACCATCTGGGCTGACTACCTCCACCCAGGGAACTCCATCTTGGCCATCAGAACCCAGATTCCCCGGCTGTCCTCTTCTTGGTGAAACATCCACTCTAGGCCCTAGGAAGTCCCAATCTCGACCTTGCTGCTAGACTCTGCATCCCTGAGACCACCAGCACCCAGGCGGCAGGCTAGTTCGAACCCAGCCTGAGCCTTGCCATAGAAACCCTACGGGCTGATGCTCAACAGAAAAGTCTGTCCGGAAACCCTGCTGTGATTACCAGGAAGCCCCAAATGGTGCCAAATGGTGGACTGCCTTTGTCAGCACGGCTTCTCTTTCTCTGACTTTGTCTGAGGAGCTTGAACCCACCCCTACCCCCAACCCCCAGCTCTCTACCTATGGAATGTCTTGTAGCCTTGGTTAGGTGACAGGTTCAGCTTCCTTTCCCCAGATAAGAACCCATTCAGCAAGCACGGGAGAGCCCTGGACCGCCTCCCATGCTAATGAGGTGTCTCAGTACCTCAGCCTTCAGCCAATGACCTTTGCCCATCCTGGCTATTCACCCCATCCCCAAAACTATATGATCCTTGATTCAGCCCGAATGAAGCTGGTCTGTCTCCCCGAAGCGGATCCTGTAATAGCTTCACTTCCATTCTTACTCATGGGCTCTGAAACAGAGGTCTGTCCTCGTGGTCTGGTGGCCAGTGATGCTGGGGAGAAAGGAGACACAGCGGGTGCCTGGACAGGGTTTTGTGAGTCCTTCCCCCTCCTCCAAACAAAAGGGGATAGCGGGCGTCCTGCCTGGAGGTCCTGACCTGATGACCGCCGTCTGCTTCTTTTTCTCTGCTTTCCTGTTGGTTTGCGCCTTCGGGTTTGGTCCAGATATGGCTTCAGAGCACTGAAGCCTTTCCATCAGGGTGGCTCCCTGATACTGGCCTGAGGCTCGCCTCCCCTCTTTCTGAACTCCGTCAGCCCACCTGGATGCAGGCAATAATCTCTTAGCCTCTCACAAAACCCGGTGATACAGCAGCCATTTAAGAAGTCACTAGGACGGCTGCCAGTTCCTTAATCTGCAGGAAGGCTTGATGTTTTGGACCTCTGTGGAATACCCCCCTCCCAGCTGAAGGTTACAGGAACATTTCCATTGGATAAGGCATTTCTGTTCTTTTCTAGCATGGGAAACACCTCATCGCATTAAAAAAATACTCTTATCAGATTAGAAAAATGGGGGTCCCTTATCAAATGGAACTCAGCAAAAAGCCACGTGGGTTCTCAGTCCCATCTGCTTTCCTTTCCCCCTTCCCCCATCCCTTCGTCCCCACCCCTTCATCCCCGCCCTTTCGTCCCCGCCCCTTTGTCCCCTGCTAGCAAAGCTGCTCTCATGAGGACCTCACAAGAGAAAGGTGGAGGAAAAGCCTCAGCCAAGTGCAGAGGGGGTGCCTGTGGGTCCCTTGGCTGGCCCCACTTGCCCCTCTGCTTGTGGCCGTGGAGTCCCAGATAGCCTCAGTTGAGGACCACCCCCTCTGGGACTAGGTCCCCACAAAGGCAGATCACTGTCAGTTTTTCCAAAGCTCAGACAATAAGAGGCTACAGATGAGCATGCCCTGGCCAGCTTCCGGCTTGAGACAAATGTCTTGCCCCCTGGCTCTTGGCACTCCCGTTTCTGGCTGCCAGCACACTGAGCCTGTCTTCCCCGCTGCTATCATGGGGGGCAGGGGATGGGGCAGTCAGGTGGATGGGGAGATGCACCATCCTTGGGGGAGGGGCGGGAGACAAACTGCTGCCCCCCCCCAGGGCTGTGTTGGTACATTGGTACCTACCTAGCTAGGGTAGGATTGAAGGGGAGGGGAGGGGTCTGCAGGCGCATGTCCCGAGGCTGCCAGGAGCACTCACTCTGTCCCATAAAGGGTAAGACTTGGCCTATGGCAGGGATAGCAAAACAAACATCTGGCAGTGGAAAGGTGGGGTTCTCCCCCAGGCTAGGGGTGGGAAGGACCCGCCAGACTGTTGCGTAGGTCTCCCTTCTCCCTGGGGTTGTTGGCCACTGGCCTATGAGGACGAAAGGAGCAGAGTTGGGGACAGGGATAGCCCATGAGTATGAAGATATTCCAGGGTCAGCTTCGGGGAGACAGACCAACTTTATTCGGGGTGAATCAAGGGTCATATAGTTTTGGGGATGGGGGTAGGAATATCCCTGATGGGCAAAGGTGATTAGCTGAGATGTCTCATTAGCATGGGAGACCGTCCAGGGCTCTCAGGTGCTTGGTGAATGGGTTCTTATCTGTGGAAAGGAAGCTGACCCTGTAATCTCACCAAGGCTACATGGCAGGTAGAGGTGGCAGGGGTGTGGGTGGGTGGGAGATGGGGGGGTGAGGGCACAGGGTGGGTGTGTTTCAAACTCCCCAGACAAGGCCAGAGGAGGAGAAACCCAGCTGACAAAGGAAGTCCACCATTTGCACCAAGCTCTGAACTTCCCAGTAAAGTCAGACTTAGACATTAGTAGCAGCGTTTCTCTACAAAAGCCCACTGATAGAGGGAGGGGACAGAGGGATGGGGCAGCAGAGACACTGCGGTCAGATGACTCCAGCTTTTGTCAAGTTGACACACAAAACCGCCCAGTACAGGCACTTTCTCCATCAGTGATCAATATGGGAGGACCCAGTACATCATGGTGGTGCCATCCCTGGGCTGGTGGTTCTGGATTCTACAGGAAAGCAGCCTGAACCATTTGAAGCAGACTGGTAAGCTGCACCCCTCCCTGGCCTCTACATCAGCCCCTGCCTCCAGGTTCCCGCCCTGAGTGAGTTCCTGTTCTCCAATGATGAGCTAGGGCATGGAAAGATAAACAAAACAAAAACAAAACAAAAAACAAAGCAAACAACAACAACAACAACAAACCTTTCCTTCCCAGCTTGCTTTTAGGTCATGGAGTTTTCGCTACCCCAATAGAAACCCAAACCAAGACAGTTTTGATTTTGTTGTGACTAAAACATACAGTGACCTGAACACACACAGTGATGGTAACATGAGTGACCTAGATGTTGTTGGATGAGCGCCAGGCAGGCAGTGCACAGTGTGGACACACTGGCCAGGCTAGAAGGGGCAGTGCAGGGTGTCAGCACACTGCTCAGAACAGCACGCAGTTTCCAAGCTTGCAAATGCTCTGTGTCTGGACCTTCCCATTTAATAGACTTGACTCACAGCTCCTGTGAGTATCTGTGACCAGGGCTAACAACGGAGTGCCACTTGATGCGAGTGTTGTTGTAACCCTCAAGCTACAGCAGTGACCAGACGTGAACATGGCATCACTGCTTGCTGCCCTGCTTCTTGGGTTCTTCTCTCTCTCTCTCTCTCTCTCTCTCTCTCTCTCTCTCTCTCTCTTCTTCCTTCCTTCCTTCCTTCCTTCCAAGGATTATTTATTGTATGCGAGCACACTGTTGCTGTCTTTAGACACACCAGAAGAGGGCGTCAGATCTCATTACAGATGTTTGTGAGGCACCATGTGGTTGCTAGGATTTGAACTCAGGACCTCCGGAAGAGCAGACGGTGCTCTTAACCACTGAGCCACCTCTCCAGCCGGGTTCTTTTCTTTCTTACTCTGAGTCCTGGGTAAAGAGCTCCACTTTGAAGCCTCAGGTTCTCTGGCCCCCTGGCTTACATTTAAAACAAGCCTGGGACTGGGAAACACAGAAGGGCTAGGCGTCTCCTTCCTTTCTCCTTGCCTGGGTGGTGGCTCTCACTGGGGCACCTGCCAAGTGGCTGTCAGGACTCTATTTCTCCCAGCTCTGTCACTGTTGCTCTTTCTCCTTCCCTTCCCAAACCAGATGGCAGTAGCATCCGGGGTGGCTTGTTCCCGGTGTTTCCACATGCCCGTGGCTTCCCTTATAATCTAGCTTACATCTTTGTGAAAGGGCCCTCCATTAGCCCCCTCCCCCTCCGAATCTCAGCTCAGTGGCTTCCTGTCTCCCTTAGGAAATCTGTCACTGGGTGTGATCATTAAAAAAAAGTTGCCAAAGATGCCATCTGACTATTAGACGCAGGGACATTTCCACTCGGTAATGGCTTTGAGTGAGGTCCCTGGCCCTCTAGACATCTTGTTTGCCTGCCCTTAGAAGGGGGTAGCTTCCAAGTAGATTTGGGGAGAGAAGGAGCCACTTCGAGTTACAGGTATGAACGTGATGACTTCCCTCACACGGCCCCAGGGTTTTAAAAGGGACAGAGGTATAACATGAGAACAGGCAGATTTCAGATGACCCCAGGGAGTATCAGGCAGCAAGAGTGCTTGCAACTGGAGAAGGGGACAGGCAGCAGAGAGCCCATGAGATACTCGGATTGTGGGTTCAGTACTTTTATAAATCATTTGCTGTTCTGATTAGCTTTTGTTGACAACTCGACACAGCCTAAAGCCACCTGGAAAGAGGGAATCTGTTGCAGAACTGCCTCAACCAGACTTGTGTGCGGGATATTTTCTTGATGCAGGAGGGCCCAGGCTACAGTGGGCAGCACCATTCCTAGGCTCGTGGCTCTTGGCTGTACAGGAAAGCGAGCTGAGCCTGAGCCAGTGAGAGCATCAGAAAGCAGCCTTCCCCCATGGATCCTCTCTCCAGAGTCTTCTCCTGAGTCCCTGCCCTGACTTCCCTCAGAGATGAACTGTGACCTGGAAGTGAAAACCAAATAAATCCTTTCCTCCCCGAGTTGCTTTTGGTAGGATGCTTTGTCATAGCAACAGAGATCAGCCTGAAACAGTAGCCACTGATGGCTGAGAGCTAGCCTGGGCAACTCATAACAGAGACAGAGACGTAGACAAACTTCAGCCATCTCCTTTGGAGAAAATTCAAAGCTATGTCTTGTTTCCCTTCTACCCCAGGGGGACATGGAGATAAACAGAACTCTGCAGTCCGGGTGTTGACTTTGGTCCTGATCCTTGCCGAGTAACAAGCCTCCAGTTGGGTGTCAGCCATGTTCAGGAGGAGCTCAGAGCCGGCAGGCTGCCATGCTGGATGCTTGAATGAGGGTACCATACTGTGGAATATGGCAGGAAGTACCTGGAGCCATGTGGGACTCAGGGTGGGGCTCTGGGAAGAGGAAAGGTAGGTGTGAGAGCCCTCAGTCTCAGCTCCTGCTCTGCCCTAAGTGTCCCATTCGCTGTGGCCCTGACACGGAGGTGGAATGGCCATCAATCCTCTTGGGCCTTCTGGTTTTTGTTTGTTTGTTTGGGTTTGTTTATGTTTTTGCATGCAAGGGAGAAAAAAATACCAGGCATTTCCATCAAACCGAGCAGAGCTTAATGTGGCAGCTTACAGTTACAGAGTATACCAGAGGAGCCAAATAAAAGCTCCATTGTGTTTATACCAGATACATAGTCTTCTCATAGGAGGATGCTGCTCTCTCTTAGTGGTGCTTCTGTTTGCCATGTTGTTCACAGAAACATTCATTTGTGGCACTGCCATATTGTTAAATAGAATCAATTCCTACTTTCTTTTTTCTTTCTTTTTTTTTTTTTTTTTTTTTTTTTTTTTTTTTTTTTTGGTTTTTCTGAGACAGGGTTTCTCTCTATAGCCCTGGCTGTCCCAGAACTCACTCTGTAGACCAGGCTGGCCTCGAACTCAGAAATCCGCCTGCCTCTGCCTCCCAAGTGCTGGGATTACAGGCGTGTGCCACCACCACCGGCTCTTTTTTTTTTTTTTTTTTGAGACAAGTTCTTTTCTGTGTAACCCAATAGAAACTGTTTCTGCCTCTGAGTGCTAGGTTTACAGGTGTGTGTCATGCCTGTTATTCTCTCAGTGTCTGTTTCTCTCTCTCTCTCTCTCTCTCTCTCTCTCTCTCCCTCTCCCCCCAACCTCCACCCGCCCCAATATGTCTTACTGTATATCCCCAGGTGTCTTGGACCTTGCTGGTTTCAAACTCAGAGCGCTGCCCTCCTCTGCTGTCCTGAGTGCTGAGACTAAAGGTGTGTAGCACCAGATCCAGTGTGTTATCATTGCTTTCCAAACAAACAAACAAACAAACAAACAAACAAACAAACACCAATTCCCATGTTAGTACTTCCTGGCTTACAAGAATCAGAAACCTAGTTTAGGGCTGGGAGGTAACCCAGTTGGTATGGTGCTTGCCATTCAAGAATCAGGCCGAGTTTGCTCCCTGGAACTCATGTGAAAGAAGCCAGGCCCAGCAGGCCACGCTTGTAATCCCACTGCCGCAGAGGCAGAAACAGTGGCGCCTGTCCAGCCAGGCCAATGAGACACCCTGTCTCAAATAACAAGTGACGGCTCCTGTGACGCTTTCTCTTGCCTGTTACCTTGACGAGCTATTATCAACTGGAATTCCAGCTGCTGTGCGATCCTGAGAGGGACTTTCCTGATCAGATTCTCTGAAGCAGAAAGGCCAGTCCTCGTGTGGCGGCGGCACCTTCTGTGACAGCTCGGGTTTGCTGGCTTGCCCTTGATCTTGCTGACAAGTCCTCTACCCTGCCATGCTGCATCCCTTTGCTGACATTAAGATTTATTTATTTATTTTATCTTATGTATGTGAGTGCACTTCAGCTGTACAGATGGTTGTGAGCCTTCATGTGGTTTCTGGGGGTTGAATTCAGGACCTCTGCTCGCTCCGGTCAACCCTCCTCCCTCCAGTCAACTTTGCTCGCTCAGATCCTGCTTGCTGGGCCCAAAGATTTATTTATTATTATATGTAAGTGCACTGTAGCTGTCTTTAGACACACCAGAAGAGGACGTCAGATCTCATTATGCCTGGTTGTGAGCCACCATGTGGTTGCTGGAATTTGAACTTGGGACCTTTGGGAGAGCAGTCAGTGCTCTTACCCGCTGAGCCATCTCTCCAGCCCACCTTTGCTGAAATTAGAACTGTTTCTTTTGTGACTCAAAAAGACTGCAGAGCCACAGCTGCCCTGGGATCTCCCAGGCCTTCAGCGTGGTACTGCGACTGCCGAGACATTCTGCCTTGTGGACTGAGAGACCACCAGATTCTCGTCCTCTTCACTGGGAGATAGCCACTGTTGGATAACCTGGACCATGTCCTATAAGCCAGTCTAATAAACCCCTTTTTATTTAATATATTGTATATACACCTATGTATATGTGTGAATATGTATAAGCATGTATATCTATATATATTTATGTGTGCATATGTGCACATGTGTATATATTTGTATATGTATACTCATATATGAATATATGTGAGTGTGTATAGATGCTATTCATATATATGTATATATGTAAATGTGTATAGATGCCATTCATATGTATGTATATATGTAAATGTGTATAGATGTATGTTTATATGGATGTATATATGTAAGTGTATATAGATGTATAGTCATATGTATGTATATAACTGTGTATGTATGTGTATTCATATATATGTATATATGTAAATGTGTATAGATATATACTCATATATATGCATGTTTATGTGTACGTGTGTATAAATATGTATTCATATATGTATGTATATAAAGGTGTATTTGTACGTATATATGTAAATGTGCATAGCTCTATATTCGTATGTTTATATGCCTTGTGTCAGTTCTATTCCTCCAGAGATTCCAGATTAATACAGCTCCTGTGGAACAACAGCCAGTGTATACCTCTGGCCTCCACATGCACACTTATTACCCTAGCACACATATGGATCCCCAACATATACACACATACACACACATGCATACACACAATTAAAAATAAATAATAAACAAACTCACCTTAACCTGACTCAGAGAAACAAGGGCCTGGAGATGGAGAGCCGGGACAGGGGCGGGGTCCCAGCTCCCAGCATTCACACTTGGCAGCACACGACCACCTGCAGCTCCAGCTCCAGGTCCGATGCCCTCTGGCCTCCTAGAACACGTGCACACGTGACACATACAGACGAGCAGATGCACATATACACACAAACAAAAGCATTTTGTTTAAAGAGAACACTGTGGCAGTAGCTTCGGCAGCCATTCCTTCATGGTGGTCCCTGGCAACTCCAGACTCACATCCCACAAGCCCAGCAACCCCAGATGAAATGAGGGACTCATTTTTCAGGACCACAGGTTCATAATGTCAGAGAGGTCACACGTGGGTGACCAAGCCTCAGCTAGGTGACTATGTATCCCCGGGAGATCCAGCAGGGAGAGCAGAAGCCAATGTACACATTGTCCTTGTTTGTTCATTCCAGCAATCCCAGGGCCTTCTAATGCAAGACTGTGCATGCAAATGACAGTCACCACCGTGGACATAAAACCAGGGAGTCGGCCAGGCGGTGGTGGCGCACGCCTTTAATCCCAGCACTTGGGAGGCAGAGGCAGGCAGATTTCTGAGTTCGAGGCCAGCCTGGGATACAGAGTGAGTTCCAGGACAGCCAGGGCTATACAGAGAAACCCTGTCTCAAAAAAAACAAAAAACAAACAAACAAGCAAAAAAAAAAAAAAAAACCCAGGGAGTCATAATATGGACCCTCAGAGGTCTGCTTAGTGTGATTGTCACCAGAGTGACAGACAACAGAGTCTTCAAACTCAGCAAAGCGATCCAGCTCTGCTTTGTAACAGGACTAGGAGACTCGGACCCAGGCAGGGGTCCTCATGAGGAAGACCTGGAGAGAGGCAGCAACTGCCTGCGGGTTGGGTCCCCAACAGGAGGCATTGCCATTTCAGTTACAAGTGACAGGGAATACAGTGTAAGGTGGCGGTAAAGTCGCAGAGCAGCTGAAATGGTGGTCCTGGTTTCCTGACTTCAGGTGTGGCTAATCCAGGTGCTCACGGGCCATCAGGAAGTTGTCTGCACCTGCCTACCGCAGGCCTGCGTTCCTCCACCTGGCTGGCATCCTCACACGTGAGCATCGCGGGCCTTGCACCTCTGGCCATCAACTCCTGTGGGAAGAACACACCCTCTTCCTGGGATCCCAGCATCCATGTCAACTGTTGAGTTCCCTATACACTCTGGTAACCAAGGTAATGAGAACAACACTAGCCAAGCCTGAAGTGTGCCCCTCCCCCTGGGAGCCAGTGTCTTCAGAATAAGCTCAAGGACTAATAAGGGAAAGGGGTGGTCCACAGAGAGGGACGTTCTTGAAGGAAAAAAAAAACAACAGATGTCCCCACTTGGAGAGGCATGTGAGGTGGGGGAGGGCAGCCCCAGCTGGGCAGAGACAAAGGCTGGTTAGGGAGTGGGGTGGAGGGAAGGCTTGCTGTGGGCCAGCTCAAGTCTGGCATCAGGGATAAGGATGGCAGAGACACTTCCCTGAAGGGTGCCATCCCCTGCCAGGTGTCAGGAGGTCATTCTCGAAGCTGGCTTCTGAAGAGTGACTGCTGCCAGAGAGCCTGCACTGGGCCCAGCTTTGCTGGGGGAGCGGTGCCTCCAGGTAAAGGAACAGAGCCAGTTGTGGTACTGACTGCATGTTTTAACTAAGGCCAGCACCCTGCCCTTGTGTTTTCACTGGTCCTAACCTGACTTAGCCTGAGAGATATATGCATATCAGGGCCAGGACTTGACAGAAATGGCTCTGGCCCACAGGGAGAAGAGGAACTTTCAATCTGGTCTTTGGCTGGGTGACCTTCACTTAGTCACCAACCCTCTCTGGGCCTCCGGATTCCTCATCTGTCAGCTGAGGCGGTTGGAGCGTGGTCCCCAAGTCCACACTGGGCTCTAATGCCCACTGGATAGTCCTCTCTGTGAAGGGGACCCTGGCTTTGGCGCCAAACCTCCCTCCCACTCCAGCTCTAGCTCTGAGTCTCTCTCAGTGTCCTGGGAGGGCCACCCTGGTCTAGGCCAAGGGCAGAGGTGCCTAAGGCGTGGTAATTACCGTAAGAGTGGAGTTTAAGCTCTTGGCTTTATAGAGTAGAGGCCTCTGTCAGCAGAAAGCCAAGATCTCCCCGGGTGAGAGTTAATTTCCTCCGTGGCTCGTTTTCCTTCCTCACCATCATTTTTCCTCAGCTGCTTTATGGCCTCGCTCGCAGCCGTTTGGAGCAGCAGGCAGGGGCAGCGGCTTCGTGCAGAGCAGTGGGAAGCCCTCGAGTCCCCCCACGCTGGGACCCAAGGCGGGCCAGGTTCTCCCATGGGCAGTGATTCTGTGAACTCTGCCAGGTCCAGCCAGGCTGTTCCCTACCGGTCCCCTGGCACCTCCTGGACAGGCTCGCGAGGAAAAAATGTCACTAAGTGGTGGTCCAGCCACTCTGTACTGTCTTGAGTCCCTCGGTGCACAGCCGTGGACACTGCCTTTAGCCTAGGGTGGTAAGACAAGGAGAGGGAGCAGAAGCTTTAAATTCAGACCCGGGCTTGGTTCCAGTCCAGCCTCTCCAGGACCGTGTCACCTGGGACACTGACTTTGTCCCTGGATCCTCCCTTCTAAAGAATGGGAGTTTAACTGCAGCTGCCTAGAGGCATGGAAGGGTGATGCCACCTGGTACTTCCCACCTGTCAGCCCATGCTCAGGACATTCATGCCTTGACTATCTCGCCCCTCTGCGCACCATGAAGACTTCGTACCAAGTTGGAGAGAAACAGGATTCCTGGATATGCAACTAAATGACCTCTGAAGACCCTGTGGTTCCTAGAGAACAAAAAACAAAAGAAATGAAAACTGGGGAGCTCCAAGCAGTCTTGCAAAGGAAGGGGTGCCAATCTCTTCTCAGAGTGGGGGAAGCCTGCTAACTGCCCATTAATGGGAAGGCCAAAGCTGGAGACACGAGGCAGTCTGCTGAGACGGTCAAGCTTTGGCCAGTCTCAAACTGTGAACTGTGCCGTCAGTTCTGAGGTGGACACGCTCACAGGCACAGCAAAGTGCAGTCCCCCTCTGAGGCCATAGTCTCCTGCGTGGAAGCTATACATTGCAGATTTGGAGAAAGTGCCACCTGGGCTCAAGGCAGGTGACAATGAGAGGTGACAAGGATGAGAATCAAGGGTGCAGTTGGTGGAGTTGGATTGGGCATAAGTTCACCGAGGCCCTGGTGAGCAGAGCTCAGGGCCTCAGTTCTCTAGTCTACAGAATGTCGTGAAGAAGACTGAGGTGCGCAGGCTGGGCATCCCGCAGAGGAGGAGAGCTGTGCTCCACCCCGTGCCCTCCCGGAGAAAGCGAGGACCCGAGGTGTCCTCCGTGTTCCCGCAGCAGCCTTCTGCTCAGCCTCGAGCGAGCGGAGGACCCTCTCAGCAAACCTCCTTCCGGCCCTAGATTCCTTTGAGACTCCATTATGTTATTCTGTTGCCTAGCGATGGACAGACACCCAGGACCCTACAAATTTGGCATGAGATCAAAAGGCAAAGTCAGGAACAGGAGGACAGAATCCTCCCAGAGGCCACGGGTGACAGAAAGCCTGCTGCCAGGCAAACACCGGGAGCGACATGGGAACGGAGGGGCAGCTGGGTTTGGGGATTATTTCTCTGGATAAGAGAAAGGGTAGCTCTTCGGACTTCAGTTAATCCCATGTCCATTCAAGACTCACATGCTCCCTAGAGCTTCTTGCGTGTGTCCCTCGAACTCTCCTGTGTTTTCCAGGATCTGTGGTCTCTAGTGCACAGGAGGAGAGCCATGGGGGCAGGAGGAGACGCCCAGGTCACTCCTATTTGGTTCTAATGGCTTCGATGGCCCAAGGACCCTTGGTGTGGGGCTAGCCTCTCCTTAAGACTGTATAACTCTCTTCTTCCCCTTTCGTGGAGAGACTGGCCGCGGCGCAGCCCGGCACCTTCCGAAGCTCAGCCATTTGCTCAGACTTCACCGCATCGCTTTGTTTTGTGGCATTTGTTTTAACAGTTGTCTTCTATTTATGGCTTGTGATATTGGCTTTCCACTTACGGCAGTGATAAAAAAGCTTCCTTTTACATTTTATTTCTTTAAGCTTTTTTTTTTTTAAGGTGGCTGATGGGAAGAAAAATACTTAAATAACACAAGCGGGGTGTGGTAGGACCGTGACTGTAATAACAGGACGTGAAGGATGGGAGTTTGGGGAATGTCCTTTGCAGGGACACAGTGCTGCTGCCAGCCATTGTCCCGAGCCCTGAGTTAGCCAAACCAGGCACACAAACCCCTGTCCTGACAGAGATGACAGTATCACAAAGGCCAGGAGCCGGGGGGAAGCTGGGACGATCCGGGTCGTCCTGGATTCATGGGTCCATGGTGGCCAGCAGTTCGAAGAAGCAGCGAGCAGAAATGGCCGACAAGCTGGCCAGCCTCGAGCCGAAAGCCAGTCGGAGCACCGCAGAGACAGAGAAGAGTCCAAAGACTCAGCTGCCTGCCAGCCTCTCATGGTGGAGGCTGCTTTTGGAGGTGCCCCTGTTGGGGGTCATACACGGTGGGGAGCCCCACATCAAGGCATCTGCCTCCCTTTAAAGCAGACTCTGGGCTGTGGTGCCAGGTCCCAGAGCTTAATCGGCACCCCACGCTGCACAGGTAGCACCCCATGCCAGGAGGTCAGGACTCTGTGGAGGTGCGCCAGCTGGCTCTGAACTCACTCTCTGAGCCATCAAAGTGTCAGTAGTGTGGTGACAGGCATACTGTAGAATTTTTTAGCTCTTTGAAAATTGGCCGTCTATCTGCGGTCCATCTATAGCCTGGGAGAGGAGGTAGGGTAGAGGATCTCCTGGGTAGAAAAAGAATTAGATCCGGACTCCTTTGCAAGCGGTCTGATTCTGGGGGTTGTCTTTTGTTCCATTTTTTTTTAAATATCTATTTATTATACCTAAGTACACTGTAGCTGTCTTCAGACACCCCCAAAGAGGGTGTCAGATCTCATTACAGATGGTTGTGAGCCACAATGTGGTTGCTGGGATTTGAACTCAGGACCTTCAGAAGAGCAGTCAGTGCTCTTAACTGCTAAGCCATCTCTCCAGCCCCCATTTTTTAAAAATTAGGATGACTTATGCATGTGTGTGTGTGTGTGTGTGTGTGTGTGTATACGTACATACATATGTATGTACATGTACGAGTACCGACAGAGGCTAGATGAGAGTGTCCTGCCCCCTGGAACTGAGCTCCGGGTGGCCTAAGCTCCTCATTAACTTCCAGCCAACTCTTCAGCACCCCCTGCCTTGTTCTTTTGAGCTTTGGTTGACTCCAATCTGGAGTCGGTGTGGCTCCAATGCTGAGCGAGGTCACAGCATTGTCTTCCCAGCGGCCAAGTTAGTTAATAAATGACATGTCGCTCTTTTATACCCCTAACCTTACCTTAATCAAAACACCTCATGACCCTCCACCAGGAAGGGTTCTCGGGAGACACACGGATGCCATCCCTTCATTCAGCAGGCTCTTACAATGTCCACTCCGGGCCGGGCATGACTCCCACCCCTGGGCACAGCTCAAGCTTGACAGGACTTGTCAGCAGAGCGATTCTGCTAGAAACAGACAGAAGGAGACTCGGGGAGGCCAATTCAGACTGCGGATCCAGGGAAGAGATGCCACTGGGTGCGAAAGATTGAAGTCTACAGAGGTATGGGGTGGGGAGGACATCCAAAGTTCCCTATAGGGAGGTCCCTTTAGTGGAGGACGGGGGTCTGAGTAGTAACAGGAGGTGATTGTGGCCAAGGCTGGGTGAGGAAGCCTGCGGCCCAGATGCGGTTTTTCGGTCTTATGGCCGGCCTGCCTGGTCCTCTGTTGCTGCGCTGCCCGGACGGGGTTGTGTCTGTGATTAGACTCAAGGTTCGGGACCCTCCCTGAATCCCAGTCTCCCCTCAGCCCTGTGTTGGGAGAAGTCCTTATGGCTTGGATGAAGGAAGGGGTGCAGTGGAGGGGGGGGTAGTGAGTGTGTTTGCTGGCACCAGAATCGCAGCAGAAGCCAGGGCTGGAAAGTTTCCCAAGTATTTAGAAATTAAAATAATAAAAAGAAAGCTGAGCATATGGAGGTTGTAAAGTGCCGTCCATTTTTAAAGAAGGGACACAACTTCCTCAGAACGCCCAGGAGAGCAGAGTCAGGGAGTGTATGTGCAGCAAGAGTATATACTGCGTCTGGGGCACAGACAAGGAGCAGATGTGCTGCTGTGAGCTCTGCTGGCCTAAGAGGCAGGATTGTGAAAGACAGTGAAGACCTTTGTCCCACCCCGGCTCCCTAAGAACGCAGTCAGTCCTCCACAGCCTAGGAAACACGCTGCTTATCTCAAAACTGAACCGGTCTTTAATTTTGCTGCATCCCTATAGCCACCTTCAAAGCAGGTATTAGAGAACCAGCTCCTAGAGCACCCCCAAATCTAGCTTCTTCTCGTCACCTGTTTTCCCTACCTCTAGCGCAGTCTCTCTTGCTTAACTAGAAGTCATTCCTGTCTGGCCTCAGGAAGTCCCAACCCACACCTCACTTACTTCCCTAAGGCCATCCGCCCCTGCAGGATCTAGGCCCTGCCTGCTCCTAACCTCACTGCTCTTCCTTATGTCCAACAAGCAGGCCGAGGACATCACCGCCCCCGGACTTGTGCGCATGCCTCTGAGGACAGTGGTACTCTTCTCCAGGGCTGGGAAGGACTCTTCACTCAGATCCCACCTCAGAGAATCCTCAGGGATGTCTTCCTTGGCCACTCATCCAAAAGGCCACCTCTCTAGTTACCGCTGGCCATGTTTAATTGTTTTTCAATGCCTCTGTTACTAGGTGAACTGACTCTGACCTGTCTGTCCCCCAACCTGTAAGTGCCAGGTGAGTAGAACTCACAGGGCTCTGATATTGTCCCTATAATCAGGCTGAGTCATCAGGCACCTTAGCATGAATTAGGGACACTCTATCCTGATGGTGGGTTGAGAACCCTCCAGGGAGCCCCCCACCCCCAGTTCCTGCCTTCACCCACCGGCACAGCTAGCTGAAAGGCATAGACATCAGGATAAAGAGGGGAGGCAGGTGTCCTACAGGCTCCTACTGGTGAGGGGACCCGGTCAGCTCTGAAGGCTCTCCAGTACCTTGGCTTGGAGGAGCAGAGGTGGCAGGCCATGGAGGAGGGGCCGTACAAGGGGTGGAGGCGCCGCTTTGCAGCCCCTCCCCTCAGCACTGCCTCCCCTCTCCCCCCTGCTCTACTGTGTGCTGGCCTCCACAAGATGGATTTTCCTGGCTGTGCCAATCTTGCTGCCACCTGTTCGCGCTGTGCTAGAGCCAGCAAAGTGGCTCCGCTTCAAACCCAGAGCAGCTGGGAGAGCGGCTGCCAAGCCTCCTTGTCCCCTGTTCTCCCCTCCTTTGTTGCAGCTCTGGCTTCAAGTCATCCTGTCACCTGCTGGCAGCTGGGCAGCCCCTTCTCTTCTGTGCCATAACCCCTGCAGACCTGCCCAGCCCTTCCAGACGCCAGGTCCTCGTGACAGGCTGCAGGGTGAGACACACAGAGGGCTGTCACTTGTCCTTTGTCACATAGTATCCACACATGCACACAAACACATATGAGCACATGTGCAGACACGAACACACACCAGCATATGCATGCATGCATACATACTCACAAAGGAATACACATCTGAACACAAACACATGCACACATGAATGCATGCACATATATGTATGTATACACATAAAAGCATATGAGAAGGCACATACATACACACACACAGATACAAGTAAATGCATGTGTATAACTGTTCACCAACACATGTGTGCATACACATATGAATGTGTTCATGCACAAATGCACATGTGTGTGAGTGAGCACACATGCACAACCACTGAAATGCATGCAGATGCATATGAACGTGCATGCATGGATGAATACATATGTATGTGCAGAAATGAATATATATGGATGTGCATACATAGGTGCACACACATACAAATATGCCCAGATATATACAGATACAGAGACCTCCAACTACATGCATGTGTATGTACAAATACACATGCGCAAAGCATCCATACACCTGTACATATATGCACACAAATTCATATACACATATATTCACTCACTCACACAAATATACATGTGTGTCAGTACACAATGAAAACATACAAATGCTCATGCACATATGCACACATCAATGAGCTCATATGCAGGCACATACAAACATGCAAATACACATGTGAAAACATCCATATGCACACACATGAATAGTAATGCATGCCCACACAGGCACATACCTCACACTTACACATTTAAAATGCACAGATATTGACAAATGCATGCATACAAACTCACAAAGGAATATGCACATGGACACACACATGCATACATAAATGCAGGCACATGTATGTATGTATACACATAACTATATACTATGCACATGTATAAATGTACACTCATACATACATGTTCACAGGTATATACATTCTACATGAGCATACACACACATATTCGTGTGCCCACACACTGATATATTCACAGATGCACATGCATGCATGCATGCACACAAAACATACAAATACACATATATGCACAAACACATGCCTGCACATATGTGCATGCAAAAGCACATGCACACATACAAGGCATACACATAGGCACAAATGCTCATAAATGTACATGTGTGTATGCATACATGGCACACATATGTGAATATATTCCCACATACACCCATCCACATGCATACATCTATCCACACAAACATACATCCGTACACCTTCAGGCTCCATGACCTTGGCAAAGCCCCTCTGGACATTGGATTCCTCAGCTGCCCCCAGCTAAGTCTACGCCTGCTTAACCCACAATGTCACTGTGAAGAACAAACGGAGGGCCAGCGACTAAACTCCTTTGGGAACAGGCAAAGATATAATTAGACACGTGCGTAGGCTGGAGAAATGCAAACTGTGAAGTGCTGCGAGGCCCAGAAGCTGCTTTTGCTGGGTTCTCGCGTGTGCATGCCCGGCCTCGGGAGAAGGAGGCAGGCTGAGTTTGTCTCTGAACCGCTGGCTCCAGCCAGGAGCATGTGACGGCTGAGAGACAGACACATGAGAAGATAGAGCGAGGCAGGAAGACAGACAAATAAACACAGATAAAACAGCCTGCAAGGCGATGCTCTCCATGTGGGAACAGCCAAGCATGTGCGGCAGCCAGCTTCCTGTAGCTCCAGGCTTGCCTCTCCTCCAGAAGGTCCTTTCCCACCCCCTTTTGGCATGTACTCACATGCATGCG
Source organism: Apodemus agrarius (assembly GCA_964023405.1). Taxonomy (NCBI): domain Eukaryota; kingdom Metazoa; phylum Chordata; class Mammalia; order Rodentia; family Muridae; genus Apodemus; species Apodemus agrarius. The sequence goes on along the minus strand of OZ030019.1, from coordinate 9,325,403 downwards.
AACCTGGGGACACATGCACACATGTGCCGTGGGGTTGGGTTGGGAGAAAGGATCTCCTTGGAGCAAAGTCCTGGAGAATGTGGCTCCAGGACCTTTGTGGAGACAGTGGCTCCGAAGATTGCTAATCCCTGGGGATGACTCAGTCATGGGAGTTCTAGTGAGCGTGGGAAGGCACGGTGTCCACACGAGCCTGTAGAGGTCATGGGAAGCCACGGTGTCCACCCGAGCCTGTCTGTATGTTCTTTCCTGGGTGCTCCAAGCTGCTCCTGGGCATCTGCAGGTGAGCAGCCAGCTCAGGGGCACAGGGTGGACTCTTGGTACCTGCTACGCATCCTCCCACATCCACCAGATGGTTCTTTATCCAGGGAACATTCCATATGTCTCTGCCCCATCTGCTGCCCCCTTCCATGGCATCCCCTGGCACCTGTAATAAAGTGTTAACACGGCCTTCGTGGGCCCACGGGCTTATTCCTTTCCAGTTTCCAACCTCAGAACCCACTGTTTCTCTCTCTCTCTCTCTCTCTCTCTCTCTCTCTCTCTCTCTCTCTCTCTCTCTCTCTCTCAGCGTTCTTCCATACCAGCCTGTGGTTCCTATGAGGTTCCACCACAGGCCCTTTGCACTTACAGGGATCTCTGCCCATGATACCCAGCCTCCGCTCCATTGGAGTTACACCCCACCCCCCATAATGATCATTATTACTAAGCAGCAGCATCTAGACAGATATGTTAGGGTGTCAATCATACTGCACCCCTCTGCTGGCTCCACATGGCTCTGGGGAACGAGCCTAGAACGCTGGAGATCTGGTCCCTGCCCCCCCCCCCTTCTCAGATTCCACCGCCACCCCTCCCATGAGCTCCACATCATCCACGGAAGGCCAGCCTTGGCCTTTGTAATTTTGTAACAACCTGTAACAGCCAGAGCCGGATCCCCACCAGCTGAGATGCTTCGCACTTCCAGTTACCTCCGCGAGGGTGTTTTTCCCCAAGGTCTCTGTCTCTGCTGAAACAGCAGCACTTTCTCAGAGCCCCCTCACATCACGCTCCCGCCACAGGCCTCTCTCCTATCTTGCCCGTTTCTTTACAATCTAGAATCAGTTTATACTTCTCATCCATTTGCCTCTGTCTCCACTGGAACTCCCTGTTCCAAGAAAACAGACTATAGCCAGCACCGGTGTCATGGGCAGGTGGGAAATGCAGGCTGAGCACTCCGTGTCAGGGATATTTGGGACCCCAACTGTTCCCGATTTTGGAAATTCTTCTCAAATTTTGGATTATTTGTACAGATATAATGAGCTGTCTTGGGGTTAGACCCAAGACTAAACATGGAATTCATTTAGCTTTACCTATGCACCTGATACACAGTGCCTGGAGGTAATTTTATGCAATGTTTTAAATAATTTGGAGCATGAAACAAAAGTGTCACGGCATGGAATTTTCATGGTACGGTCATGTCGACGCATGAGAAGGTTTGCGGTTTTCGGAGCATTTTAGATTTCAGGTTTCAGATTTAGAATGGGCAACCAGGCTTTGAACGGAGTAGGAGAGTGGCTAGCAGATGGGTGGGTGTCGGCCTGGGAGATGGGGAGGTCGGTGTGCTTCTGGGCATGTGTAAGGGGTGTGGGCAGGGCTCTGATGGAGATGTGGCTTGCCCGAGAGCGCACAGCTGGCACCAGCAGCAGGCTGGGCCGAGCCCGTGGCCGCCTGCTCCTGCCTTCATTCTCCCACTGGCTTCTTGCTTTTGTTTCCTTTCCTCTTTGTGTGTAAATGTGTGCGCTGTCATCTCGTCTAGCCTAGGAATCGACTTGAGAATCCGGCAGCTGATACTGCTCCAGACTCCAGCTGCCGCGCTGCAGCCTCGGTGCGACTTCCTCTGGTTGCTAAACTCCATTTCAGACCCATCTAACTAGCCACTAGGGCTTGGTGAAACCCTGTCCCTGCCTAGGCACAATGCCGACCCATTGTCAGGGCGGCCTGCACGGCCATCAGAGCTGAGAGATCAGTGGTCCTTCTTTCTGGCAAGGCGTCAGGTGAGCTGAGCATCTTTTCCCAGAAGCCGCCAGAATAAAGGTCAGTGGGGCCTGTCCCTCCAGCAATGGCCTTTGAGGACTCTGTGTTTGAGCCGAGCTCTATCAAGGGAGTGGAAGCAGGCACCCTAGGGACATCCTTCCGCATGACCAGGCTTCTGTGAACTGTGGCACTGTCTGTGTGACGGTGTTGGGGGAGGAAGGGACACTGCTGTGGTCTGGTCCTTGCTCACCACTGAGCACTAGACGGGAGGAAGGAGTGGGAGCAGAGAGGGGCGTTGAGTGGGGGAGAGGCCTGCTTCAGGCTCCAGGCCATTCCTAGAATGGGCTCCTCAGGTCAGTGGAGGTTCTTCCCTGCTTCTGGAAGATTCCATCGTGGTGAAATCGGATTGAAGAACACACCAGGTGTCCATGTCTTTGTTGGGTGATAAGGGGTGGAGGGAGCAGCATGGGGGAGGAAGCGACGGTCAGACGACTGGGGCTGCCGTGGGAAGCCTCCGGGAGAACCATGCCCACATGCCCCCGCACGTGTGAGGAGAAGTCTTCCACCTCAGGCTTTTCCTGGAGAAAGTCTGGGGTCGGATAGATCTCCTCCTCCTCCTCCTTCTCCTCCTCCTCCTCCTTCTCCCCCTCCTCCTCCTCTTCTTCCTCTTCCTCCTCCTCCTCTTTCTTCTTCTCCTCTTCCTCCTCTTTCTCTCCCTCCTCCTCTTCCTTCTCTTCCTCTTCCTCCTCCTTTTTCTCTTCCTCCTTTTCTTCCTCCTGCTCTTCCTCTTCTCCCTCCTCCTCTTCTTCCTCTTCCTCCTCCTCTTCCTCTCTTTTTCTCCCTCCTCCTCTTCCTCTTCCTTCTCTTTCTCCTCTTCCTTTTCCTCTTCCTCCCCCTCTTCCTCCTCCTTTTCCTCCTCCTGCTCTTCCTTTTCTCCCTCTTCTTCCTTTTCCTCCTTTTCTTCCTCTTCCTCTCCTCCCTCCTCTTCCTCCTTCTCCTTTTCCTCTTCTCTTTCCTCCTCTTCTCCTTCTTCTTCCCTTCCTTCTCCTCCTCCTCTTCCTCCTTCTCTTCCTTTTCCTCCTCTTCTTCCTCCTCTTCCTTCTCCTCTTTCTCTTCCCCTCTTTCCCTAATTCAAAACAAAGTATTCAAGTTAAATATGTAAAATTAAAGATTAATTTTTAAAGCTACTTGCTGAGGGTATGATTTTTTTTCAGGTGAGAGTTAGATCTAACAGAGGTAGTCTTCAAAGGCAAGAAGGTCCAGATCCGGCTACAAGACAATTCTAGCTGACATGGGAGACCTCAATGCCTGCATTAGACGTGGGAAGACGGAGCCTGAGGGAGCTTTCACCCTGTCGAGCTCCTGGCACGTAGCACCCAGGTTGTCTCTTCAGGCCTGATGCTTCTTGAAGCTGCTTCCAAGATCCCCCCTCAGGAGGACCCAGGGATTTGTTCCGGAACTTGGAGAGCAAGAAGGCATGGGACCAGTCACACAGGGAGCATTATGCTTGGCTGATCCCATAATGCCCAGCAGAGTGACAGCACCCACATGCTCCCGCGAGGGGGTTATTTTATTAACCAGATCGATTAAGCATCTCTCCTTCTAATTACTAGTTTAATTAACCTTGGCACACAGTATGCACCAGCCCTCAAGGGGCTGAGTCAGACTGCTGTGCTGGGCGAGCGCTGCTGCCCTGCTTTGTGCTGCTGAGTTCGGCTGGCCCCCGGGGGCCTGGGAAGCAGGGGTTGAGGGTCAAGTATTGGGAGCAGGGGGGAAGTGCAGAGTGGAAAGTGGGGAGGAGGCATTGGGGACCTTTCTAGACGATCATTTCATGGGTGCTGGGTTCCAACAGGGGCCCCTGCAATGCTCAACTTGAGTGATCTGGGCAGGTCACAGCCAAGCCAGCTTGAGCGGTTGATTTGCTCCACACAAAGTCTGGGATCCAGAAAGCTTGGGTTCAGCTGCCAAGGGCCGGAGGGGAGGTAGACGGCTGCCTTGATCGTCTCATCTGTGACATGAGCATCAGGCTTCCCAGGTCACCGGCAAGGTGTGATGCTTAATTAAGAGGGCCAGCCAGTGTTGAGGGATTCCGCAGACTACATCCACCCGCTCATTTACGGCTTCAGCATGTATCTCTTGAGGTTATGGCACTGTATTGCACTGTGGCAAGCAGAATAGGATGCTCTGAAGTCTGAGGTCTCTGAGGGCCGGGTCATCATCCAGGTGTGGATTTACGCCCCTCCCTGCTCCCTGCCCTCTCTGCCCTGCACTAACACATGCGCGCACACACGCACAGTGACTACATGTGAAGATAGCTGTATGTTTCCTCTGTTCTTGAGTGGCCAGAGGCCAGCAGTGCCACTGACAGAATGCAGAAGGAAACAGCCCACAGCCCCTGCTAGCTGGGCTTTATATTTATTTGTTTGAAGCTTATTAAAATCCTAACCCAGTCTCCTCTTCACGATGGCAGTGCCATTGGAGTCTCCTGATGCCTGTGTGGGCTGCAGACAAGTGTATCTGCGTATGTGTGAGGGAGGTGTGTGTGTGTGTGTGTGTGTGTGTGTGATACGAATGTGCATTTATATCCAACTATGATTACCAGTGTATTTGTGCACCCATGTACTTGGATGTGCATATCTGGGTGTGTATGTGTGTCTGGGTGTGGGTTGTGTGTGTGTGTGTGTGTGTGTGTGTATGTGTGTGTCTGGGTGTGGGTTAGGTATATATGTGTGTCTGGGTGTGGGTTGGGTGTGTATGAGTGTCTGGGTGTGGGTTGTGTGTGTATGTGTGTCTGGGTGTCGGTTAGGTGTATATGTGTGTCTGGGTGTGGGTTGGGTGTGTATGTGTGTCTGGGTGTGGGTTGGGTGTATATGTGTGTCTGAGTGTGAGTTGGGTGTGTATGTGTGGCTGGGTTGGGCCAGTGTGTTATTTATGCATGTGTCAACAGTCACGGGCATGAGTGGTCTGTCTCGTACATCTTCACCCCTGTCGTGGTGAGCATGTTTTTCAGTCTGTTTTTCTTGTCACCCCACAAGGAACCTTTGTAGATTGTTTTTCCCTAACCATGTCTTGAAATTTCAGTATGCAGTGCATTGTGTATCTGTTTTGCATAGCTTATATGTCTGTGCATTATAAAAAGAGATTTTTTTTCCTACCCTCCATGAGCTGCCTTCCTCCTTGTCTTAGGGTTTTACTGCTGTGAACAGACACCATGACCAAGGCAACTCTTACAAGGACAACATTTAATTGGGGCTGGCTTACAGGAACAGAGGTTCAGTCCATTATCATCAAGGCAGGAACATGGCAGCATCCAGGCAGGAAGGAGGAAGGAGGAGCTGAGAGTTCTACATCTTCATCTGAAGGCTGCTAGCAGAATACTGGATTCCAGGCAGCTAGGGTGAGGGTCTTTTTTGGTTTTTTGAGACAGGGTTTCTCTGTGTAGCTCTGGCTGTCCTGGAATTCACTCTGTAGCCCAGACTGTCCTCAAACTCAGAAATCCACCTGCCTCTGCCTCCCAAGTGCTGGGCTTAAAGGTGTGCACCACCACTGCCTGGCTGGGTGAGGGTCTTAAAGCCAACACCCACAGTGACACACCTACTCCAACAAAGCCACACCTACTCCAACAAGGCCATACCACTTAATAGTGCCACTCCCTGGGCCAAGCATATACAAACCATCACACTCTTTGATGGCTGGGCCGTGCTATTGGAGTTCCCACTTCCAGGCACATGGCTTCCTCTTCCCTTCCTGCCCATGTGAGTGCAGGGTCCCAAGTCTCTAGGACCCACCAGAGACCCCTTAATACAGATTTCTGTAGGATGAGTGGATCTGGGGTGGGGGCAGTTAGTCAGAATATGTTGTATGGCTGTATGAATATCTCAAAGGATTAATATAAGTATTTTATATTAAAAATAAAAAGCTAAGGGTTCTAAAAACAAACAATCCAAAATGTCCAGAGGTTTCTGGTCCCTTCCCTGAACATACAATCAAAAGACTTGGAGAAAACCAGAAACTCATTTTCTACAAGTTTCTGTGTTATTCTGAAGGGACAGATCTGATGTCTCCATGAAGGAACCTTCCAGTCTGCATGGAGAACATCTGCTTGGAGTCACTGAAAAATGCAGATGTCAGCCACAAAGGTCAAGGCCTCGTTCTTGGGACCTCTGTCTACACCAGCAGTGCCTGTGCGAAGTGGGGCTGCCCAAACAAGGCTGCTGACTAGACAGAGCCCTTCTCCTGCCTAAGGACACATAAGCCATATAAGAGGTGTGTCCCCAAGACCAAGACATGTTGCTGGAGTCGGGGACAAACACTGACCCAGGTATCTGGAGTCCCATTTCTATCTTGGATAAGGCAACGGATATCCTTTGTGCAATGGATGTCCTGATGTAAGTCTTGCTTCTGCGAGCACCAGTCTCTGCTCAGCTCTAGGTGATAGGAGCTGGTCCTCCACTCTGCATCCCAGACTGCAGCAGGGGGCCTCCGACCTCTGCTGGAAGTTTCCAAGGACCTGGCAGCAAAACCAATCCAAATAGACGAGCCCTACCTGGCCCTGCCCTCTGGTGCCTTTGGAAGACTGGAGCAGGGCCAAGCTTCAGGCCCGGGTGTCTGAGTATCAGAGCACAGGGGACCGATTGATGCGGTGTGGGCAGAGCTCCAGCACAGGCTGATGGGAGCCTGGAGAGGGAGGGGGCGGCGAGGAGCCCAGGAGTGCGTTGGCTAGGCTGGGAGCAGAGGTGTCTGTGTGAGGGAATGGCAGTGTGTAAGGGAAACATGGAGTGTATGTGAATGAAAGATGGTACTAGAGGTAGGGGGAGCAGAAGGGGGTGCTGTGGCCGGGGAGTGAGGAAGGCATCCTCTTCCTTCTCTTAAGCTTTTACAGCATCAGAGCATCTTGCTAATTGTTCATCTCCCAGAGACGCTAATGAAATTATTTCTGAAAAATACTCATCAGGTCATCTGCAGAGGGCACAGTGCCAAGCTTCAGCTCGGCCCAACCCCCTCCTCCTTCCCAGTGCTTCCTGCCCCTCCTTTTTACATGGGCCTCTCAGCTTGGAATTGCTCACCTCCAAACCCACCTGAAAGTGCCCAGTGGGGAAACTGGGAACTAAGCCTCTGTAGCCAGGGAAACCTTAGAGACTGAATTTCCATGGGTGTTGTAGGGCTTGGGAAGCCTGTCTTTGTGTGCGTGCGTGAGTGTGTATGTGTGTCTTTGTGTGCGTGCATGTGTGCGTGCATGTGTGTGTGCTCATACGAGTGTGTGTATGTAAGTGTGTTTGTGTGCATGCGTGTATATGCATGCATGAGTGTGTGTGTGTGTATGTGTGTGTTTGTGTGCATGAATGTTTGTGTGCTCACATGCATGGGCATGTGTGTGCGTGCATGCATGAGTGTGTATGTGTGTGTGTTTGTGTGCATGTGTGAGTGTGTGGTATGGGTGTGAGTGTGTTTGCACTTGTGTGTGTGTTTGCACACACAAGTAACAGCTCATGCATCTTAGGACCATGTGTCTCTAATAAAAGAATTTGTTAGACTCAGCAAACGTTTCTAGAGCAACCACAGGTTTGGATTTTTGACAGCTAAGGGGCATCAGGCAAGCTGTGCCCTCTCTGAGGCTCAATTTTTAACATCTACACAACTTGGGTCTAGTTTGCCAGGATTGTGAGAATTCAAAGAAACTAGCCTGACCAGAGCACACTGGGTGCTGTCCTCGGTCCTGGAATCTCTATCACAAGAGCACACACTGGTGCTAAGGTACTGCCTGCCAGTTTGCATTCTATTGTGATGGTGTGAACCACCATGCTCAGCTTAGAGCAGATTTTGTTGTTGTTGTTGTTGTTTGTTTGTTTGTTTTTTTCCGAGACAGGGTTTCTCTGTGTAGTCCTGGCTGTCCTGGAACTCACTTTGTAGACCAGGCTGGCCTCCAACTCAGAAATCCGCCTGCCTCTGCCTCCCAAGTGCTGGGATGACAGGCGTGTGCCACCATGCCAGGCTCTTTTTTTTTTTTAAATAAAGGATAATTTCTTCTTTTGGAAACAGGGTCTCATGCATCCTAGGGTGACCTCAAGCTCACTGTATATCTGGGAAGACCTTTCACGGATCCTTCTGCCTCCACCTCACAGGTGCTGAGATTACAGGTCCCTGATACCTTCCTGGTTCTGCAGTGTTGGGGCTTTGAGCATGCTCAGCATGCAAACTACCAACTGAGCTACACACCCAGCCCTTATAAAGTATAATTATGTATCATTCTTTCTAAAGCAAATGACAGAAACCCAAATGGACTTACAATCAAAACAGGGACATACTGGTTGAGAGAACAGAAGGATCCAGGGGTATTCCTAGTAGCTCCAGAAACATTTTGGATGACACAGCACAGTTTTGGGGCTCCCCTCACACTGGGCCTGTCAGCCCATGCCTCAGCCCGAGGCATGTCTGCTCATCCAGAGCTTCATGTGCAGACCATGAAGAAAGTATCTGTTTAGTTCCAACAAACATTCCAGAAATGAGCCTCGGTGAATGGGCTCAGATCAGCGGCCACTCCGTGCCCAGCTCTGCAGCTCATGGGATCTTGGGTCAGCAAGATAGAAGTTTGTTCCATGTTTTGGGGTGGGTAGGGCACAGGGACTCTGTGTGCTGACAGCAGAAGGGGTGGTTCTTCCAATGGAACAAAGATGCGTCCGGGAGATAGGATCTGTGTTCTAAGCAGTGGGCAAATATGAACTGTAAGCTTCAGGATCGTGAAGTCAGGCTGAATTAACTGGAGTGTTCTCCTAAAGGGCAGCCTGCAAGGCAGTCTTGAGTGGAGAGCTGCCTGGCCCTGTCCCCGCCTCTGCCTTCTGAACCTTCTCAGCAAGGACATGGCCAAAAGTCTATGATTCCCCCGACTCATCTGAGAATTACAAGATGCTGAATAATAAGGACTCTACCTGGTGGTACCCACATCCCAAGAGAATTCCATATGGAAAGAGGCATCAGAGGCATAGTATGGAATATAGTTATGATGGGTTGAAATCTCTACAGGAGATCGGCACCCAAGGGGAGATGAGAGGGCTCTGGTGGTTGACAGTGCCTATGGCAAAGGCCAAGGCAGCATTCCTCGATACTGTAGTAGTAGGGACAATTGGCAGAAGGGAGGGTGGTCAGATACCTCGATGCCCCTACACACCCTGAATCAGAATCAGAGTAGGGCCGGGTGTGGTGGCGCACGCCTGTAATCCCAGCCCTCGGGAGGCAGAGGCAGGCGGATTTCTGAGTTCAGGTCCAGCCTGGTCTACAGAGTGAGTTCCAGGACAGCCAGGGCTACATAGAGAAACCCTGTCTCGAAAAACCAAAAAAGAACAAAAAACAAAAAACAAACAAACAAAAAAACCCAAAAAAAAACCAAAAAAAAAAAAAAAAACAGAATCAGAGTAGGGATGTGCCTAGGCGTCTGCATATTGCCCAGCATCATAGCACGTCTCCATGTGAAAGATGATCTTACCACAGGCTCAGAGCTCCCCTCCAGTGGTTACTGGGAGTGCGGCGTCCAATACCAAGAGCTGATTGGAACATCTCTACATGTCAGACTATGAGAGCAGGAGCCATGCTGATGACCTGCAGATATCTTGAGAGCACACAAAGTATGTATGGGGTGAGGGGAGGGTGGTCCAAGTGGCCAGGTCAGGGCCCCAAACCCTACTGTCACACTAGCAGCTGAGGTGGAGATACTTGGCCTGGTGGAGAAGGATCCAGGCTTTGTCTTTTGAAATAACAGACATGGGGGGAGCATGATGGGTGGTCCCAGAGGGGCAAGCCAATGAGGGGGTAGATTCTTGCTTCCTACAGAAGAGGCATTTCTGGCCCATCGAGTGATTCTGGTGAAATCTGTGTCCTGACCTTAGACTAGTAAAAGGGGAGTCTATTGACTCCCCCCTCCCCTGAGGGATGCTGGTTCCGCTGGCCTTTGGGGGCAGAAGTCCAAGCTCACCCTCTGGGCCGTAGTCTTAGCAGAATGGAGGGCAAAGGAATTTGGGGATGTCAGGAGCCCTCCTCCCATCAGGGCATAAGAGGAGCCCCTCCCTGAAAGCCCTGAGACCTGAATTCAGAAACAGAAGGCAGGTGTGACACTGGCAAAACCATCTCTCCTCTTTCTCCTGGCTTACCTGGGCACCACTTAGAGGGGGACAGCTGAGGTGGGGTCTCAGCGACTTAAAGGAGCTTGCCAGTGTAACCGGCTGAGGATAAAGTGCTCAAGGGAGAAAGGCAAATGGCAGAGCCTGGAATGAAGGAACAGCTTGGCTTCTGGGGAAACGGGCCTAGGCGCAGCTGCAGTAAGATCCCACCCCATGGGCAGGCTGTGCTGCGGTAAGACACCCCCTCCCCCATGGGCAGGCTGTGCATATTACTGGGTGCTAGTCCCCAGCTTCAGCTCGGCCCTCCCGTGCTCTCTCAGGTAGGGTCCCGGTGGTGGGTAAGAGTAGCAGGTCCTCTTTCAGGCCAAGCCACTGATTGCTGTCTGGTGTTTCTCTAGAGTCCCTGTTTCTCTGTCTCCTTGGTAGCCTGGGCCCTTGAGTGAATATGACCAGGAACAGAAGAGCCTCGACGGACAAATGAGAAATAAATCTTTGTTGATTAAAGCCACTGATATTTTGGGGACCATTTGTTACCATGACAAAACCTATTCTGACTGCTACATAGGCCTCGCCGCTTTAGATGGAAAGAGGGCGGTGGAAAACCGAGAAGAGAATTCCCCAATTCTAACCCCAAAGCAGAGGCTTTAGGAGGAAGAGAGGTGTGGACCACAGGCCCAGAAATCAAACCTCCTGGGGCTCCTCTCAACCAGCTTAGCAGTTCTAGGATAAGGTTGGTCCTGGCCCAACTCTCAGCGGCCTCATCTGTGTAAAGTGGAAATATGGATTTAATGGGGTTCCACGTACTGCTAAGAGCAAACTACAGACATAGGAGAGAGCATAGCCCTATCCAATAAACACATTATAACTTCCTCATATACACCGTGCCCTGATCGCCAACTGCCTCCCTTCAGTGTCCAAAACCCAGGCCCTCAACATTTCTTCTATACTGTGAACCCAAATTCAGATCTAGGTGAACACTGTAGGTGAGCACAGAATACATGATAATAGCCCGGGCACACAACAAACTGCTTACACACACACACACACACACACACACACACACTCCAGAGCAGTCTGTAGATCAGCTCCATTCTCTAGTGTGTACATATAAAAAGCTGAAGTTGGGGATTATGGTCATCTGTGTAAAAGAGGTTATAAATACACACGTGTATTAAAAATCAATTTTAGGGCCACCAAGATGGCTCAGTGAATAATGGGGTTTGCTGCCAAGCCTTACAACCTGGCTTTCATCCCCGAATCTCACATAAGGAGAGAAATGACAAGCTGTTTTCTGACTTCCACACAGGCACTATGCAATGCACTCACGTGCACATGCACACACACACACACACACACACACACACACATCTTTTAAAAATAAATCATTTTCCCAGACAATGGCTTCTATTGAAAACTGGAAAACAAAGCCAGGTGGGGACCCAACTTCCCCCACCACGGGCACCTGGAACAAGAGAGCCATCTCGATGTGACCCTGTGTCCTGTCTCCCCGCCTGCTTGGCCTTGAGGCCCAAACTCCGTAGATGCACATCTGGAGCTTTGGCTGTGAACAGATATACACACCCATATATACATATGCATATATACGCATGTGTACATATATGAGAAAGCAGAAGAAAGCAAAACATTTTTCATAACCTTCTCTATAAAAAGTGGGAAACAAAAGACAGGCCGAGAGAGGGCCTCGTGTCTCAAGAAATATAGGAGAGCTCATAGCTCTTTGTGGAAGCCAAGACCATTCTTATATCGTCTGGTCTGCAGCACCAATTTATATTATCGATCGGCGCTGGAGGCGTTTGAGTTTGTGACTGTCTTCACCCTTCTCATTCTCCTCCTGGCCGGGAGCGGGACCCTCGCTTTCAGACCCCTGGCCCTGTGCACTCCGAGAGCGTTTCATTTTCCTTGTCTAGGGCAGCCCTCTTGTTTATTTTAACCAGCTTAGGCAATGGGGGTGGGGAATAGGAGAGTCTCCAGCGGTCATTGTGCTGGATCCAGAGACGCCCGTGACTTGCCCAAGGTCACAGAACCAGAAGAATATGACTCTTCGATTCTACCCCTGGAGTTTGTAGCTCCCCAAACCCTTCTGGTTCTTGCATCACGCCCACGTCTCCAGCGCCGCGCGCGCTCGGGGCGCAAACAACACCACGCGCCCTACAGGCTGCGCTGAACCCTTAGGTTGTTTCCTTTGGGCCAACAGCGTGGAGGGATTAGAAAAGACTGGGGCCAGGCTGCTGCGCCTGCCCCTGAAGCCCACCGGGCTGTCTTGGGGAGGCGGATGGCGAGACAGTGGGGGCCTAGCGGCTCCTGTGCTCCGGCTGGGCCCCCGGACCTCTCCTGCAGTCCCCCATCCTAGCTGCTCGCCGGCTGCGTACCACGGCGAGCTGAGGACTTAAGAGCGCAGCCGAGAGGCAGGGGTGCAAGCAGGGACTGCAGCGGAACCTGCCTGGGGCACTCCAGAGTCGAGCTGCTCTCCGCAGGCTGGCGCTGCGCCGGGGTCGCCGCAGCCCGGGGCCCCTCCCGGGCCACCTGTGCGCCGACTGGCGGACCCGGGTGATGCCGGATCCGGAAAAGCAATCCACTCCGGGTTCCAGAGTCCTGTCTCTGTCCCTGGAGACTGAGAGTGGTGGTGGGAGGCCTCCCCGCCCACTACCCCAGCTCCTCCCTGGGGGAGCCTCAGGCGTTGCCCGAAGGGATCCCCGGTGCCGGGGGTGGCCCGCGCTCGCAGCGCCGCCTGGCCCCTCCTCCCCCGCCCCGCTCCGCCTCCGTCCCGCTCCGCCGCTCCAGTCCGGATTTTGCGGCGCCCGCCGGCCCGCTCCCCGGCTGCGGGCTCCGCGCGGCGGCTGGCTCGGTGCGCGGCGCGGCTGGCGCTGCGCTCCGCCCCGGCTGCATTGCTGCGCTCCGGGTGCCCAGGGGAGCCACGCGCCGCGTGCGCCCCGCAGCCGGCCGCCCGGAGGCAGCGCCGTCCTCTGGCATGGGCCCCGGGGGCGCCCCGAGGTGGGGCTCTCGGCTGAGGCGCTGACAGCCTCTCTCCCGCCCGCGGGGCCCCGAGTCCAGCCCGCTCGTCCGCCCGCGGCCATGGCCGTCCGGCCCGGCCTGTGGCCAGCGCTCTTGGGCATAGTCTTCGCCGCCTGGCTTCGTGGTTCGGGTGAGTCACGCCGCGCGCGCTCTGGGGAGGCTTGCGGGGGACCGTGCGCGCGAACGCTTAGCTCTGGGGAGGAGGTGGCCGTGACCCGCGCGGCCGACCCGTCTGAGAGCCCCCGGAGGCCAAACTTTGCCCGGCAGGACGCGGGGGCCGCCACTCGCTGCTGCGCAGCTTCCCGGTGCGCTCTCCCGGAAGCCTGGGTTCTGCCAAGTCCAAGAACAGCTGTCAGCGCGCGGGGCTGGCGAGTGTAGACGCCCCACGCCTCCGGGTGGGGGAAGTTTGCTGGTTTCACGGCCCCGGAGAATGATCGGGGTTGGGGGGTTTGGAATAATCCAGGAAAGACAAGACTTGAAGGACTCAAAGCTTTGGACCATATGCTAGTGCCCAGAAAATGGGGTGTGTGCGGGTCAGGTGGGGGGGGCAGGTAAGACAGCTCTTCCAGGTAGGACTGCCCCAAACAGCCACCTACAATTTCTACCTTGGCACCTGGCCTCTGCCCACGTCTAGAACACAGTGTCCTCCTCTGTCCCCACCACATGCCGGCTTGCACGCGCACACACTCAGGCGTGGAGGCATCCAACAGCCCCCAGCTCCTGCAGTCAAAGCACTGGGGCCCCTGTGGTTGCCTGTGGCTCCTGGCCTCTATGCTGGAGGCAGGAGGGGGGAGAGGAGGGAGAAGGGGAGTTGTTTGCTGTTGGCTGTTGGTTGGCGGGCTCTGAGAACCTCTCAGAAACTCCACAGCCCCGCAGTCTCCCCGCTTGTTTTGTTGGTCACCCTAACCAGACCTTTCATAGCCCAGCCTTTTAGCCCACCTCCTTGCGTGAGGGGCCTCGGAGGAAGGCTTTGTCTGCTCTCCCGAAGCCCAGCCCGCACCTAGGCTGAGCTGTGGGGGTCCCTAATCTCCTGGCCCCTATGGATTTGGCAGCTCTGAGCTTCTGTGTATTGGGAAGGGTGCTTGAGCAATTCTCGATGCTTGATGCCCCCAGAACCTGCTTGCGGGGAAGTGATCCCCCAGGCTGGCCAGGCCACACTTTCTCCTAAGGGTGTGGATTTCTGAACTGCCGATCCAGAAAGATGAGAGCTCTGTCAAGGACCCGATGATTAAGGTCGCTGGCTGGTTCCTTGAAGAGTCTGCATACTGCATCCTTCACCCACCGCTGCCTCGACAGCCCTCCCCATCCTTCCCCCTAAATCCTCTACCTGGTCCCCCCTGCTCTAGCTCTTCCCCGGTCAATGCACCCTAAATCCTCACTTTAACAAGCCCTTCTTCCCAATGGCCTCCTCCCCTTTCCATCCCGACGGGCCCTCAGGTTGAGCCGTCTGCCATCGGATGTGTATTCATGTTGTATAGGTTCAGGTTAGCGGTGAGTTGCAGGACTGGCCACGGTCATGAGCTGGGGGTGTCAGGAGAGGGCCTGCCAGACACTGAATAGGTGTTTACTGAGTTGGGTGTGTGGAGAGAGGGCTGTGTGGTCAGAACTGCATTTTGCCACGTGAGCATGTGGGTGGGAATGGCGTGGACTGACATGTGTCCTGGGTAATGGGGGGGTGGGGTGGGGGGAGAGCGCCACTGGTGTGGCATGGGTAGTGCTGTCGTGTGTGTGGTCAGATGAGTACTAATATGCTGTATGTATGTGGTAGTTGCGTGCTACTGCACCAGTGATCGGTACAGACAGGGGTGACAGACACTTGTACGTGAGGGCACCCAAACCAGGGACGAAGGGTTGCACCCCAAGAAGCTGTGCTTTGCCCATCGGCAGGACACCTGTTGGGGCCTGGCCTGAGCGTTCCCAGGGCTGATAGGTGGGCATGAGTGCTTCCGGGCTAACCTGGATCAGAGCCTGTGTTGGCATTAACTCTCTAGCTGTGGGAGGGGCTGCCAAAAGGAGTGGAGGTAGGAGTGGCCCCGCTTCTCAAAGAGACCCCCATCTCACCCTCCCCGCACAGGCTCTGGGCATGTGTGGACAGATACCTAGGCAGGGCTGCCCCTGCCATGACCCTACACCCCTGTACCTGCTCCTCAGTTCCTTGGCAACAGCAGCTGGAGGAAAATGCGTCTGTGAGCGGCTGGGGGAAAAATGGTCAGCCAGGCAGGCTTGAGGGTTAGTGTGTGTGTGTGTGTGTGTGTGTGTGTGTGTGAGAGAGAGAGAGAGAGAGAGAGAGAGAGAGAGAGAGAGAGAGACGGGGTGGCTGAGGACCTGCTGGGCCAGTGCAGACTCTGCCCCTCAGGCCAAGCACCTATTCTTTGTCACCCAGAGCTGCACACTGCCACTCACAGAAGCCATTCCTCAGCACAAATGCACCTGGGCATCCCCCTGCCTGTGCCTGCACACACAGACACCCACCTGCCGTGACAGATTGTCCCTTTTATGCTCTGCCAGTTACACAGCCGGCGCATACGACTCCTCACCCTTCGTTTCTTCTTGTCTTGGGTACCCCCTAGACAGTACCATGCCTAGGGAGGAGGGGCCTGGGGCTCTCCTGGAACATGTGAGCTGAGGGACACCAGGCTCGAACATTGCTCTTGTCCGTCTTCTGCACATCCCTGTCCCCATCACCAGGGCTGTTGGACTTTCTGCCCACCCCCTCTCTGGGCTGACAGGACTGTGGAGTCTCTGGGGCAGAGAGCACCGTGTTCTTGCTTCTTGCACATGGGGTAGGCTGCTGTAGGTGCTGCAGGAGAGAGCTGATCCTTTCTCTGGCCTGTTTGCCCCCCACCCCCACCCCTTTGCCCATGTTGGAAAAGGCTTTCTTCCAGGAGGCCAGGATAAGTATGGACCCAGGTGCAAAAGCTCCAACCCAAGGCCTGGGGCTTGGGAGCAGCTACCTTTGACCTGGGTCACATCCCTTTTCCTGCCTGGTGTTGCCAGAGTCTCAGGCATGCAAGATTAAGTTATAGCTTGGGGCACACGGCCCTTTTAGGTGGAGGCCCCAATGCTGCCACCTAGGAACCCGTGCATTGCACATAAACGCCAGGCCCTCTCATTCCAAGCCACCAGGCTCCCATTGTCCCCTCTTCCCAGGGACCCTGTCGTTGCTGCTGCCCCTCACCCCAGCCTAGAGGGGGCGGGAACTTTACTGTCTCCCCTGGCGCTCCCCTCTCCTTCACGCTTCACATCTAATCTGTCACCAAGTCATCAAGCTCAGTGATACTTGTGACATTGCTGTGTCCCTTGCCTTCTCTGCTTCCTCCCATTCCCGTCTCCTTTATCTCCCACCTGGCGCGCCACGGTGGCCGTCCCCCTCTCATCCCCTCCCCTTCCCAGCCGAAGGTCTCTGGAAGCCTTAATATGAGGAGGCTCTCCGGGGCCTGCAGGTAGCGTCTTCGCCCTGGTCTGGCATGGGGAAATGGAGGGAACACCTGACCGAGCACCCAGAGGTCAGCGCCATCGCTGGGCTTTGCCTGCTGCTGGGCTTGGCTCTACCAGACGAGCTGTTTCCAGACTTGCAGGAGGCGGTGCCACCTGGCCTTGACAGCATGCTCCCTGCTTGGCATCCTAGCTCCTTGGCTTTGTTCTGATCCTGGCTGGGCCACTTTATTGCTGCTAGTTCTCAACCTATCCAGCCTGGAGTTGGAGGTCTCCTCCCAAAGCTCCCCCACTTGCTCCTCCAAGGGGCTCCGTGATGTCCTCTGGGTAAGCTAAAGGAAGCCAGAAGTCTCTGGTCCTGACAGTTCCTTCTCCAGTGTTTCCCCCAACATGCCCCATTGCCTGCAACATTGTATACCCTGCTCTCTGCCCTTACATGCTCTGAGTCACTGCCAGCCAACTGCTTAATGCTTTTCTTCCTGTTCCTGGTTGGAGTTTGGGCTTGCAGGCCAAACAGGGAGGAAGAGAGAAATTTAGTCCACTTCAGCAGTGGCCCAGCTTTATTCCTGACCACGGAACTTCCCCCACCCTGTCAGGGTCAGGGCTGGTAAGGCCAGGCCCCCCATGGGGGCAGGCACCATGCCCAGGACTCACATATATGTAGATGTGAGTACATGTTAGGGAACCACACACAAAACTGTGCCCGTGTCTCTAGAGCAGGTATTTTCCAGTGGGTACTGTCTCCGTCCTGACATCGATTTCCTTAGAGTAGTATTTTCCTTGTGCAAATAGAGTTGATGCCAAGATTTGAGTTTCTATGCGTATCACCAGTGTGGTCTCTGACCCCAAGTCTGGGTGGTTGAGCCTCAGTGTCCCTTGCCACTCAGGTGGGAGCTCAGCTTTCTTTCTTTTCTTTTCTTTTCTTTTCTTTTCTTTTCTTTTCTTTTCTTTTCTTTTCTTTTCTCTCTCTCTCTCTCTCTCTCTCTCTCCTCTCTCTCTCTTTCTTTCTTTCTTTCTTTCTTTTTTTAGATCTCTATATAGCCCTGGCTGTCCTAGAACTCACTCTGTAGACCAGGCTGGCCTCAAACTGAGAAATACACCTGCCTCTGTCTTCCAAGTGCTGGGATTACAGGCGTGCACCCCCATGGCCTGGCTGGAGCTCAGCTTTCTATAATCATTCCTACCAGTCTCCTTTCTCTTATCTGCTCCCCATGAGGGGCCCCTAGGGGACTTCTGGACTCTTTCTACCATGTAGGCAGGGCAGGGGTATTAGGGGCAAATAGAGTTGTCTTTCAATCTATGCCTCAGGTCATGGGACAAGGATCGGTTACTTCCTAGGCAGCTTTCACATCTGTAGATGGGGTCAAGTCTTATTCCTTGGTTAAGCTGTAGGTAGTGAGCTGTACCCAGCATGCACTGCAGCTTCTTACAGGCGCTCAGGGCTTCCTGATTTTGCCTCCCTTTTCCCTGGCATTGGGGATAATGGGTTAGAACAGAGTTGGGCTTAGGTTGCAGCAAGGCCCAGACTCAGACACAGGACAGAAGGGGCTTCGTGTGAACAAGAGCGGTCTGGCCCTGTGGAGAGTCGGCAAGTTCTTTGTTTAATATTTCCCCACAATAGTATCCACACCGCTGGGGCTCGAAGGGTTTTGTTTGGCAGGTTCTTGCCATCACTTTTTGGTTCATCCTGTCCCCAGATTGTATGCAGACTTCATCTCTGGCATACAGGGTGTGGCTATAATCCCTGGGCAGATGTGAATCCTACTTTGGGTTCTGCCATTTGATTGCTGCATGCTGTTGGGCCAATCGCTCAGACTGTCTGAATTGAAACTGCCTCTGCAGCCTGGGGTAGACTCAGCACACAGTACCAGGCTCTCCCAGGAACTGTTCACACCTACCTAAGACACCATCACCCCTGGCAAAGGCTGGCTGCGCTGCCTGGGAGCCAGGTGGGTTGTGGGACAGAGCCAAAGGTGGGTGCAAGGAAAAGTAAGGACGTCGGTCCTGCTGCAGCTGGCCACCTGCAGTGTTAGCATGGGACCCCAGGTCAGGATGCTAGTGTCAAAGGCCTGCCCCGCCTTCCAGACACTGGTGCCAAAGGCCACGGGAAGATTTTGACCCCCGAGCCCATATTGCAGGCAGCTGGGGGGGGGCGTTGGTAGACGTGGGAGCTGGCAAGCTCTGGGGACTGGGTTTGAGCCAGGACCAGGAGGGTTGCTTAAGGGTACAGATTTACATAGCCAAGTACGGAGCCACCCCCCATGAGCTCCTCCTAGGATCCTGTGCCCTTGACACCTGCCACTGCCTCTCAGTCCTCGCCCCATCCTGCTCCTCCTCACTTTCAGTGTGTAAAATTCATCCCTAAGGGACTCATCTTACAGGGGCTTTGTGCCAGCACCAGTGGAAGAGGAGGATCCTGTTTTGTCCAGGATAGCTTTGGCTTGTTTTTCTTTGCTGTTTGGTTCTTGAGGGCAGGGCATACAGAAGCCATTTCCCCCCTTTTAGGTGTGGTTGCTGACAGGCTCAAGTCTAGTCTGGCTTAAAATTGAGGGTCCAGAGAGACTCTGGATTCTGGGGAGGCCTGAGTGGCAACTGCTCCTTACAGAAGACCATGAAGGGGGCACTGAAGTCTTCGGGCCCATTTGGGTAGGGGAGGAACCCTGAAAATCCTGCCTCTTAATTGGATCGTGGTGGGAGTACCAGAGGTGAGCCATTGCTTTGACTGGTGAGACCCAAAACCGGGTCTCTCCTCAGTCTGGATGTCTCTCTAGAAGATTCAGGGTCACCTTGAGCTCCAGGCAAATATGCCGGCTGATTGGGGAAGGAAGGGCTAGGGAGTCTGCCTGTTTTGACATACCTGAGGGACAGTGCAGGGACCTTAGAAAGGCGACTCTTGTCCCAGTGTCCCACCCTTACCCTAAAGCCAGGTTGCAAAGTGAACTCTTGGTGTCCCTCCCTAGTATGCACCCCCCCCATCATGTAGGGGGAGTAGCCCCCGATTAGACTCCACCCTCTCCTAGTTGGGGCGGAGCCCGACGAAGCCCAGGCATTGAAGATCCTCCCCAGGTCTGCGTCTCTCTCCCGCTCCTTCTCCCCTTCTCTCGTGATCGTGCCCGCTGTGTGACCCGATCCACAGCCTCCAGACCCGTTCACCCCTCCCCGCGACACGACCGTCAAGGTGGCTGGGTGGGCGGGGTTCCTCCAGCCGGCGAGGCTGCGGGACACGTGGGCGGCCGTGGCCCGCAGTTGCCCGAGCCAGTGAGACCCGGAGCCCGGGGATGCAATTAGCTGCTGCGGGAGGGGCGCGCCCATCGGGCGGCGTCCGGGCGGGCGGGCGGGAGGCCTGCGCTGTGGTCCCCGCCCGGCACGGCCTAATTAATGCGTGGCGAGCTGGGGCCGAGCCGGGAAGGGGCGGGATCCCTCCGCCCGCCAGCCCGCCCGCGGCCGCCCGCAGGATTAGCGGCTCTTTGTTCAGGGTCTGTTAACAAGTTCCCGGCTGAGCGCTTGGCTGCCGCCTGGGGAGCTCTGTCCAGCCTCTGCCCGGTCTACAGCCCTGTCCCTACCTTCTGTGCACGGATCCTTTAGATGTGGGGTAAGAGATGTCCCAGACTCGGGGCAGGAGGATGCCTCCCACTGTCCAAGAGTCTCGTGTAGGCGGAGACTATCATTCCCATTTTGCAGATGAGGCAGCACCCACTTGCTCCAAAACCCAGCATCCTAGGCCGGCTGGAGCCCCAGTCTAGAGCTTTTATGCCCTAACACATTCTCTTTCAAACAGGCTTTCTCTATTATGTATCTCTGGCTGTCCTGTAACTCACCCTCTAGACCTGGCTGGCCTCTAACTCACAGAGATCCTCCTGCCTCTGCCTCTCGAGTGCCAGGATTAAAGGCATGTGCCTCCAAGCCTGGCTTCCTAATGCCTTTCCCCCTCTGCTGAGAGAGAACTCTAGAGTGGAAGGAGGAAGTCGACTGTAGACTATAATCACCATTTGTTTGTTTGTTTGAATTGACTTCTTGATGGTGGTAAATCCTAGGCTCTGCTAGGCTCTTGAAGATTCATCAAAACCTTGCGACCATCCATCAGGTAGAGGAAGTCATCCCCACCTATGGAGGGTACCTGCGGACAATGGCAGCTATGACCACATTACAGTCCCTGTCCTGATGGAAGGACGCAGGAGGCCGTGGTTTGTGTGGTTCCTTTTTAGTTAACATCTTGCCGCCTGATCCCGCCTGATGTCCCGTGTCCTTATTTCTTACACCTGGAATAGGCCGGCCAGGGTACAGGCGTGATGTGACTATCATTAGACAGTTGGTTCTCACCTATGCTCTGGAGCTTCAGGCCTAAGGGACTTGTTCGAAATTGCTTTATGATAATGAGGTAGAATGCTTTCTATAACTCCCTCCAGGCGCTTCTGGGCCATTTCTTCCGGGCTACACTAAATAACTTCCCCTTTATGGTTAAGCCAGGGTCCCAGCCTGCCCCATTTGCCCTTCCCCGGCCACATCTCCAGCCTACTCATGAAGGTCTCATCCAGTGCAGCTAGAAGCACCTCCCCGATAACCTCTCCATTCGCGGTCCCTAAGTGGCCGCCAGAGACTCCCAAGACTACAGCATCCTCATAGGCCCAGGCTGAGGAGGCGGAGGTTGAATATCTCTTCCCTCAGACACGCCCCAAATGCTCTAGTCTTCTTTCATTGGTCCAATTCCATGTGAGCCACTGGTGGCTCAGATGGTGCAGATTGCTTGGGTGTAAGTCACAGCATCTTCGTCCTGTTATCCAAACTGCTTGGAGCTTCTTATCCAGGAGGCACGGGTGGGAACAGCCATGTACTGTGACCATTCGCTTCATAACCTCACTGACTACAGCAGGGAGCAAAGCCCAAGGGTAGGTTAGCCAGGGCTTCCTGCCTTTATTCATCTCCTTCTTCTAAGCCTGAACCTCCCCTGGGTGCCTTTGGCATCCCCCCCCCACCCCGTGAGCCTCAGCCAGACCTGCGCGCAGACATCCCTGTGTAGTGCCCTGCCCACACAGCCCTCCCCTCTGGCCTTGCCCTTGGCCATCTTCTGCTGGGTATGTTGTTCAGAAGCTGAGCCTGCTCAGATATCTTTGACCAACACTTTTCTAGAAACCTCCTTCCAGTCCTTTGGGATCCAGTTCACATACATCTGAACTTCTGAAGACCCAGGCCAGCTTCTGAGAGTGGTCATTGCTCTTTTCCTAGCAAGCAACAGGTTCTCGAAAGGCTGAGAGACAATTTTCCCAATGTAAATATTTCTTTTCTTTTTAAGATGTAGTCATTTTATGTATGGGTGCTCTATCTGCGTGTACACCTGCATGACAGAAGAGGATATCGGATGCCATTACAGATGGTTGTGAGCCACCATGTGGTTGCTGGGAATTCAACTCAGAACCTCTGGAAAAGCAGTCAGTGCTCTTAACCGCTGAGCCATCCCTCTAGTCTCTGATGTAAATATTTCTGCCTATTTCAGATGCCAGGTGGTGTCAGCCAGCTTATAGAAGTCAGCCTCCTGAGCCTGTAGGCACTGGTTTCACTACAGCATAACTGCATACCACGCTGACCCGCAGCCCTTTGAAGTGCCCCCAGGCAAGCAGAGGACATGTCTCCAGACCTTCCTTGCAGGGCCTCCTGACTGCTGCCAGCCTGTAGTAGCCTCTCCTCTAGTGCCAAGGGTAAAATGCCAGTCAGGGGGTGCTGGTTTGGGTTCAGCGCCTCACCCTGCTTGAGTTCAATCAGTTGTACAAGCCCTCCGTTCCTCAGTTTCCTCACTGAGAAAATAGGCGACAAAGGCTTCTCTGAGTAGGGCTGCCAGCATCAAGTGAGCGCTTCTCTGGGACCATCCAGGCTTGTGCAGGGCCACAGCAAGTGTTAGGCGGGTCTGAGCTATTGCCTTGGCTGTGTCTGCAGCTCTGCACGTGTGTGCTCTTTCGTTTCCGTCTCCTGGGTTGTGTGTGTGTGTGGAAGATGGGAGTCTGGTTTGGCAAAACAGGCAGATTGTGTCGAGGCCTGGCATTTTGGGAAGGTGCTCATTCCAGGGTAACAAGCGCTCGTGTGGGGGCTTGGGACAGAAAGCTGAGGGGGTGCATGAGTCATGCACAGCGCCTTGGCCAGGCATGACTTGAGACAGCCTAGAAGCCAAGTCTGGTCCCCAGGATTGCAGAGTAGAGAGGTGGCAGCGCCACTGTCACATTTAAGAGCCAAGGGAAGCAGGAAAAGGACAAACCAGTTGATGTCCTGGAGCTTCAGAGAGTGACACAAGCCGGGAGCTCTCGGCTTGTGGCAGCCAGAGAGTCGTAGGAGGGAGTAGAGAGGGTCAGGCCATCCTGGAGACGGCCTGCGTGTGAGAGGGGCCCGCTGGAGCAGAGGTGCCCGTGGGGGGCCAGCGAGCAATAGAGCCAGCTATGTCTTCGAGCCGGGGACTGACAGGCAGTGAGCAGTGTTTAAGGAAGATTAATCTGGCGGTGCGCAGAGGATGGATGGCTGCAGAGAGAGGCTGGAGGCAAGGAGACCAGCCGGGAGGCTGCCGCGGTCATCCAGGCAAGAAATGACAGAGCCTCCCTTCCCAGTGAGCAGGCAGGGAGGCTGGAGTGAGAGAGAGAGAGATGTGGGAGACACTGCTGCATCTGGATGGCGTGGGGGGGGGGCGAGGAGGGGGAGGAGGCAAACATGATTCATAGCTCTGAGCCCCGGGGAAGCAGCGTCAGAAACAATATAGACAGAGAGCTGGGCTGGAGGAGAAGTCTTAAGAGTTGTGCATCCACTGTGGTCACCCCACCTCACCCCACCAAGCTGTAGCTTATGTGTGTGTGTGTGCACTTTCGTTATACGCAACAGTAACTGGCTCTGGCCAAGCTGAGTGTTGCAACAGCACCGGCCTAACCTAAAGGCATGTGCTGAGAGACAAGCCTTCCTAAGGGCTGGGGAAGGGAAGCCGGACTAGTTAACGGAGGACAGTGGCTGTGGACCACGAGACGGTGGCCTGCTCTGTGCTGAGCAGCTGTCTGGATGGCCGGGAGGAGAGACACGGGAAAGGCCTTCCTACCAGGCAAGGCTGTGGCTCTCTAATGTTTGCAGAAGGCCCGAGTAGGACCGAGCAGGGAGAGCGAGGACGGGTGGCAGGTGGCCTCAGTAAGACCCTGTGGTAAAAGTGGAAGGGGCTTAGGAGTTACACTAGATTTAGTCTCCGCCTCTCCTGGTCTCCAGAAGCTTCTTCCCTGGGGCAGCCGGGCTTGTTGCTGTGATGTGCCGCCTTCCAGGGCCTGGGATTTCTCTGTTCCTCATTGTTTAGATCTCTTAAGACACTTTCTCTGCACACGGCACCTCCAGACCCGTCCGATGGTGCGCTCTGGTGGGACTTTCTGCTAGGGTGACCCAGTTCCCCCACAGGAAAGAAGTTTTGACCCAGGCTAGCCAAACCACAGAAGGAACCCTGGACCCAGTGATGGGTCCAGTGTGGCCACAGCCTAGGATTAGTCAGTCAGGATCTTCTGACCTGGAAGTAGAGGCGTTTGCAGGCTGAGGCAGAGGGCCAGGACTGTTTCCTTCTGGGTGGCGAGAGCTTACACAATGTGAGAGAGGCCAGAGCATGGGAGGTTTGGGAGAGGCGGAAGGAGGAGTCCATCTTGGAGGCCCCAAGGCCCCAGGGATTGTCCTCTGCGGCGTTCAATGCTGTGAGCTGATCCAGCAGCTTCTGAAGTTTGATCGAGGAACTTCCTGCTGTCCACCTACACTGGATGAAATGGTGGGTCTTGGTGCCCTGGACCCCTAAATGGATGGATACAGGATCCAGTAGGAAGATAAAGTCCCCACTCAGAGATGGCCAGGATGCCTTTGTAAGGAGGGTGTTCAGCCCCCAAGCAGCAGCTGCTACATTCTGAGACATAGAGTCCACATGGAAATCCGATCACAGGCTCCTCTTGGTACAGCAAAAATGTCTAAGCTGGGCCTGGAGAGATGGTTCAGCAGCTAGGAGTGTGTGCTACTCTTGCGGGGACTCAGGTTTCGTTCCCAGCTTCACAGCCACCTGTAACTACAGCTCTCTCTGTCTCTGTCTCTGTCTCTGTCTGTGTGTGTGTGTCTGTCTGTCTGTCTCTGTCACTGTGTGTGTGTGTCTCTCTCACACACACACACACACACACTTTAATAAAAATAAATCTTTTTTTACATCTCTGAACCACCGTGAGCCCACCGGCTGGGCTAGAACTTGGCTGTCACTTTGGTTGGCATCGTCCCATCGCCCACGTGGCTCTGTTTGCCACTCTGACTTCATTGCCCATGTATCGGGGTCTCAAACGCCCCCTCCCACATTCACTTTCTGGCTTTGTGCATCCCCACGGACCCATGTTCTTAATTCTCCTTGGCGGCGCCCTGCCCAGTCTAACTCCTGCCTGTACGCATGTGTGCACCCACATGCCCTGCTCTCCCCATGGGCTGGTCACACTGAGGCTGCCCGTCCACTCTATGAACAGCGCGTGGTGTAAGTGCACAGGCCACGCAAGTCCCTTCCTGCTCCCAGAGCCCCTGCTTGGGCTCAGGTGATATGCGGAGACCAGACCGGCTTTGAAATGCAGGCAGGGCACCAAGCAGAGGTGTGAGACCTGTCATAAGAAGCAGGATGTGGATGCTGGAGGCAGGATTCTGAGAAAGCCCGAAGGAGGTCAAAGAGCCATCAGTGGGAACTGAGGAGGAGTTGCGGGAGGCCTTACTGAGCCAGGGAAGGTGTGTGTGTGGACACAGAGGCCACTGGCAACTTACAGAAAGGAAAAGAATACCAGAACTAGAGGGCACAGAAGCCATTCAGGGCTTCAGGGTAAGAGTGAGCAGGATTAGGAGGCCAGGCGTGGTTGCCCAGGGTTTTCAATGTACTTCCGTACAGGCTTTCTCTGAGGTGGATTCAGAGCCAGGCCCCAGTTCCAGCTTTTTGGAAGACAGAATGGACAGACCAAAGGACAGGGCTAGGCTATTAAGCAAGTGTATATTGAGCACCTACTGTGTGCCTGGCACTCACTTAGACACCACAGTAGTACAGTGAGCAAGGCTGTCGCTCCCCTCCCTGGGAGAACCCACATTAAGGTTGGAGCAGATCCCAAGCAAGCAGACAGAATAGGATGGTGAGAAACGGTTTTGTTTAGGTAAAAGGGAGGCGGAGGGGCCGTGGGGCCACGGGTGTGCTGAGCAGGCGTGGCCTGTTAGAGTCAGGGTCACAGGTGAGAGTGGATGGGCCAGCATGCTGTGGAACAGCACCCGAGCTGAGAAGGTACGGGGTGGGGGGGCAACCGTGGGGTGCAGCGGAAGGTACGTTTTCTTGGTTTGAACGTAAAACTGTGTGAATGAAGAGAGTACTCAGTAGCTCTGTCTGCGTTCGCTGATACTCAAAGCAGCTGCGACTTCCGGAAAGGCACAGTGGAGAATCAGAGTGACTGAGAGTTCCTCTGGGCCACATCTGATCTTGTTAACCGATTTGAGAACATCAGAAGGCCTGCATTATGTCACGGCTTGAGCCCAGGGCCAGACACTCCTCTGCTGTGGTTATGCAACGGAAGGAAGGGCCTGGGCTTGTGCTGCTGTGGAGCTGATCACTAGCCCTCAGGCGGGGCCGATGGTGGAGGGCAGGAGTGGGTGCGGGGAGAGAGCCAGGCAGGCTACGGGAGCCCTTCGGGGCTTGTGGACTGCCAGGCAGAGGTCTGGGTGCTGCCTCCCTGCCTCCTCAGATCACATACCAACAGAAATAGCTTACAGAGGTGAAGTCACATTGTGTGTGTGTGTGTGTGTGTGTGTGTGTGTGTATTAATGTGAAATTCACATAATTAAAGTACATAGTCAGATGACACTTGGAACGCACGGTGTGGCTATCTTCTCTATGGAATGGACTTTTGTCATTCCAGATGCGACCCCATCTGCCACCCATTCCTTGCTCCTCCACGTTCTCACCCCTGACAGACAGTGCCCTGCTTTAAGTCTCTCTGGACCTGCCCATGTGGACGTCATGCAAATGGGACTGTGCCAACTGCAGCCTCTGTGACATAACATGGCGGCCACCCTGCCGCAGGGTCTTCATCCCCACCGACAGCTAATAGTCCCTGTGTGCTAGCCCAGCGTTCACTAATTGAGCCTTGTCGCTAGCCCTACTGCATTTAAAGAAGCAAATCTGTTTTTTTGACACCACAGACTGGCGAGTGGTGGTGTGGGTGACACAGAACACTTTCTGCACAGGAGAGGGAAGGAACCAAACCGGGGAAATTCTGGGTAGCTGGCAGTACCTGTACCTTCCCTCCCTGATAAAATTCACTTGGGGATTCCTACAAAACAAAACAGAGAGGCTGGAGAGATGGCTCAGCGGTTAAGAGCACTGACTGCTTTCCCAAAGGTCCTGAGTTCAGATCCCAGCAACCACATGGTGGCTCACAACCATCCCATCCATAATGAGATCTGATGCCCTCTTCTGGCGTGTCTGAAGACAGCTACAATGTATTTACATATAATAAATAAATAAATCTTTAAAAAGAAACAAAACAGAACAGAAAACAAGGTGGGCAGAGAAGGCCTAGGAGAAAGAAGGCCAGAGGGCAGTGAGGGAGGGCCCTGGGGGAGGGCAGTGGGGAGGGCAGTGGGGAGGGCCCTGGGGGAGGGCAGTGGGGAGGGCAGTGGGGAGGGCAGTGGGGAGGGCCCTGGGGGAGGGCAGTGGGGAGGGCCCTGGGGGAGGGCCCTGGGGGAGGGCAGTGGGGAGGGCAGTGGGGAGGGCCCTGGGGGCAGAACTCTGCACCAGCCAGGAGAACTCTGCAGTCTGTCACAGCTGTCATTTCCCCAGAGAACACTGGGGCATGCAGCTGCCTGAGGTGATGGGAGAGGAGAGAAGCAGAGGTCAGAAGTCAGATCACCAGAGAAGGAAACACACTTGCTGAGGGAGAGGGGAGAGAAGACAGAAGACAGTGAGCATCTGTGTGCTGAGAGGACTGAGCGGAGAGCCAAGAGTCCCGAAGGGGCCGTTTCTAGGGACCCTTCCTGCTAGACAGAGACCTCCACCTGACCTTGACCGCGTCCTCTCCCCCTCCCCGCCCTCTCCCTCTCTCTCCTTCTCCCCTCCCCTCCCTCTCTCCCCTCCCCCTCCTCTCCCCTCCCCTTCCCTTTCCCCCTCCCTCTCTCCTCCCTTCCCCTCCTCTCCTCCCTCTTTTCCTCCCTCTCTTCCTCTCCCTTCCCCCTCCCCTCCTCCCTCTCTTCCTCTTTCCTCCCCCTCCCCTCCTTCTCCCTCTTCCCCTCCCCTCCCCCTCCCTCTTCCCTCCCCTCCCCTCCCCCTCCCTCTTCCCCTTCCTCTCCCCTCCCCTCCCCTCCCTCTCTCCCTCTCCCCTCCCCTCCTCCTCCCTCTCCCCCTCTCCCCCTCCTTCCCTCCTTCTCTTTCTTTCTCTGGTGCTTTTCATTAACACTCTGCTCTGAAGTCATAGATCCATTTTTCTGTATAACTAGAGTTGAAAGAAAATCGTCCAGAGGTCTAGAGTAAACCTCCAGCCTCCCTCCCGATCCCGGCCCAGAGGCCGGAGTGCCTGTTTATCGCTTGCTCCCACTCGTGGCTGTTGCAGACCGTGCTATTTTGAACATTTCCGTTCTCGCGGGCACACCCCTGGGGTGGGGTTGCTGGCTCAGGTGGCTCAGGAGACACGGCGTCACCTGCGCCACTTTGTATTCCCGACCAGCAATGCGCGGCTTCCCCGCGTCTCGACACCCGGTGCCTATCTTTGAAACGTTGAACTCTTGTAAAATTGTTTTTCTCTTCTCACAGCGCACACTCCTCTGTTGGTGCCAGAGTCTGCGGGTGGCCTCCCCGCGAGGCCCTGTAGCTGACAGTGAGGGCACAGGGAGCTGCCTGGGGTCTGGGCCTCCCTTCGCCCCTCCCCTGCACCACTCCCCAAACCAAGAGCTGCCCTCTCCACCCCTCACACCTTTGTGTGTGTGCATGCATACACACACACACACACACACACACACACACACATAGTACACACACACACACACACACACACACACACACACGTTTCTCATCACCAGAATAAATGTAGCCACCAACAATACTAGTGCTAATTTGTCAGTACAAGGCTGTGATCGCGAATACATTAGCGTCTTCACGTGAAAGCATTTCATTTTTTTAGTGATTAAGAAGTATTTGTCTTAAGCATCAGGGTGCCATGCTGCAGGCCCCCCGGGCAGCGGAGGGGAAGGTGAGGGAGTCCCCAAGTGTGATAGCCCTGTTGCCTGTGTGAGTGGTTACCACTCCACCCTTCCGAAGCGTCCCGGGCGTGGGGCTGAGTGTGGCCAAGGAAGGCAGGTAGGTAGCGGCGTGGCAGTGAGGATGGCGGAGCCCGAGGGCGCATCCTCAGCCCCAGCCCGGGGCCCGGAAGCTTCTGCCTTCACCTTCTCCATTTCTCCACGGCAATCCCGCCTCGCTCCCACGTCACACCAGGCCCAGCTGCCCGCCGTTCTGGGCCACAGCTACTCCAGGACATGATCAGCAGTGGGCGGGCCTTCGTTGTTGCCTGGTTTCTTTATGTTACAGCTCCTGCCACTAAAGCGTGTGTTTCTCGAGGGCAGGGACTGTGGGTTCTTATGCTCGCTGCTCTTGTGGGGGTGGGTGGAGGGTGGGTGACCTGCGGGAAGCAGATATGGTAATGGGCTGCTTCTCGCAGACCTGGTCCTTGTCTCTGCCCTGCCACCTCCACTCCAAGGTGGGCTGTGCCTCCCTCTCCGGGGGTACCAAGAGCCACTGTGCAGGGTTCCGCAGTGAGCAGACCACCTCCTCTGTGTGGTGGTGACGGCTTTCTTGGTTAGGATCTTCCCCTCTGTCTTTTTCTGGGGCTTCCAAGCTATGTGGCTCTCTCCTGCCCCTAAAGGGATGAAGAACATGTCTGCGGGGCTGTGTGCCTTCTAGTGTACTGACCAGCGTGCGCATGTGTGTGTGTGTGTGCGCGCGCGCGCGCGCGCGCGCGCGCGTGTGTGTGTGTGTGTGTGTGTGTGTGTGTGAGAACCAGGCTCCTCCCTCAGGCCTCTGTGACAGCCATGCAGAAGGCTCCCTGTGCCCTTCTCTACCTCCCAAACTCCCGCAGCTCCGCCCTCACTCTATGTGTCCCCAGGTCAGACCCTCCCCCAGACTCCCACCCCTCAGCGAAAAGGAAAAGAACTGGAAGCTTTTATCATTCGGCAGAAGCAACATCAGAAAACAATTATTGTTTTAATTACCTGCTGTCGCCGTACAAGACAGGGAGGTTGTAAAGTGTGATGGAATCTTTCATGTTAATGGACGCCAGCCTGAGCCAGGCCGCGATTTATGTGGATGCAGCTGGCACCTTCCGTCAACGGGGTGGAATCGCTACACCCCTTATCTCCGTCCCTGCACCGGGCACCCCTTTTGCCCCGTCGCCTGTCTGTCTGACATGGTGGGCACAGTTGCCTGCTCCTCCGGGGAAAGCCCGCAGCCAGCCAGCGGGTTTAGAGGAAGACTGTTGGGTTGGCACCTCCTGTCGCTTGTGTGGGGACGGGCCGGCAGCCTCTCCTCAGGCCTGCTCCCCACCGCCCTGCTGTATCCTGCACACCCCTCCACACGCCTGCATGGTGTTCTGGTCCCATATTGGATTCCTTCTGAGCTGGTCCTTCTGGAAGTCCAATTAGCCCACCCTGTCTCTGCTTCCGCTCCCTCACTTGTCCCACCAAGATCCGAGCCACTGACTAGTGCTTCCTGCCTGAGGTCTTCGAAGGCCTTCCACATCCCCTGACGTATATTCTTCATTTGCTCACGTCATCTTCCGCAGCCACGGCAGCTGTATTCTGACCCAGAACTGACACTTTTTTGCCCTGAGCACATCCATACATTTCTTCATTGAGGCCTCACAATGGAGCTTTGAAGAGGGCTGTGAGTGTGGGCCCATCTTACAGATGTGAAGACAGAGGCAAGGGTCAGGCTAAGTCTGCATGGAATAGCTGATGTGAGCACTAATGGGGTTAGTGTTGGGGCTTGCTCAGGACAGTATCAGGAGGGAAATCCATGCCTGGCTGGATTTGATTTTGTTTTTAATTTTTGAGATGATGTCTTGCTTTGTTGCTAGGTTGGTCCTGTACTCTAGGATTCAAGTGATCCTTCTGCCTCAGTTTGCTGAGAGGCTGTGTAGGCATACCTGGCTTCATTTTGGCTCTAACCACAACTTTTATTAGTATTATTGTTTAACCTGGAGTTTACCATTTAACTGCTTAATTATACCTCACTTTTCCTCATCTGTAGAATGGGTACAGTGGCCATCCATTTTCATGTTACCATGGTACTGGTGTGTAACCTTAGGCTGTGAAGATCAGTAGGATCCATGCTGTACAAGTCCATGACCTCCATATCAGGGTGTTTCATCCTTTCCAGCAATGGTGGGAGCTGTTGGAGCCTTGGAAACATTGTGATCAAATTCGTTCTTTAGAAAGATCACAGTGAACAGACAGTGGAAGACAGGAGGGAGGAGAAAAAGCACCAGCCAGAAAGGACAGCAGGGCTTGCTCACCCTGGGAAGGGGAAGCCCAAGGGCCTGGGGCAGGCTCTCTGGACACACACCTGTTCAAGTCCCCTGGCGGGTAAATCTGGCACTGGGAACCGAGGTCCTAGCTAAGGCCAGGGAACAGCAAGTTATCTGGAGTAAAAAGCAGATGACAGGAGAGGCCGCTGGGACTGTCGTGTGGGAGCAGGTGGGGTTTCTCCAGGCCCCCTCGGAAGCTGGTTACCTCTCCCGGACAAGCCGGGTGCGGGCTGTGGGCTAGCCTCGGACGGCTTCACTTACCAGGTTACTACTGGCTTGCCCACCCTTCCATGCATCAGCTCAAGTCTTCTGCGTCTTGACAAGTGCTGCTCTCTGCTCTGGGCTCCGAGCCACCTGCCCGGGCCGCTGGGATGTCCTGCGACGCTGCACGTGTGCCCTCATGGAGCTGATATTCAAGTGCAGGGGACAGGCGACACCCCAGTGAACAGATGAAGACATAAAATAATTACACGCTGTCAGGCATGCAGAAGAGAACAAAGGAGCAGAGACCGGGTCCCCCCCCCTCCTGTCCCTGTCCTGTCTGTGGCTGAGCAGTGGCTCTCTGCTCGCAGGCCCTGCGGTGATGCATGGACGGCATTAGTGGCCCAGCCTGTCTGATCCGTCTCCCTGTCTCCCCTGGATTACTGTCCCGCTTCGGCCATCGCTTCAGCGGCTGATATATTCCCCAGGGCCAGGGAGGGGCCATTCATTTAAAGATCCTTCTATTGAGTCCTCTGTGGACCCTACGGGGAAGAAAGAATGCAAAGAGTAGAAGAAAAAGGGAAGCCAGAGAGATCCAATGTCAGAACTGCAAGAAACAGCACAGAGTTTGCTAGGACAGACTTGCTGGGCCAGCTAAACCCTCTCTCCCCTTCTGCCCTGTCTCCTGATGGGCCCCACTTCCCCTAACCTTCCCTTTTCTACCCACATCCCTGTGAGCCCAGCCCAGACTCTCAGAGGGAAGCTGTGGGGGTGCACTGGGAGATGGAGTCTCTGATTACAATTCAATTTGCCAGCGTCTCCTCCCTCCTGGGTCTCTGAGGAGCTGTGCATTTGTCGTGAAGGCTCCTGTGGGAGCAGCCTCGCTGTTCTGGGCCAGAGCTGCTGTCAGTCCAGACCTGTCTTGTACCGGTGGTGAAGTAAGACTCTGACTGAGCAAAGCAGCCACCACGAGGCAGGTCAAAGGCACCAGGGGACAGTCGGTCCTGCGTGGGCCCTCTCTGGCACTCGTATGGCATGGCTGGGAGTCACCATCTCTCTGGGACATCGAGCGGCCACTGCATCTCGTGGAAGTGTTCAGAAATCCCAGGCTTTGTGGGCCAGCCCCTCGCCTTATGATCAGCACTGTCAGGGAGAGGTGAGCTGTGGCCTGGGTCACTTAGGACAGGTGTTTGCACACAGCACTTGGGCCTGAGGATTGGGCCTCGCTGGCTTGTACATCTAGAAGTGGACATTGGCCCTCGGCACTGGGGATGGATGTGCCCATGGGTGAAGGTGACCTTGCTGCCAGCTCAGCGAGCCTGCCCTTCACAGGGAGCCCCCACCCACAGGGGGGCACTCAGGGCTTCCTGCCAGTCCTGACTCTCCCCGTCAACAGTGGCCACTGGCCAATGCAGTAGGCAAGTCCCCTACAAATGCTCTTGGGTGGGAGCCATTGGGCCCCTCCTGCTCCCTCAGGAGCAGCCTTCATCCAGGATTCTCCAGCCACCGAGGGCCAAGTTTCAGGAGAGCCCCCGGTCCTTTCCCAGAGTTGCAGATGCTCCGTGGCCTCTCATGCGTTCTCTCCTGTGCTGGCATTCCCTGCCTGGCTCCCGCTCCTTCCCTCCTGTCTAACTGGGCTCTGCAGAGGACAGCTCTGAGCTCCCGATGTGCAGGTGTGTGGCTGAGCGGGGAGGAGGGTGGTGTAGAGAGGAGCACGACTGCACGTGCACCTGAGCAGGAGCGTAGGGGCAGCCCTGTAGAAAATGTCTCAGGAACGGACTCATCCGGAACTCAGAGCAACTGTTTTCTCATCGATAAAGAGCTGACAAAATGAAAGAAAAGAAACAAAAGGTTGGGCAGCCAAACAGCCTTCTTGGTGGAGAAGCGGGAGATGTGCTTTTGGGCCAAGAATCAAAGCTCCTCTCTCTCTCTCTCTCTCTCTCTCTCTCTCTCTCTCTCTCTCTCTCTCTCTTTCACACACACACACACACACACACACACACACACACACACATTCAAATAAAATATCTGGAAGAGTTTGTGTATATATGATAAATTCGTGGAGTTTGCAGTTAAATCTCAACTCTTGGGTGGTGGTAAATGCCAGGCCAGTGAAGATCAGCCTTAGGGGAGGCCTTACCTCGAAGGCAGTGGGCTGGATGGGTAAGAAGGGAGCTGGAGACATTAGCCATGTTCCCTTCCCCCATCGCAGGGTTGAGGATAGATGTAGCCGGAATGTGTCCCGGTGTGGGAGATACACCCGTCAGAGTTGGGGGGGCGGGGCGTGTTGGTCACAGATTGACTGGTGCGCACAATTCGCACATCTGCAATGGAGGCACTGATCCCCAGTGAGAGAGAGCTGGCCCTACAGAGATGTGAGAGCAGCCGAGAGCCCAGAGATGACCCTGTCAGGCAATGGTGACATTCCCGAAAGCTGCGTGGAAAGGAGACCAGAGCATAAACTCAGCCTGGTCCACCTGGCACTAGCTCAGGAAGAAGAGTCTGCGGGGAAACATGGAGGAAGTCTATAAAACCAGCAAGAAGGGGCCACTCGCTCCTCGGCTAGACCGCTGCCTCAGAGGTAGCCCCATCCCCACCAGACCCCCAACCAAGCTCAGGAGAAGGCAGGTTTAAAACCAATAACAGGAAGCCCCGCTGTACTCGGCGGGGAACAAACTTTGAAAATCGTTTCCCCTAGAGGTGATGTAGGCTGGAAATATAAATTGCTTCCAGAAGGGTTTAGATAAGTTCGTGGATTGCGGAGCCAGAATGGTTCCCGGGGAAGATTAGAATGTGAGGAGGCCTCTGCCCCGTGAACACCATGTCAGAGAGGGAGTCCCACCAGAGCAGGATGCCTGGGCAGCCATGACCCCCTGCTTGCCCTGTCTGCATGTGAGTCTGTAAGGAAGCACGCGCAGCGCCTCCCCGTCCGATGGGGCTGCCTCCCCTCTCACAGCCCCTCTCTGCTCTGAGGCCCCTCTCCACCCCGTCCCCTGACCCCCATGGATACTCCAGCCCCCATGTGGAACCCTGTCGCCTCCACCCCTGCCCCCACCCCTGTTCCAGCACCCCTGCTGCGCTCTGATTTTTTTTTCTCTAACTGCACACCCATGTCTGCACTTTTGATGGTGCCGGCCTCTGCCTCCCACTCCGCCTCATGGGAAGGCCACCGCTCCTCCCTCTGTGTACCGTGAGATGGTGAAGATTGGACTCACCTGCCAGGCTCTCCAGGGACTGCTGTTGGCGTGTGGCCTGTCCCTCCAACTGCCTTCCCATCGCCTGTCTCTGCTTGGCTTGCTTCCCCCGAGTCCCCAGTACAGGCTTCTGGATTAGGCTAATGTCTGAACCCTTTGGGGACCTACCGTCCTGGAAAGCTTTGGGCACCAGGATGGAGACATGGTCATGAAGAGAAAGCAGGCTGCTTGGGTCTCTGCCAGGTTATCTGTCTCACGCAGAAGGCCTTCTGGGAGTGGGATGAACAGGGCTAGAAAGGTTACGGAGTCTACTTCTCCACGCAGCTTCCCAAGATGCTTTTAGTTCTTTCCAAGCAAGCACAGTCGGCAGCGAAGTTTGCTGGGACAGGTGCCGTAGCACCATGGACAGTGGTCCGGTCCTGGAGAGTGGTTCAGTCCCTGGATAGCTCCCTGTTACTTTCAAAAACTTAAAGCCAGTTTAATTAGACCTGTGCTCTGCCGGTTAAGACCTCTGCTGGTTCTTGAGGGGTCCCTGTGGCCACCCCTAAAAGCTCTCAGGAGAATTAATCCCTGCTGTGCGCCAGGCACTGGTGCACGAGAAAGTTGCTGACAAGGGCCGTCCAGGGTGGAGCTCCCTTTGTGGGTAGAGACTCTCGTTCATTCTGTAGGCATCCACTGAAATTCTCAGATCTTTTCCCAGATAAAGTGGGCTGCTGTGGTTGGGTGTGGCCCAAGTGTCTCCAGCGGTTCGCATGCTGGAGGCTTGGTTCTCAGTGTAGTAGTGAAGAGGGTAGCAGGCCCTTTAAGAGGTGCGGGGTGGGGGAGATGTTCTTGGTATATTGGAGGCTCTGCTCGCAGATTAAAGTAGTGTTCACAGACGCACTGGTTCCCACACAAGGTTGATTATACAGAGCACAGCTGGCCCTCCCCAGCGCTCGGGCTTCCTGTATGGTGACCTGATGTGTTTCCAGGCACACTCTACTGAGTTACCAGATTCCATGAGGTCCTCACCAGAGGTTGAACCAGGGAGGTTTTTCAACCTCCACCACTGTGGACTATGGACTATGGATTGGGGAGATATAGCTCGCTTGTCCCTAGCAAGTTCAAGGCCCGGGGTTCAATCTCAGCAGTACAAAAACAAAACTGGCAACTAAGTAAAACTCTTTCTTTATAAGGCTAGGCCTGCTATATTCTGTTACAGTAACCACAAAGTGGGCTAACACTGTTACCATGCCGATTCTGCTGCTTGACTCTGCTAAGGGCTGGTGAGGTAGGAGGCAGGGCTTTGTGAGGCTAGTTCTGATGGGGCTGTGACACTCCTCCTAAGAATGCCTTCTCTGTCTCCTCAGTGCCTGAGGAAATGATGTTCTTTACTCAGGTTCCTTTCTGATCTGCCTTGCCAGATTCATCTTCCTGCCTCTCTGCCCATGTTTCAGACGTTCTAGCCAAGCTAGCAATTCCATTAAGAATCTTCTGGTTGCCATATGACAGAAAACACAACTCAAATAGACTTAAACAGTAAGTAGGTGTTATTGATTCTTGCAACTGAAGAACCCACAGGTATCAGCTGACTGGGGAAAGCCTGGTCCCCAGGCTCGGTCACTCTGGATTGTTCTCTCAATCCCCGACCCCGTCTCTCTGTGCCGTCTGGTGATAGGGCGGCTGCAGCAGCTCCAGCCCTCAATTCTTCACCCACTCCTAGGATGACATGACTCCTATCCATGCCTGTTCAAGTCAACTGCCATCCCAAGACAAGAGAGGCAGTTAACTGGAGCTGATCAAGGATGCATTCTGGAGCTCATAAGGCATAGTTCCATCCAAACCACGTGGCTAATTATGGAACAGTGGTGGACCCCTCAAAGTAAACAGAGCTGCTGTCCTGCTGTGGGGAGAGGAGAGATGGAGGCCAGGGATGCAGATAAAGGCATCCAAGAACAGAGTTTCGACTCCCTTCTCTGTTCCCTGAGCGGTTTGCTGTGTCCAGCCATACCACCTGCCGATACTCGGTGTTCTTCTTCACAGGAGACCCTTTTTTCCCAACCACCCCTCTGATGTCACATCTATCACGAGGCACAGCTCCCTCCTTGGCTTCCACTTTTGTGAAGGTCCTGCCCTTTCAGCATTCTCCAAATCACCTCGCACATCTCCAGTGAGATGGAGATAAAGCTGGGCTGCTCGGCCACGGAGCCGTCAGAGGAGGATGCTCAGAGCAGGTGTGCAGGAAGAGAGGAGGGTGGGCATGTGTCCCAGGGCTGGGGCGACAGACGGCTGCAGCCACAGTCGCTCAGGCCCCTGGTCAGGGAGAGCGGGGCTGTGCTGTGCCCAGATCACACGGCCTGGACTTGCTCTGGCTTGCGAGTTCTCGCCCCTGCAGCTGCATGAGCGTGGCAGACGTGGCCCGGTCTCCTCCCACTCCCCTGCTTCTTCCACAGAACTGCGTAACATTAGTCTGTGGCCCTTTGGTGTCTCTGTGTGGAGGAGCCTCATAAGGAGCCTGTGGGTCTCAGGGAAAGGAGGAGCTTGGTGCCAGAGGGAGGAAGCTGGAGGGAGGGGTGGCCGAGAGGCATCTGAGGTTGGTTGTGAGGGGCGTGGGGACATGGGGCTGGGGTGTGGATTGGGGCACAGTGTGTGGGAGCCTGAGAGCAGTTGTTCATTCCCACCACCTGGGTCTTACAGCATCCCTAACGAAGCCACCCTCCTCCTCTCCTGGGAGCTCCTGGGCTCTGGAAGGGGCCACCTCCTCATCTCCTCCCTCCGGAGGGCCCAGCGTCTAGGTGTTGCTGGCTTTGTGAAAGGCTGGAGTGGCAGTGGGCCTTGTGAGGGTTCTCCGTCCTGGGAGTCCCAGGAGCAATTCCTTTTTTTTTTTTTTTAAAGATTTATTTATTACATGTAAGTACACTGTAGCTGTCTTCAGACACACCAGAAGAGGGCATCAGATCTCATTACAGATGGTTGTGAGTCAACATGTGGTTGCTGAGATTTGAACTCAGGACCTCTGGAAGAGCAGTTGGTGCTCTTAACCACTGAGCTCTCTCTCTCTCTCTCCACGCACATACACACCCTTTTTGTTTGTTTGTTTTTGTTTGTTTTTCAAGACAGGGTAGCCCTGACTGTCCTGGAACTCACTCTGTAGACCAGGCTGGCCTCGAACTCAGAAATCCGCCTGCCTCTGCTTCTGCCTCCCAAGAGCTGGGATTAAAGGCATGCATCACCACTGCCCCCCAGAAGCGATTCCTAACGGAAGTTGGCTGAAAGGGTAAAGGAGAATCCTCCACCTGACCTCGCTTGTCTGTTCCCTGAATCTGAGAGGACCAACTGGGTCTAGATCAACTTAAACAAACAAACAAACAAAAACTCTTCCATTTAGAACAAGTGGCAGCCCAGGGGAGACCCATCCCCATGGCCCACGCTGATGGCTCGGCAGCTCGAGGGTACCAGAAAAGACCATGGCCCTCCAGGCATGCAATGCAGAAGAGGCTGAGCCACACCCCCCACTCCGCCTCTAAGGAGCTTTTGGCTTCCTTCACCAGAGATGGGGGAGTGGCTTGGCTGAGTGGAGGTGTCAGGACCTGGTCCCATTTGTCTGGTTGTGGGAACACCAGAGGCAGTTTTGACTCCTTAGCTAAACTTATAGCATCTGGGTTCAGAGCTCGAAGTAATGGTAAACTAACATAGCAAGCACCCAGTGTCAGCTCTAATTTCCTTCCTTCTATCTACAGAGGTTCTTAGTGACAAAGGCCATTGTGAGTGCCAGTGGCAGACTGGGAAGTGGCAGTCTGGCGTTTACTTCTAGCCCTGGGGGGACTGGAACTCGGACTGGGGCCTCTATCAACCGACAGAGTTGGGTCCCAGCTCCAGCCAGCACTGGAGCGCCTCTGGGCCGGACCTAGAGGAGCGGTGGGTGACGACAGAACAGAGGCTTAGAGCAGACACAAGCCAGACTGTCCGGCTCGGCCGCAGCCCGCTCGCTCGCCGTGTGACCCAGCACGAGTTGTAGTTTGTCATCTGCAAAATGGGAATAGCAGGAGTCACAGAGCTGTTGAGGCAAGTGTTTGAGATGTCACGGTAAATAGAGACAAAGCACGCTGCAAAGGCAGAGTCACTTAGGAATTCAGAGCGTCTGCTGTGGCCCGGCCAGTGGAAGAACCTGAGAGAATGGGCAGACGCACCATGATCCACCCACATCGTGATTCCCCGCTGTCCGGCGACAGAAAGCGTCACAGTGTATGCAGAGAGCAGCCCAAGTGAACCACAGAAGCGGGGCACTGTGTAAGAAGCCAGACACAAAACCTACATGCTACATACATG
The DNA here is from genome assembly GCA_964023405.1 of Apodemus agrarius. Taxonomy (NCBI): domain Eukaryota; kingdom Metazoa; phylum Chordata; class Mammalia; order Rodentia; family Muridae; genus Apodemus; species Apodemus agrarius. Next base: position 9,286,556 of record OZ030019.1, on the reverse strand, counting down.
TCCGTTCCGGTAACATTCTAGAAAAGGCAGGTGTTACAGGATCAGTGTCTGCTGGGGGTGGGCAGGGTTCTCGTCCCCCCCCAACCCCAGCCCGCGGTCCCCACCCCCGCCTCAGACTGGCTTCCCTCCTGCTGAGGCTGAGAGGCGCTCAGTGACACATTAGCAAGAAAGATGCCACAAGAAATAAAGTTTGTTATGAATTATTCTGTTTGGGGCTAATTATAGGCACAGAGGAGACGGGTGTTTACAGAGGCAGGAGGTGGGGGTGTGGGGAGAGGGAGGGGGAGAGCCCCCTCCAGGCTGGGGACAGTTAAGCACACGAGGCTGCATAATCGGGCGGGGTGGATAAGGCTCTTTAAAAATAAACACAACTGAGCTCAGGTCCAAGGTTATTGAAGAGTCAGAGGGCAGATCCGAGGCCCTACGTGCTGGCAGACCCCCTGGACAGATCCTGGAATCCCAAGAGACACCAGGATGCAGGACAGCCATGGGATGTCCTCTTCTGAGTAACGGTTCTGGGTCTACACCGCCTGGCCCTGAGTGGGGGGCATGACGCTGCTCTCCTGAGTCTCCTGCCCAGCCTGAGGCAGCGGAAAGATGGTGCATCTCCAACTCAGAGACACTGGCTTTGTGTCTGCCATGAGTTAGGAGGACACTGAAGAAGACCTGTCAGCCGGTGCCTTCCGGTTCCAGCAGGGTTGTGGGAGGGCCAGAGGGATTTGACAGACCGCTGACAGGGAAGCGTGGACCTGCATGAGGCCCCTTCCCTTCCCTCAGCAGGAGGCAGAAAGGCCGCGTTTGTGCAGCTGCGTGCAGGGGTCTTCCCTGGCTGCTCAGACCCTGGGGTCTGAGGCTAGTGGACCGCTGCCCGAGGACCTGCTGCTCTGCTGTCCGAGTCAGGCGTCCCCAGCACCATGGCTCCGTGACTTACCCAGTCCATAAGGGTTCTTGGCATCCGACCTCAGTGCCAGCTGTGGACTCCCTGACCTGTGCGCCCAGATGGCAGGCCACTACACACAGGGTCTACAACAGAGTGCGCTGGTGCCCCTGCAGCTTGCCAGAAGAGCCCCGGCCCTCCTCCTCCCTCCACAGCACGACAGTCAGGCTGCTTGTTTATGCCTGGCTGACCCGCCCGCCATCGGCTCAGCCAGCTGAGCGGGGAGTGACAGTCATCTGCTCTCCACTCTGCCTCCCCTAGGCTCAAACCTGTGTGTGATGCTTCGTGAAGGTGTCTCTAGGGCCTGCTGTGTCAGACGGCCTCCAACTGCCTGCTAAGGGGACACTGTCACCCTTTCTCTGGGTCTGACCCCATTCTGGTCTCCCATGGCCAGTACTGTGGTCATCAAGGAAACTGTCACCAAGTGTCACACCCTTGCTTCTGCAGTAGCCGGCCTGGCATGTCCTCCAGCAAGCACTGCTCTCCCCATGCAAGGCCTATGTGCTGCTCTCTGTGCTTGTCAAGTTCTCCTGCTACGCAGAAAGCACCCTGAATCCCTCCGCAGCCTGGGGTGCCCAGGCCCAGAGCCTGGGGTGCCCACGGAGCTATCTGTTCCCTTAGCGGCGTGGACTGAGGACCTTGGCCATGTTGCAAGTGAGTCAGGCAGATGGACAGCGAAGAAGGCAGCCCAGCAGAGATCCCAGACGAGGGCAGGCACTGAGCACGTGGGGAGGAGGGCACTGCTTGACGAAGGACTGAGTAGGAGCTACATGTGTGGGGACCTCCTTAGCAAGGAGAACAGCGGATGCCAAGGCCCAGAGGCAGAACAGAGCTGGGAGAGCAAGGGCTCCGGGGCCAGGAGAGGACAGGAGAAACAGGCGCCAGAGCCGGAGCCAGCAGGTTTCCAGGCAGGATAGTGTGTTTTGCTTAGGAGAAGCTGATCACACACCCCTACTCCTGGGTAGGGCTAAGGAGAAATGTCCTGATCTGAGGTCTGTGTGGTGCCCATTGTTCCCCTAAAAACAGAGAGTGGACAAAGAAGGGGGGCAGAAGGGAGGGAGGAGCCTCAGAAAACGGTCAGACCCATAGCACTTGCCCCCGTCCCCCATGGATCCTGGGACTGTGACTGGGTGATGGGGAAAGACTCCAAAGAGTGGTGTTTTGACCTTGAAGGACATCCTTGAAGGCCTCTGAGCCTTGTGTGGTGGCATCTTACACAGCCTGGCAATGCCTGCCGCAGGGACCTGCCCAGAGCACCCAGATCAGGTTCCCCAGGGATTTGCTGCTGTTGGCACGGAGCCAAACCTGGCAGGGGCTGCAACCTTAGACTCAGCACGCTGACCTGTGGCCAGTGCCTGTCCCCCACCAGTGGGTGGGCTCCGGAGAGAGGTCAAGCCCGACTTTGCCCTGCATGACGATTCTAAGCTGCCGCTCGGGGCCCAGCACCACAGTTGGTGTCAGGAGAAGCCAAGGACAGCAGAGAGAGTCAGCAGTCCTGGTGCCGGGACCAGAGGGAGTCAAGGCTGCCGGGCGGTGAACTGGACCAGAAGGAGGTCGAGCCGACCTTGAACAAGCCAGCCCGTGGCTGCTCGTGTCTGGAGTGCATCTCAGCGGGGACAGACGTGCTAAGGAGTGGGGTGGACACAGAGAGGCACAAAGGTTCTGCCCCTGGCTTCCTCTGGGAGCAGCCTCCAAACCTAGAACGAGAACCAGCCCCTCCCCCTCCCCCTGCCCTCCCCTCCCCCGCCACACTCCATTTGTGCCGCTCCGATGGCAGTGCCCACATTGTGCTGAGGGGGCAGATGAAGGTCTCCTTGCCCTCAGTCTCCCGCAGCAGCAGGCCCTGGTGGGAATTGTTGGATGAACAAACCGTCGTGCTACCAAAGCTGCCTCCTCTCCCACAGCGCCCGTCCCTGGGGTCAGGGCTGGGAGACGGGTGGAAAGAGTAGGTAGGGCTTGGCTTTGCCCAGTGTCTACACGCAGCCGGGACCCGACTGCTGAGTGTCCCAGGGTGCCCAGCTTGGGGGAGGGGCCCAACCTCTTTACACTTCCCCCATTTCATTAAGACCCGTAAATTTCCTCATTAATATACTTAAAGTTCGTTTTAAGGGGAACAAGCAAGAGATAATTGATAATAAACCCTCAGTTAATGCCCTGAGTTTACTGTAGGTAATTTATATCCACGGGTACTGTCTCTCACTCCCAATTACCCATTTAGCTGCAGCGTAAAAGCAGTTAAGGCACACTGATACCAACTTTTAGATATTCCACCCCAATTGCCATAAATACCTGGGTGGGGGGTGTCCCTACCGGGACCACTGCAGTTTGTATCAAGATTTAAATATCTATGCAATTACTAGTGATTTATTAAAGAGCGCATGACCTCTTCTAGAAAATTCTAAATCTTCACCCAATGAGGCCCCGACCCTCCCTTTGATGTTCTGCCCCCACACCCAAACCAAAGCAATGGGCTGCTCTTCTGCAACTCAGGTGACATAGCATCGCCTGTGTTTCCATGGTGATGGAAGGCAAGGTGAGGCAGAAGCCAAGGAGGGGGACAGACCCAGGGAAGGCTGGGCTGCCGTGGGGTGCATCTCCCAGGGAACAAGAGAAAGCCAAGCCTCTGCCCCAAGGCCTCGGGGACGCCAGTTGGCTTTAGTGCCCCACCCCTCCAGGATCCCTTCTGCTCTTTTCCTTGGCGCTCTTTCTGCCTGTCCCTCCAGGGGCCCCTGACAAGGAGGGCGCATAGCTTTTGCCACCACCTCCTCCCTCCTTTCTTTCATTTTAAAACATTCCTCCCTGACTTGGCCAAGATAGGAGGGCGTGGCGGGAGTGGGGGTTCTGGGACTCGAGGCCCAGACAGGGCAGAGGCTCCCCCCCCCGGCTACACAGTAAGGGTTGAGCCATTTCTCCCTTCCTTCTTGAGCTCCTCTCTGCTCCTTTCAGCCTCACCCAAGACCTCCGGAGCCTATTAAAGGGGTAGGGAAGATAATGAACCAACCAAGAAAACATGGAAATCGATAGGAGAAAAAGTATGGCGGCTGTTAAGTGAAATAAACAAGCTGGTAATTATTTGGACAGCGGATAATTAAAACAGGGTGAAGGCTCATTACTATATTGTCAGGGGTGTGATGGCCACGGCCAGACACCCTCTTCTCAGCTCGAAGGTTGAAGCCAGGCCTGGGCTCCCGGCTCCCTCCCTCCCAGATGGGGAGTATTTTTTAATTGAATCTCCTCTCTGGGGTCGCCAGCTCACACTGCCTCTACCCAGTCGGCAGCAACCTTCTGCTGGCTCCTTGGTTACGGTTTGAAGCCCAGACGGAAGGCCCGAAAGCCCAGGCTGCTCCCCGCCGCTTCCTTTCCCAGGCAGAGAGCATTGTGTGGCTCGTGAGGTCCCTCAGCCTCTGGAAGGGACAAGGTCTTAGGCCTCGGCCAAAGCCAGACTTTACCTAATTCCAGTGAAGCCTCAGGCACCTGTGGGTGGCCGATGAGTCCCCAGCCTCTCCGCCTGGCCTCGGGGCATCCATCCATCGCAGAGGGAATGGATCCAGAGAGAGCGGGTGCTGGCCAGGAGGAGCCGGGGAGGGGAGCCGAGCAGACGGGTGGTAACAGAGCCAGGGTGTGCAGCCAGGGAAGGGGTTCCTCCTTGCCCTGCTGTGACCCTAATTTGTAAAGTTGAGAGACCTCGGGCATTGTTTAGTCCGGCTTTGGCCTGCCCGCTTGTTTGGCCAACACAATGTCTGAAGTGTTTAAATCAGTTGTCGGCGTTGTTTTTCCTGTGGGAGGCTCCGCACCACTGTGACTTACCAGCCTCTCAGCCAGCCTGTCCGGCGGTGGCGGTCCTGGACTGAGCTGACTCGGGTGGGACCAGCACTGTCACCTCTCTCTCTCCAGCCATGGCCCTGGGCCATCCCAGATCCAGCCATGGCCCTGACACAAAGGAAATTTGATGGCCGGGATCACACAGCCGGGTAGAACAGAGTTAGGACCGTTACCGCTGGCCTCCATCGTCCAGGCCCCAAACAGGACACTGCTGAGTCAAGGTGCCATGGACCTGGGTGTACCTTGGAGGGTGTATAGTCTGATGGAGGCCACAGCCACCTGCACAGTGGGCCTATGGAAATCCATGGAAGGTCCCAGAACAGGTCTCACACACTCAGGATGTGAGGCACCAGGAGGGGTGGCCTACAGCGGGCCACGTGAAGCTCATGGAATTAGTGGGGCTGGAGACTGGGCGTGCATGGGGGCCCTGTTGGATGGCCTGTGGCATGGGAGCTGCAGGAGCTGGCCTCTGCCCTGTGAGGTATGGTTCAAATCATTCCTGGAAACAGCACTGCGGTGCTGTAGCTGAGGTTAGGGAGAGAGGACAAGGCAGACTGGGAGGCCTGGCAGCGGAGGAGGAGCTGGGAGAAAGACTGAGGACAGGAAGTCCTGGGGAAGTCATGGATGTGTAGGAGCTGGCCCTGACAACGTGTCTGGGTTTCCCCTCTGCTTCCTCTATTGAGAGGTCGAGAATTTAACTTCCGAGAGCTGGAACACTTGTTATCCGGAGACCTGTGGTCACATTGTCACTGTGCCAGTGTGGCCATGGCTCGGGAAGACGGTGGGCCACCAGTAAATGTGGCTGTAGGAGAGGTTCTACCCAGGACTTGCTGCTGTGGTAACTAGGCCACGCCCCCGGGGCAAGGCCTGAGCCCAGCTGTGCTCCGTACACTGTATGTGACTGGCTGACCACTCACGCCCTGGCGAGCCTCTCACCTGCCTGGTGGGAATGCATGGGAACGCGTGCCCCACCGCCCTGGGCTTCCATGTCTTCACCCCAAAGGTGTAGAGTGGAAATAAGCCTTTGCCTCCCGGAATCCTCGTGAGGTTGGAATGAGAAGGCAAGCCGGGTTGTGATAGGAGGAGTGTGCACAGGGTGGTGACAACCCTGTAGTGCCTCACGGGGCCCAGGGGCTGATGACGGTGACCCACCTTGTGTCTGCAGCCTTCGGTCCCTTCCCAGGGGTTCCACAACCCCAGAGCCGCTCCAGCTTGAGCTCTGGCCAATGAGATATGAAACGCCATCGCATCCGAGATGGGGTCTTTAATTAAATTAACTGCCGGCAACATTGTAAAAATGGTGATGGGGTCATAAACAGCCATGTAGGTGGTGGCCATCCATCAGCTGTGTGTGTCTCTGCCAGGGGCCACACCTGCCCGCCGCGGGATAGCCACACTGTTAGAACGGCTGCCAGCCCTACTTAGCCTGTTGAGGGTCACAGGTGAAAGCGGGGAGGGCTTGGGTGCTGACCCCTGAGAGGACGCCCTCTAGCCTGCAGGCCAGTAGAGACGCCGCTGCTGACAGGCAGTCTGAATGCCCAGGCCCTTCTTTGGTTGCTTGCTGTGTGACCTTGAGTGGGCATTCTCTCTCTCTGAGTCTGATTCTTCACTAGACAGACAAGAGGACTCCCTCTTTGCCGGCCTGCCTCCCTCCTCTGCGGCGCTCCCAGCACCCTCCTGGCCTCCCGCTCCTCCCTGGCAGGGAACAGCGCCAGCAGCTCTTTCATGTCTCCTTCAGCTGAAGCTGCCGTGACCCTGGCAAGGCCCCTGTGCCGCCTTGCACTGAGCAGTGGCGAGGGACCCGCGCCGGTCCCTTCCGGTGACAGGTGGAGGAGGACACACTGCACACAGGCACACATACCAACACCATCTCCACCTCCATGCAAGCCAGACGGAGGCCCACCGCCACACGCCACCGGCAAAGTCAAAGCAGGGAAAAGCCTCCTTCCTACCTCCCCCTTCCCCCCTTCTCCCTGGGCTCTGTGACCACATAATTACCCCGGATTCCATTCTATTTAATTGTAGCTTATTAAATTCTAACCAGCCAATTATCAACCACAATTACAGCTTAATTCAGGGACACAATAGCTATTTTATCGTTTGTTAATCAAATGCTTATTTAGACCTCAGTTTTATTAACTATTTCTCTGGCCTGAGGCAAGGCCCCTTGGAAGGGGGTAGGTTCCTGAGCAGGGCCCAAGGATCTGTCCCCCATGGCAGCTATCTGTCCTCCAGAGTTTCCAAGTCCCCTTTGCTGGCAGGCTTGAGAGCTCCCCAGTGATGGCTGTGGTGTCACCCGAAGGGTGGGTGCTAGACAGAGCGGGAGCACCTGGGTTAGTTCGTCGGCACATCTGAACACGGCACACGCCACTCCTCACCAGGTGTTGGGCAGATGCTGCTGGCATACCACAATGTGACAGGGAGCAGAAGACTTCAGGCTGTGGGCCGTGCCTGGGAACCGGATGGAACGAACAGTGACCCCTTGAACAGTGCCACCATGAGGATAGCAGAGGAGGTGACCCTGGAGCTGAGGCTGAGGACCTAAGAGGAGCAGCCATGGGCAATAAGGGCGATGAGCTGCAGATAGAACAGGGGACGTGCAAAGGTCCAGTGGTAGATAAGTTCTGTGGGTTTGAGAGGCAGGAGTGGGAGGGGAGGCGGTGGGCACAGCAGCGCCAGGCTGAAGTGGTGCCCATATTGTAACTGTCTGTGTGTCACTTGTGCGTATGTGGCCAGTCTCTCGGAGGTAGTTAGAAGAAACAGTTCATCTGCCAACGAAAGCCCAGGCTGCAGCAGCCAGGGCAGGGTCGTCTGGCTACACTTCTCTTTGGCAGTCCAGTCTGTCTGTCTGTCTTCACAGTGCTTGTGTCTGTCCTCGTGTCCAAGTACCTGGAGCCCACTGGGGAAAAGGGTGACTTTCCTCCCGTCTTGGGAAGGTGGCTCCTGCTTCTGTGACACTTTCATGCACATATTACCATGGAAACCAGAGTATGTGCACGCATGTGTCTGAGAGCGGGTCGGAACAGCCATACCTTCTGAGACACGGTGAGGTCTCTCACCTCCTATCTCTTCTTTGCACACCATCCTACATGGAAGAGACCACAGTTGCCACCAAAGCCTGGATGCTGACCTGTCCCCAGGGTGTCCTGCGTGGCTGGGAGCCATGGCTAGAAGGACAGATGGCCAGTGGGTCCCGGCTCTGACCCTGCCTCCTCCTGCAGGGTTGCTACGGATGGGGAGATGCTGCTCTTTCTAGGTTGTGCGGGGTCTGCAGCCCTGTGCAAAGCAGTTGGTGGGCAGTGCCAAGGGTTGCTAGGCTTCTAGGGGTCACAAAGGCTCCTGGGGTGTATTTGTGGGCCCGTGGCACCTTGTCTTCACTTGCAGACAAGTTGGCAGTTCTGAGTTGCCTCCTGGAACCCCACAGCTCTTTATGTGCCTGGAGACCTGCAGTCCGTGGGGGGGGGGGGAGGGGACTCGCTACCTCCATTTCCTACACTTCCGCTTCTGCTCTATCTCCCCTCCCTCCTCACCTCTTCCCCTCCTCCTTCCAGAATGTATCCTGTATTGACTCTTGTAGTCAAGCTTCCCTGTATAGATTTTAAGAAAACTAGACTCCAGCAGCTGTTTCTCCTAACCCCGCATGTGTGCAAGCCACACCAGGCTCCTGTGCCCTCACCTCCTCCACCATGCCCAGTGGCTTAAGGCCTGGAGACTGGGGGAGGGGTCTTCACTTCATTGTTTGTTTGAGGAAGTCACGTCTCTTGCAAACTGCTTTGATTTGTTGAGTGATTGGAAGGGAAATGGAGCTGGTCCTTAGGAGAGTTTGCATCTGGTTCCCGCCCTTTCATCTCTGGGCTCCAGGCCCTTTCCAAGTGGTGAGTTCAACATTCATTTGACAAACTCTCTGGGCACTTGCTGTGTGTTGGACACTGACCTAGCTCTGGAGATAGGCAGGAGATAAAAACACTCAGTCACCATTCTCAAGGCTCCGACATGTTCAAAATTGGCAATATGATTGTTGTCTGGGGGCTCTGAGGAGGGGGACCAGTGCGGTCTGGTGGTCAGGAAGGTCTCTGGCAGAGGGGAAGTTTGAGCTGGTATCACAGGTTGGGCAGAAGCCGTCCAGGAAGGTGGAAGATGTGAGATCCATGAGAGGGGCAAAGGGTCCTGACTCCAGATGCCTTCAGCTAAGCAAAGAACTCACTGGTCCCACAGCTGGGAACCCAGCACGACCCTCACCTCAGGCCTGAGAGGTCAGCCTGTCCCCTTTTGGGCCATCCGCCATGGCTGCTGCTTCAGACCGGCTTCACCTTGTGCCTGGCCTTGCTTTGATGGTCAAGGCCTTCAGGGCTGGCCCCCTGCTGTGGAAGGCCACCCAGAGCTCTGGACCTGTCCCCTCATCCTAGCCAGGGTCTTGGACTCCCATCTCTGCGGACGGGGATCTGCACGACCAGGAGCCGGGCAGGGAGATTGGCGAGGGAGGCAGGAGTAAAGTCAGCTACATGGCCTGCTGAGTGTTGCCTTTCTTGGAAGAAAACCGGGTGCCCTTAGCCAGAATGTTGGAAGGAGGCAGAGCCTGGAACGGGATGTGCAAACGCTCTTTAGGGATTTCAAGTCGTCAAGATGCCACCAAATGTAGAGGACGTCCTTGGGGTGAGGCCAGAGGGAAGGCTCAAGCACTAGACCCCAGGGCTGCTCCTCCTCCTCCTCCTCCTCCTTCTCCTCCTCCTCCTCCTCCTCCTCCTCCTCCTCCTCCTCCTCCTCTTCTTCTTCTTCTTCTTCTTCTTCTTCTTCTTCTTCTTCTTCTCCTTTTCCTTCTCCTCCTCCTCCTCCTCCTTCTTCTAATTCTAATTCTTCTCCTCCTCCTCCTTCTTCTCCTTCTTCTCCTTCTTCTCCTTCTTCTTCTTCTTCTTCTTCTTCTTCTTCTTCTTCTTCTTCTTCTTCTTCTTCTCCTTTTCCTTCTCCTCCTCCTCCTTCTTCTTCTTCTAATTCTAATTCTTCTCCTCCTCCTTCTTCTCCTTCTTCTCCTTCTTCTTCTTCTTCTTCTTCTTCTTCTTCTTCTTCTTCTTCTCCTCCTCCTCCTCCTCCTCCTCCTCCTCCTCCTCCTCCTCCTCCTCCTCCTCCTTTTCTCCTTCTCCTTCTCCTCCTCCTCCTCCTCTTTTTTTTTTTTTTTTTTTTGGTTTGGTTTTTTCGAGACAGGGTTTCTCTGTGTAGCCCTGGCTCCAAGGGCACATTTTCCTGCAGTATTTCTCTCTACCTGCCTGAGCATCCATATTGTCTGAGGGGCTGGGACACCCAGTTGCAAAGAGCCAGCATCTAGAGATAAGCCTCTGGGGCAGGGGACTGGGCTGCTATGGGGACACAGTGTCCTGGTATGGGGACACAGCCCCCCCCTCCAGTCCCAGTCAGCGTCTTTTTTCAGGGGTGTTGAGAAGCAGCTGGCCATCCTGCCCCAGCTGGGCTCACCCCACCTGGGGTTCTGCAAGGAGGGAAGGAGCAGGTGGCAGGAAGAGGGAGCAGGGTGCCGCTGCGCTGGGGAAAGAGCTGGCTTCTGGCGACAGCTGTGGGAGGCCAGGTGACATCCTGCCCCCACCCCTCCCACCCCGCTGGCTGGGATGAAGCCTTACTCAGTAAATGTGACTTCATTAATAGCTTGATTAATCACACCTCATATTTTCGTGGCGCTTTTAAAAATAAAACATTCGAAAGCATGTTCACACCCACCCCGGGCCCCTGAGCCACACTGGAAAGTCTCATGTCCCCTACTGAGGCGAGGAAAGTCATGGGGCTCAGCCTCGCACAGAGATGCATCCAATGCACCCAGGTGGGGCTGGGTATCCTGCAGTGAGGGGTGCAGTCTGTCCCTGTGGCTGCCCGCGGGCTTCTCAGTCCTCTCTCTGGATCTTCCCATAGACTAAGAAGGAAGGGCCACTGTGCACGGCTTTTAGTTTCTAATATAAATTGGGGTCATCTAGTCATTCGACAAACTTTCTATCTCTATCCTGTGTGCCTGTCCACAGGACCTGTATCCCAGGAGACTCATGGCATGGGACAGATGCCCAGGTGGGAGACTATCCTAATTTTTTTTCTGCTGTGATAAAGGTATGAAGACAATAAGCAGCTTAGGGGAGAAAGAGTTCCAGGTTTTAGTCCATCACCATGGGGAAATCAAGGCAGCGGGAGCTCAAACAGCTGGCCACATCACGACCAGTCAAGAGCAGGAAGAAAATGCACGAGTGCGTGCTTTACACTCAGCTGACTTTCTCTGCTCTCCGTTATAGTCCGTGGCGGCCTGCCAGGGGAATGGGGCTGCCCACAGTGGGCCGTATCTTCCCGATTAGTGAGTAAGACATCCCCCCCAGAGCCACGCCCACAGACAGCCTGCTCTAGACAATGCCTTCTGGAGACTCTCTTCCCACGATTCCAGAGTGTGACAAGTTGACAGTTAAACTAATCACAGTGACAGGATGTGGACCCAAGCCCTCAGAGGAGCAGCCCTCAGAGGAGCAGACTCCTTTACTGGTGCGTCCCAGGTGGACAGAAGGGGGCAGGCACTCACTAACCGCCCATGCCCACCCTCTCCAAGGCCCTCCCACAAGGTAATGTCCCTGAAGTCTTCCCAAAGCCCAAGTAGTAAATTCCCAAGTTCCTCCTGGGTCCTAACTCTGAGGTGCCCCTGCTCCTCTACACACATACATACACACACACACACACACACACACACACACGCACACAAATAAACACACACACACATGCACACAAATAAACACACACACACACACACACACACACACACACACACACACACCTCCAGTCCCTCTGCTCTGGCCATGCCAGTCTCAGACAATCCCAGCTACTTCCTGTGACCTTACTATTTTCTTTTTAAACCTAAGCACTCTTTAGTCTGGGTTTGGCATTTAGAGCATTGCCTAAAAGTCCCCTCCTGAGCCTGCTTCCCTTTGGATCCCTGTTGCCCTACCTTCTCTGAAGTATCACCCCACCCCACCCCCACCCCTCATTCTCCACATCCCTGTCAACATGGGCAGTGCCAGAACTGGGCTTTGTTCCCCCAGACCCAGGCTGGTCTCTGGCGTGCAGCCGCTCAATGCGACTGTGCCACAATAAACTGTGCCTTTGAGGTCACAGAGGCGGGATCTGAGCCCTTACCTGGGCCTCACTTGTCTCTTCTGCCGCCAGCCCTGGGGGTTCATCTGGTTCCTCCCTGCTTGCAGCTGCACCCCCCTCTGGCCTCCAGTCTGCCTCTCTAGGTGCACACACGTGCACATGCATGTAGACACACATGCTCACCCCTCATCCCCAAGCAGACATGGGACAAGGGACTGCTAGGATGCTCCTGTCTTGCTGGGGGCAGCCTGTGCACAGTTGCTAGCTTCTGACAAAGTGAGCCTTCAAGCTCTCCTAAAAGAGGCCGGGGCTGCCCCGCACATCTGGGCCTGGGCCATCGGTGTGCCCAGCCTGCAGTCCTGAGTGACCACAAGCCCGACAGAGCCTCCTCATGGGGTTCCAGGAGGACTGCTTCATCCTGTATGGGTAGGAAAGCCCAGGAGGAGGCACCCGGAGAGACCTCTGGAAATCTAGGGATAAGTGGGCTTCCAGATGGGGCAGTACGCCCTACGCTTGCCCTGTCCGTTCCCATGCAGCTCTGGGAGCCACCCACAGTCACAGTGTGCCCCACAGTTTCCCCCTGTGCCCGACCCTCAGCACTCTTGGGGAGTGGCAGCAGCAGCCCGCCATCCCCAGTCCCCACTGTGAGCGCCTATACTGAGAAGCTCTGAGACAGACAGCGGGGACCAGGACTCGGGGGGCGGGGGGGGGGGTTGTGGGGACAGCAGCCTTGAGCACTCACCTATGGAGTGGGCTGTCGTGGCGGTGAGGGTGGCCCCCGGTGTAGAGGGTAGGATGTGTAGTTTGAGGGGTGATTTGAGGTGGACTCGGGAGGTAGGGAGTCGGTGCCTAACATTAGGCCTTTCTGCAGCCTCGTGGGAGGGGTGGCAGATGCCAGAATGGAATGCTCAGGCATGCCAGCCTAGGGCCTTGGCCCCATCCTGAGCACCGCTTCAAGCCGGCAGACAGCGGACGTGGAAGCAGCAGGCCCAGCTAAGGCAGTAGAGAGTAGGCAAGTTTGGGCCAAATAAGGGACTCGGCTGCTTCAGGCCAGCGTCCGAGGTCACTGGGGTCTGAGGTTGCAGTGCTGGGTCCCAACCCGGATGGCAGCGTTTATATAGAAAGCATGTCCACCACCACAGTGGCCCACACCGTGGTGGGAAGGGAGTAAAGGCTCACCATGCTACATACAGTGTAGTTCAGGTGAGAGAACTCTCTGGAACATGTGGACAGGGTTAGCGTGCAGATGCCCACCACCGGGCTATGGAGAGAGAAGCCAGCTCTGACCACCTAGACAGCACCCTGCTGTCCCTAGAGGATATGGCTTAAATTTACCACTCACCCATAAGTGTCCTTGATAGAGGGCAGGGTTGCAGCCTGGAGGGTCCCCCTGGGGCCTCCTGATAAATACCCTCACCCTGGGTGGGAGGGAGGCCACAGCAGAGTGGCGTGGCGGAGGCCCTGGAGAAGTGAGCTATGTCCCTTATTGGTCACAGTACATTTATTTTTCATTAGCAGTTAAATGCAGACATGAGGGATTGTGCTGGGTTCAGCGGGCGGCTGACGTGAGTAGGACTTGCTGCTCTGATCGATAGAGAGGCGGGCGGCTTCAGCACCCGCTCTGCCTCACATCCCGCAGGGGACCCGTGCCCACCCAGCTCTGAGCAGAGAGACAGGCGCCGGCTGTGGGGCTGAGGCTCTGCCAGTGAAGGGGGAGGCAGAGGCAGGTCCAGACCTGCCCTGAAGAGCTGCGGAGGCTCCTTCCAGGGCCCTGCCTTGGGGCTAGCTCGGCCATGCATGTGCGCTGTCCTGGGGACCCTGAGGTGCTGTGGCTTGCCCGTGTTCATGTCTCGAGAAGCAGCCATGCCTACCAGCGTCCATCCTGCATCTGCACTATAGAACTGCTTCCTGAGCCACGCCCCCTTCAGCTCTCCTCCAGGCTCTCCAGACCTCGGAGGTCTGCATGAGCCCTAAGAGGCAGGGAGCCACACTCGAGCCTGGATTCCTGAGTGCAAAGGCTGTGGGTGGAGCTTAAGTAGAGCACTTAGCAAGCTCCATGCCCCAGGTTCAACCCCCAACACACACACACACACACACACACACACACGCATGCACATGCACACACACATGCACGCGCATGCACACACACATACACATTCTCTCTCTTTCATACACTCATACACATACTTTCATACAAACACTCTTGTACACACACACATACACACTCAGATACTCTCTCATAGACACTTTCTCTCATACACATACATTCTTTCATACACACACTTTCTGTCTCTGTCTTTCTCACACACACATGTTTATGCCTAGAGGCCCCTGTTTGTGTTGCTGGGAAATCCCTTGCAGCCTTAAGGGCTGGCCAGGCCAGCTGGGGCCTGTTTGGTGAGCATCATTCCCCGCGCCTTTGGGCGTCCTGCAGACAGAGGGGTTTGAACGCCACCGAGGGCCTCAGAGGTGGTTGGAGACAGATGACGTGTGGGAATGTAGGTTTAGAGTCAGAGGAGAAGAAAACCCATTTTCAGTCTCCTTGAAAAGGCGGGAAGGGGTGCAGGTCCTGGGATTTCCGTGAGGACTCCCTTGGCCCCACCCAGACATGTTACCCATCAGCAGTGTCTCCCAGGCCTTCCCCCACCTCCCTCCCTAGCCCCGCATAGTGTAGCTCCCCCCAGCACCCCTCAAAACTTGTTGCCCCCTCATAACTACATCCTGGATACCCTCCCCTGTCTGTCTCCACTCACACTGTATTTTAATACCTTAAATGTCAAGGCCCTTCACCCTCACCTAGACCGGATGTTTCTGCCCTGAGGGTCACAGCCCCTTTCACAGGGGTCACAGAGGGTCTCATTGGCAAACACAGATGTTTACAATTCCTAACAGCAGCAGAATTACAGCTACGAAGGAGCAACAAGAACCATTTTAGGATGGGAGGGGTGGTCACCACAACATAAAGAACTGGATTAAGGGGCTGCAGTGTTAGGACGGTTGGGAATCCCTGGTCTATTGGGACAAGCGCCTGCTGGGCCAAATCCCGAACTTCCCCTGGAAGAACATCGTGTTTCCATGGATGCCGTGAGCCCAAGGCCTCCGAGAGCTGCCACCTGCCTTGGCCTCCCTGTGCCTCTCCACCTTCAGAAGGTCGCGGGTCCTTTCCTATGCTAACTTGCAGGTGACGCGCGGGCTCAGCAAGGACTTCCAGCGGCTTGTTTGTCGACTTGTTCGTCGGGCGGGCAGAGCAGCAGCTGAGTCCTTGGCTCCGTCCAAAGCTGGGCTTTCCCTACACCAGCTGCCCCCGCCAGGCTCGGGGGTGGGGTGGGGGAGGGGGAGACCAGGCTGATAGCTCTCCCCTTCCCCCTCTTGCAGGTGCCCAGCAGAGCGCCACAGTGGCCAATCCAGTGCCTGGCGCCAACCCGGACCTGCTGCCCCACTTCCTGGTAGAGCCTGAGGATGTGTACATTGTCAAGAACAAGCCTGTGCTCCTGGTGTGCAAGGCTGTGCCCGCCACCCAGATCTTCTTCAAGTGCAATGGGGAATGGGTCCGCCAGGTCGATCACGTCATCGAACGCAGCACTGATGGCAGCAGCGGTGAGTCCGGGTGGGGGTCTCTGGGTGGAGGCAGCGGAGGGAGGCCCTGAGGGTCTGTGAACGCTGGCAAGCACCTGCTGACCAATTGCCTTGGGGACCACCAGGGGAGGCAGACCCCTCACCCCCGGCATCCTATGGATATACAAAGGTCTTCTCTAGAAGACCCCCCAGCATCAGCTTGGGACGTAGAAGGGAAGACTCCCACCCAACTCATCCATGAAGTGCCCCCGGATCTCTCGGCAAAGGGCGGCAATGTGGGATACATCTGGGTCTGAACAGGGCTGCACGAAATCGGGGCAGCCTGGCCGGAGGCGTCTACAGTGGGGCAGGGTGGAAGGGAGTGGGTTCCACACAAGAACTCACTCTCCGACTGCTTTCCGCTTTCTGTTCAAGCGTGCTTGTATCACGTCACATTCCCTCCACTGGGAACGCAGTCCCCCAAGAGTGGCAGGCCACGGAGTGACTTCCCTAGTAAGAGGGGGGCAGAGCAGAGGCTTCCTCGGGGCACACAGACATTCTGGCCATGGCTCAGAAGTGAAGGTGCATGAGGGATACCACTGACCGGTGGGACTTCAGACCACGGGGTGATGTGACCAGAGCTATGGGTGACATTGGGGCCAGTGTGGAGGCTGACAAGCAGACCCAGGAAGATTCGGTGGGTGTAGGGGGCAGAGGGATCCTAAGGGCACGGGCTAAACCAAGAAGTACCCTCACCAAATCTCCCCATTACCGCCCTGGTCTTGGGCAAGAGGTGGCCGAGGGGCATTGGTAGAGCGCCCTGAACAGGCTCCAGTACTTCCCAAAAGCAGGAGCAGAGAGGCAGCTTCTAACACGTAGAGCCTCTGGTTTAGTCCTATGTCTATTAACACCAAGACCTCAACTAGCCTGAAACACGGCACATACCCTAGGAGACCGCCCACTGGGACATGTAGGCCACCGGTGTGAGGCGTGAGCCACAGTGCCATCCGGCCGGGCACACGGGCAGTGCCAGAACCACACAGATGCTAAAGGGAGGCAAGAAAGGATCTGGATAGGTGGCCCACAGTGTGGCCCGTGCCCCAGGGAAGCAGGAATGGGGTGGTGGCGACCCAGGAAGGCGCTCCAGAGTGGGGGTGGCATCCAGGTTTAGAAGTGCGCAGAAAGAGTGTTCCCCTGTCCAGAGGGGCGGGGTGGAAGGCAGAGCAGCCGCCCTTGAGGGCGGAGCCTGGGGTGCAAGCAGATGTCAGGAAACTGTGTCAGGCTCGTGCCGCGGGTGGATCAGATGGGCAGACGGTGAGGCTGAGGCCCGGGAGGACATCAGAAGCTCTGGCTATTGTGAATTCAAGCCAAAGAGCCTCAGATTCAGATGGCGCCTTGGTTCTCACAAGCAGGCTGTTTTACAAAGACGCCTGAGGCCTTGACCCCGCCCTGTCCAGGACCCCCAAAGGTCTCCGACCAGGTCTTCTGGCCCACACCCTGCCACCAGAGTTCACAAGGGCTCGATTCCTCCCCCCCTCCCGTCCTCCCCCAACCCCCGTGGGCCTCAGCCCGCCAGCAGAAGCCCCAGCCGCCGCCCCCTGACCTGTGTCCTAGGTTAGCGACTCCTGGCTGAGCCCTGCACTCCGCACTGTTCAGCCGTACCCATACCCGCTGCTTCCTGCAAACCCCGAGCGTTCGTTCACCTCACATCCTCTGTGCCAGGCACCGGCTAGGTGCCAAGGAGCCGGCCCCCACAGCTGCTCTCAACCTGCTGATCCAGCTGACTCCCACGGGCGGGATGGAGCTAGGGAGCAGAGCTCAAGAGAGTCCTCGGCAGTATCAGGGCCGCCCAAGACTAGAGATTGTCGATGGCCCAATGACCGTACGCGCAGCTCCAGAGCCCACATCGCCTGGGCGTGAGAACGCCAGGCAGCACGGCCCTCCCGGCCCCAGCCTCAGTGTTCTTGTCTGTGAACTTGGAGGGAGGGGTCTTTTGCAGGTTGGTGGAGAAACCCTGTAAGTGCACAGAGCACCTCTCCCTGTCACCGTGAGCCCTGCCACTGCCACCTCCAAGTCCTCCGGAGAAGGACTATGCAGGAGGGAGCTGTGGCCTTGCCTTGCCTTCCTGTGGCTTTGAGGACCTGTCGAAGCCTCCCTGGCAGAACACACATACTGACAGGCCCCACCACACACTCCTCCCTTCCCCACCCCTGCTCCTGAGGTGCTCCCTCCAAATAAGCAGAGACTCGGAATCGCCACCAGGAACCTCTTTTGTCTTGAACTCCCTTCCAGTCAGGGCCTTCCAGTGGCCAGCGCATCAGAATCCACTGTTTTTCTCTCAGCTGGGAACCAGAGTGCTGTGAGGCCAGAGGAAGGCTTTCCTCTTCCACACAGGGGCCACGGCAAGAGCATCTTGCAGGTGCACAGACTGGGAACCAGTTTAGTCAGGCGGGCGTGGCAGGGCTTCGAGTTCGGTGCAGATCCGAGCCCCGTTTGTTCACGGGGCAAGGGCCAGGGTTGCAAGGGGGACTCTGACCAGAGACAAATGCCAGTCATTTGCTGTCCCTTCCCATCCAGAAGGCCAAGGGAAGCCTGGCATCTGTAATGCAGGCGAGCACCGGCCTCTGGGACGGGCTATAGTTTATTGTGTTACACCGCATGCTTATTAGACTCAGAGGAGAGCTCCGTTGCAACTTCAGAGCACCCGGCCGATCCCCCGCTTCCCGGAGACGCTCGGGACGGCTCCACTGTGCTCTCATTTGTACAGATCTTCATTTACACACATCTCCTGCCCCTAGTCCGGCCACCCTGGCGTCCCTCCTTTCTCTCCAAGGCTGGCAACTGCTCATATTTCCCCGTCAGGAGCTGATACAGTATGCCCCACTCAGGATCCGTTTCCGGAAGCCGGCTCCCGTAATGAGCAGCTGGAGGGCAGGGCGGGGTCTAGACAGCTTGGGGATCTCGAGGGCTTCCTCTGGCCACTGCGAGGTGCTGCCTGAAGCTAGGTCCTCGTGGATAAACTCCGCCCCTGCGGAAGGGGAATCGAAGGACTGAACAAAGGAAGAAAGTACTGCTAGCAAAGTTGCTCCCAAGCTGAGCTGCTCTGGGATTGTGGGTAACTGCCGCCTGAGGGCCATAAATAGGCCTGCGCACCCAGAGGACACTTAGTTCCCCAGGTCAGAATGTTCTGGAAGTTGTCTATCCCTGACCCTGGGAGAGGAAGAAGGGAGAAGAGACCCTGCTCCACCCCTGACTCTCTCAGGGGCTCTATCACGTTCGTGCGTGCTTGACAGATAGCTGATGCCCAGAGCTTTGCTCCTGCGCCCAGGCCCTGGGAAGGGCACCTTGACTCTTAGCCCCACCCAACCCCACATCCCAGAGAGTAGGAAGAGCAGGCAAGGATCCAGAGCAGAGGTGAATGACCTAGTGGCCATCACTGCCAGAGGCACCCTTAGGCAGACGCAACCTGTGAGAACTAGCCAGGGGCCAGCCAGTGCTGTGGCTGCAGGGACTCCACAGGGGGGTCTGGGAAGGGGTCAGGGAGACATGTTAGAGAAATGAAGAAGGAAAGCAGTCTCCCAGCCCTGCAGGCTCAGCTGGGCTCACTGCTCCTGCAATGCAACCCTAATTGAATTTCTCTGTTAACAATGGAAACACATTGGCTGCTGGCCTCTCTCTCTCTTTCTGATAAGCCAGTGACCCAAGGGAAATTGGGGTCAGGAGGAGGAGAAATTGGAAACAAACAGTCTTTTCTCACTCCTGGGACAGTAGTTTTGGCTGCAGACCAGGGGTGGCAGGGGGCTTCGGGACAGAAGGGCATCCCCCCCACCCCCGTTCCCGGGTTGTCAGGGAGACCAGGACCCCTCCCCCCAAGAACCCTGGTGTCTGGTTCTGGGTGCTGCAGAAGGTGGAGATCTGAGTGGGATGGGAGAGGGGTTCCTCCTAGCACACCCAGACCCTCCGACCACCAGAGCCCTTCCCCCCAAACCCTGCCTGCTGACCTTACCTCTGCACTGTCACCCCACCAGGGGGTGGGCACACTTAGGCCACCCAGGGGAACCCGTGTGGCAAAATTGTGTGTTCTTCTGCACCTGCTTCCTTATCCAGTGGAGCACCCCCATGGAGCATGGGTAGGGAACGGCATGGGTGAGATACCACCCTGGCACGTGGGAAACCCTGAGTCCCAGGAGTCTATTCCCATCCTGCCTAGCAGCTGTAATGCTAATAGCTGTTACATTATCACCTGTCAGATCTCCCTGCTGGCCCTCCAGGGAGGCGAGCAGACTTCCCTACCCTTCCTCTCCTATCTGCAAAGAGCCCAGCCTGTCTGCTACCCACTTGCTCTCTCAGCCTGCTACCCAAAGCTCCACTTTGAGAGTAACCGCTTTAGAGAGACCTTCCTACCAGTGACTTCCTTGAGACAGGCCTCAGGTGACAATGTAGAATGAATGGACCTTTCTAGAAGCCACACTGCTTACATCTTGGAGATATGTCGGCAGCATCCCTGGAGTTCCCTCCAGGCTGAGGGAGGCTCAGAGTGTCCACCAGCAGCTGCAGGTGGTGCGGGGCATCAACTGTCTGGGACAGGGAGACTCAGTGTAGCCCCTGAACCCAGCAGGATTGCCAGCCATGGAGGTCCGGATCAATGTGTCGAGGCAGCAGGTAGAGAAAGTGTTTGGGCTGGAGGAATACTGGTGCCAGTGTGTGGCGTGGAGCTCCTCAGGTACCACCAAGAGTCAGAAGGCCTACATCCGGATCGCCTGTGAGTACTGACCAGCCTGTGGCATGTGGGCGTGGGCGCTAGAGGGTATCCGCCTGGGGGGGGGCAGCAGGCCTTCTGGAGGTCACAGCCTTACCTTGATGGGTAGAGGAAATGCCTGGGAACATTAGCCCTCCCACGGTCTCCAATGTCATGTGTCATGGTTTCTGCAGGGCCAAGAGTCAGCTGGCCTAATCCCGACACTTAAGGACACTGTTTTTCTTCCTCTAGATTTGCGCAAGAACTTTGAGCAGGAGCCGCTGGCCAAGGAAGTGTCACTGGAGCAAGGCATTGTGCTACCTTGTCGCCCCCCAGAAGGAATCCCCCCAGCTGAGGTGAGTGGCGGGTGTGGGGTTCCCAGACCTCTGATCCTACCTAAAGCTCAGACTCCTGGTTGCCACCTCCCCAGGGGTCGCTCTGTACCCTGGTCTGGCCAGCGTGGGCCAACCATGCAGTGTTCTGGCTTGCCCCCCTAGGTGGAGTGGCTCCGAAATGAGGACCTCGTGGACCCCTCCCTCGACCCCAACGTGTACATCACACGGGAGCACAGCCTTGTGGTGCGGCAGGCCCGCCTGGCCGACACTGCCAACTACACCTGTGTGGCCAAGAACATCGTGGCCCGTCGCCGCAGCGCCTCTGCGGCCGTCATTGTTTATGGTGGGTCCTGGGCTCCCCAGTCGCAGGAAGAGGTACTGAGGTGGCAACAGGGACGTGACGGTGTAGCTCGTAGGACGGAAGGGCATGGAGCAAGGGCCAGGCTAGCCAGAGAGTGGCCCGACTAGGAAAGAGGGCAGGAGAATGTCTGGGCAAAGGGATGGGACATGTTGGCCACTTGTGAGTGGGGAGCACGGTGCAAGAGGCGACGAGACAAGAGGAGGCTCAGAGGGGCGTGACACGTCATCCTTGGGCGTCTCCAAGAATGGGAAGTAGAGCCTCAGAATGAGATGCCCCTCCCCCAAGAGCAGGCAGAGGGAGGTCGGCCAGGAGCTGCCCCATGAGCACCGAGAGTAGAGTATCTAAAGGCTCTGCCAGACGCTGGGGCCCAGCAGCCCAAGCTTGCCCCACCCCCACCCCCCAGGGTTTCTCCCAGCACAGCCGCTGCCCGTTCAGTCCCGGCTCCAAGGCCCTTTGCCCTCCTGCCCCATCCCTTGGAGCAGCATGTCTGAGGAAACCCCCGCTCCCTGACCCCAGTCCTTCTCTGTCCGGCCAGTGAACGGTGGGTGGTCGACGTGGACGGAGTGGTCCGTCTGCAGCGCCAGCTGTGGGCGTGGCTGGCAGAAACGGAGCCGGAGCTGCACCAACCCGGCACCTCTCAACGGGGGCGCCTTCTGTGAGGGGCAGAATGTCCAGAAAACAGCCTGCGCCACTCTGTGCCCAGGTACCAGCGGCCACCGCCTCCTGCATCGTCCCTCACCACGCCATCTCCGTGGCCTGGCTCCATCGCACCCACCAGCCTGCCCCCCCCATGGCTCCATCCCACCCGCCTGCCACGCAGGGCCAGGCTCAGTCTGAGGTGGGGATCAGGGTACAGTGTGGTCAGACTCTAGGGCTCAGTCTGTGGCCAGGCCTGGGCTCAGTTTAGGGTCTGAGATGCAATTTGAGGACAGGATCTAGGCCTGGCCTGGGGCTGCACAATTCACCTGTGCCTGGACCAGAAGGGCCATCGTGTGACTGAGAGCCCTTACCACCTCAGGACCGGGACAGCCTCCCTGGGTGGAGAGAGCCGAGCAGTCCCTGGCATCACCGTGTCTCCCTGTCATTAGCATGTGTCATCAAGGCTAACCGGACACACTCAAGGTCCTACAGATCGGAGGGTCTGACCCTGGCATTGCACCCAGGCCCAGGTCAGCTTGTCCTGCCTGGTCCAGATGACTAGCGGGGCCACCCAGGCCGACTTCCTAAGCTGACTGTGCTGTTTGATTTCTGCCTGTCTCTCTTGTCTAGTGGATGGGAGCTGGAGTCCGTGGAGTAAGTGGTCAGCCTGTGGGCTTGACTGCACCCACTGGCGGAGCAGGGAGTGCTCCGACCCAGCGCCCCGCAACGGCGGTGAGGAGTGCCGGGGTGCTGACCTGGACACCCGCAACTGTACCAGCGACCTCTGCCTGCACAGTGAGTCCTCTCTGCCCCGGGGCTCGCTTCAACTTGACAGATGGCCCTACCCAGCCGGGAGGCTGTGGTCAAGGCAGCCACTCTCCTGTCACATAGACCGTGTCCCTCCAAAGCTTGGGACCCCAGGGGTTCCTTTCATCCCTGGCACACCCTTCCCTGTGCTACACAGTCACACCACCTTCCTCCCGAGACATGCACAGATGTGAACCTTGACTCCTGCCACCCATCTGCTCTCCCACAGCTTTGAAATTATCCCGTCCCCCAAGAGCACATGTAAGTCCTGTGGGGGTGCTGGGCTTGTGTGGCCTGTTAATTACAAGGCCATAACTAATAATTAAAGATCTCTGTTGGATTTTTTCCCCTAGACTACACCCTCCCCTATTCTTTCAATTAAAAACCTAATTATCTGTGTCAATTCCTTTCTGATGGACATGTCTTCCATTATACAAAACTCTGAAAAATCGATAGCGCTTCCTCCAAGCGGTTGGCCCCCCACCCACCCCAGTTCCGGGGCTGGTGGTATACACAAGGGCTCAAACTGACCTGGAGACACCTGAGAAACTGACCGCCCATGTATCTGTCTGTTTTCCATTTCTATAATGAAATGGCAAAGGAAATGTATTAGTTTTTAGAAGCTCAAATTCCAAATAGCATGACGCTGACTCTGGCAAATGTGCCAACCACCCCAAGCCACGCGGCTTAGTGGCAGATGGCACCATGTAGACAAGAGAGAGAGAGAGAGCACATGTCAGGAAGGGAGAGAGACAGACACAGAGGCAGGTAGGCTCAGAGAGATGGACAGCCCCGTGGTCTAAGAGCAGCCCTCACGATGATGTAATGCCTTCCCACTGGGCCCCACCTCTTAAAAGGTCCCACTGCCACTCACATTGCCACAGTGGGGACCACGCCTGTCATATATGAATCCTTAGATGAGCATATGCAAACTATAGCACCGTACGTAGGGTATCCCAGGAGTTCACCTTGTCCCAGCACCCTGATGGAGCCAAGGATAGACCACTCACCCTAGCCAAGTAGCTCTTCCCTCCTCCACTCCCCGGGTAACCTCGGGCCGAGTCTTATGCCTGTGAGGGAGCGACTTGCTCAGTCCCAAGCGAGGTTGTGGCAGGTAGAGAGCTAGACCGTGCACACCGATACCATGTCCCCAACCTCATGTCCCCTGCCCAGGGAGTGCTGAGATCCTATCCTCCTGGGGATAAGTGTCGGGCCTCTCCTCTGAAGCCCCTGCGCCCCTGCCATCCTCAAGAGCGTGCTTCTTCTTGCAGCTGCTTCCGGGCCCGAGGACGTGGCTCTCTACGTCGGCCTCGTCGCCGTGGCCGTGTGCCTCATCTTGCTGCTGCTGGTCCTCGTCCTCATCTACTGCCGCAAGAAGGAAGGCTTGGACTCGGACGTGGCCGACTCGTCCATCCTCACCTCGGGCTTCCAGCCTGTCAGCATCAAGCCCAGCAAGGCGGGTGAGGTGGTACCCCCACACCCCGCCCTCCTGCCCGAGCCCCCCCCCCAAAGGGCTGCTGCCAGGGAGGTCCCCGTGAGCCACCACCCGAATCTGTCTTTATCCTGCAGACCATCCCCATCTCCTCACCATCCAGCCGGACCTCAGCACCACCACTACCACCTACCAGGGCAGCCTGTGTCCCCGGCAGGACGGACCCAGCCCCAAGTTCCCGCTCTCCAACGGTCACCTGCTCAGCCCACTGGGCAGTGGCCGCCACACGCTGCACCACAGCTCACCCACCTCTGAGGCTGAGGACTTCATCTCCCGCCTCTCCACCCAAAACTACTTTCGTTCCCTGCCCCGCGGCACCAGCAACATGGCCTACGGGACCTTCAACTTCCTCGGGGGCCGGCTGATGATCCCTAACACAGGTAGGACCCTAGAACACACCCCCCTCCCGGAAAGCATGAGGGGTCAGACGGGTCTCAGCATCTTTCTGTCCCGGAGTGCAGCAGCCTCGTGCAGGGGGGCCCGGGCTGGCCGGTAGAGGAAAGAACGCGGTTGGAGCTACAGTGAAGCCGTGGAGAAGTGTCTCCTCACTGCCTGTGGACACGAAAAGATTGTCTGTTCATTTACCACATGGTCAGCCTTACATGGTGATAGGCTCTGCATTGGGCCCTAGGCTCAGGGTAGGGCAAACACCTGACCCCAGAGACTCACAGAACAAGACAGCAGAACACCCCTTAGAGCCCCCCAGCAGCCCCCCTCAGTGTCCCCCCACAGCATCCCCCCTCAGTGTCCCCCCCACAGTGTCCCCCCAGCATCCCCCCTCACTGTCCCCCCACAGTGTCCCCCACAGCATCCCCCCTCAGTGTCCCCCCACAGCATCCCCCCTCAGTGTCCCCCCCACAGTGTCCCCCCAGCATCCCCCCTCACTGTCCCCCCACAGTGTCCCCCCACAGTGTCCCCCACAGCATCCCCCCTCAGTGTCCCCCACAGCGTCCCCCCTCAGTGTCCCCCACAGCGTCCCCCCACAGTGTCCCCCCCAGCATCCCCCCAGCATCCCCCCACAGTGTTCCCCCAGCATCCCCCCACAGTGTCCCCCCCAGCATCCCCCCCAGTGTCCCCCCAGCATCCCCCCTCAGTGTCCCCCCACAGCATCCCCCCAGCATCCCCCCTCAGTGTCCTCCCCACAGTGTCCCCCCACAGTGTCCCCCCAGTGTCCCCCCACAGCGTCCCCCCCACAGCATCCCCCCAGCATCCCCCACACAGCATCCCCCCAGCATCCCCCACACAGCATCCCCACAGTGTCCCCCCACAGTGTCACTCCACAGCGTCCCCCCCACAGCATCCCCCACAGCATCCCCACACAGTGTCCTCCCACAGTGTCACCCCACAGCGTCCCCCCCACAGCATCCCCCCAGCATCCCCCTCAGTGTCCCCCTACAATGTCCCCCACAGCGTCCCCCCCACAGTGTCCCCCACAGCATCCTCCCACAGTGTCTCTCAGTGTCCTCCCCAGCATCCCCCCCACAGCATCCCCCCAGCATTCCCCTCAGTGTCCCCCCCACAGCATCCCCCCAGCATTCCCCCCAGCATCCCCACACAGCATTCCCCCCCACAGCATCCCCCCAGCATTCCCCTCAGTGTCCCCCCCACAGCATCCCCCCAGCATTCCCCCCAGCATCCCCACACAGCATCCCCCCCACAGCATCCCCCCAGCATTCCCCTCAGAGTCCCCCCCACAGCATCCCCCCAGCATTCCCCTCAGTGTCCCCCCCACAGCATCCCCCCAGCATTCCCCCCAGCATCCCCACACAGCATCCCCCCCACAGCATCCCCCCACAGTGTCCCCCCAGCATCCCCCGACAGTGTCCCCCCAGCATTCCCCTCAGTGTCCCCCCACAGCGTCCCCCCTACAGCATTCTAGATCTCATCCACCACTCCACAAAAGTGCCTCAGACAGGGTCCCTGAGGCCTCTCGTTAGAGAATTCACAAACCCTCCAAAGGCCACCTTTGGAGAAATCTCTACAGCCTCTGACAAGGCTCTGCGCCCTCTCATCAGGTGACCCCCGTGCCCTCCTTCTTGATCTTGCGCCTCCCTGGCTGTTGGGTACAGGCGTTCCTCAGGGACCCCCCCCCCCGCCATTTCTCTCTGAGTGATCTCACCTACTCCTCCGTCCCAGCCCCAGTTCTCCCAGGCATTCGAACTCTGCATTCAGCTGCCTCTTGGGCAGCTCCATCTGGATGTCTCACAGCGCCTCAGAGTCCCTGTGCCTAAAACAGAACTGTCTCCCACCCTTTCCCACTGCTCCCTCCTCTCTGGCTTTCCCCGGCTCACAGCACAGAGCCGTTGCTTAAGCTGGAAACAGACCTGAGTCACCTTGGGCTCTGGTCTTTCTAGTCCTACCCCTTGCCACAAGTCAGCTGCCGTCAAGTGATGCTGCCTGCTCCCCCTTCCCAATAGCTCCTGCCGCCCCTGCTCCTCATCTTGCCCTGGTACCACACCCAGGCTAGCATACCCCTTACCTCAGCCCCAGCTCTGAATCACTGAATGAATGAATGAATGAATGAATGAATGAATCTAGAGTTGATTGTGCCCCCGCCTCACTCAGTTCTTTCTAAGGTTCCCAGTTGCTCTGTACAAAGCCCCCGTGACAAGTGCCTGGGTGCTTTCCTCCTGTGTGTGACAGCCACCACAGACCCTTGGCACCTGAACTCACAACACTGCCCCTGGCTCATAAGGGTCTCTCTACCTTTCCTCCTGCCTCATCTTTTGTTGCTGTCTGTGCCTCATACACCCCTCAGGACAGGGTATAAGAAATCCTCATAGCTCAGTGAGGTGAGCTGGTGCCTGTCAGACAGAAGGTGGGTGACTCGGTGGCCCCTGCAGTGTGGGCGGCTGCCGGTTCTACCCCCACCCCAACCCCGTGTCCCTCTCTGTTGTTTAATTGCCTCTCTCCCTGCTGGACTGGGAGAGCCAGAGCCTTTTTTCCTCTCAGCTTTCTGAGTGCCCAGCATGAGAATTCAGTCTTGAATACCCCCCCCTCCAGCCAGCATTCACACCAGGAGTGTGTGACTGTCCCCAACGCGAGTAGCGTCAGGTACTACAGTCAGCACAGATTAGTGAGGAAATCAGGAGTTGAGAGCACATGGTCACGAGGTTCCCTCTTCCGGGTTCGAGCTGTCTGTGCGACAGTCACCCATCACTCGATGGTAACACACAAACAGGTAAACACCCTAGAGCACGCTCACGCCTCCCAGCAGCCCCGGTGTCAAGAGGGCGTATAATCCCATGGAACCGTCACTGTGTGTTTGTAGAGTACAGTGTCCTTACGCAGCACTTGAACGGCCTAAGAGTCCAGCCCAGCATACCCTGGAGCTATGTCTGTCTGCTTTAGGGGTAAAGTCATAGAGTGTCTCCCTTTTTCCTCTCTGAGCTGAGAGGCCCCTCCTGATGTGGGGGCTTCCTGTCCTCGGAGCAGGGAGGGCCTCGACGTTGCTCTCCGTGACTTCTCGCCCCTGTCCTTGCTGTCTCCACCACAAACTCCCCTTCCTCCACACTCTGCTGCTGCTCCTGGGGGCAGAGGCACAGCAACAGATCGAGGACATTGGAGCTGTAGATCTCGGCCCTTGAGGGCTGGGGTAGGCCTGTCCCCACCTGCAAGGATGGAGACAGTGACAGGAAGGGACATTTCTTAGAGGGGACAGGACTAAGGGAGGAGGAGCTTGGGCAAGGCCGAAGGACCCTGTTCCGGGAGCGCTGAATGGAGCAGTTGGGTCGAGGGACCATTAGGTGACAGTCAGGGGCTGTCTATGGTGGGCCTGCAAGACAGAGGTTTAAGCAGAAAATGCCCTGGTCCCAAAGAACGTACAGGAGGCAAAGCGAGCATCCTCGGTGTCTCCTGCCCTACTTATGCTTTTAGCTGGGCTGCCTCAGATGTTCTTGGAGTCTCCCTGACTCTGAGTCGTGCCTATGTGGGTGGTGGGACAGTATGGCAGTCCTTGAGGCACCTCTGTCCCCAGACCGGGGTGGCTGAAGAGGAAACATGGGTCTGGCTGGCTCCTGGGGTGTTGGGTATCTGTAGCAATCAGCCGTGACCCCTCTGCCTTTACAGGGGTCAGCCTCCTCATACCCCCGGACGCCATCCCCCGAGGAAAGATCTACGAGATCTACCTCACACTGCACAAGCCAGAAGACGTGAGGTGTGCGCCCTGCCCTGCTGTGGTGGGGGGGCCGGGAGGGCACCGCCTGCTGCTCCTATCGCTGGAACACCCCCCAGCCCCGCCCAGCACTGCTGTGCCTGTTCTGACATGGCCTGAGGGAGCCCAGGGGATGAGGCACACTTAGGCTCACCCTGCTTTGCAGCTCCCGTCCTTACGGTGTCAACCGTCCTTACGGTGTCAACCGTCCTTACGGTGTCAACCGTCCTTACGGTGTCAAGCGCCCTACGCAGAGTCCGCCTCCTAACCCCGCGGTCTCTAGGACTGGCCACTGACGCCTTTCCCTCTCCACCCATGTTTCCCCACTTGAGGTTGCCCCTAGCTGGCTGTCAGACCCTGCTGAGTCCCATCGTTAGCTGTGGGCCCCCAGGAGTCCTGCTCACCCGGCCGGTCATCCTCGTCATGGACCACTGCGGAGAGCCCAGTCCCGACAGCTGGAGCCTGCGCCTCAAAAAGCAGTCCTGTGAGGGCAGCTGGGAGGTGAGCTGGGAAGAGCCTCAGGCCACCCAACCGAACCCTGGCCCCACCGTGGGTGTGGCCTTCCACTCCTTTGGCCTAAGCCTTTAGCTGCTATGCGGTCCTGGGTCTCCCCACACTCTGGC
Source organism: Apodemus agrarius (assembly GCA_964023405.1). Taxonomy (NCBI): domain Eukaryota; kingdom Metazoa; phylum Chordata; class Mammalia; order Rodentia; family Muridae; genus Apodemus; species Apodemus agrarius. The sequence continues at coordinate 9,257,969 of OZ030019.1, read as the reverse complement.
TGCTTCTTAGAGCCACGGGTGGCCTGGAGACTCTGGGAACCCCTAAGTTGGTTAGAAACTGACCCCTGAGGCCCCGCCCACAGGACGTGCTGCACCTTGGTGAGGAGTCGCCCTCTCACCTCTACTACTGCCAGCTGGAGGCCGGGGCCTGCTATGTCTTCACCGAGCAGCTAGGCCGCTTTGCCCTGGTGGGGGAGGCCCTCAGCGTGGCTGCCACCAAGCGCCTCAGGCTCCTTCTGTTTGCCCCTGTGGCCTGTACGTCCCTCGAGTACAACATCCGAGTGTACTGCCTTCACGACACCCACGATGCTCTCAAGGTACCGCCACACGCAGCCCTGCCGGCGGGTCACCCAGCCCTCAGCATCCAACTGCCTTGCCCTGGGGGTGACAGGGAGGGTTACGCCTGCCCTCAGGCCTCGCTGACCACCCTGGGCACTGCAGGAGGTGGTGCAGCTGGAGAAGCAGCTGGGTGGACAGCTGATCCAGGAGCCCCGTGTCCTGCACTTCAAAGACAGTTACCACAACCTACGTCTGTCCATCCACGATGTGCCCAGCTCCCTGTGGAAGAGCAAGCTCCTTGTCAGCTACCAGGTGGGACCCGAGCCCGTGACAAGTGCTCCAAGGGTGGGTGCTGGGGCACACTTGACGCCTCCTCTGTGTCCATCTCCGCAGGAGATCCCTTTTTACCACATCTGGAATGGCGCTCAGCAGTATCTGCACTGCACCTTCACCCTGGAGCGGATCAACGCCAGCACCAGTGACCTGGCGTGCAAGGTGTGGGTGTGGCAGGTGGAGGGAGACGGGCAGAGCTTCAGCATCAACCTCAACATCACTAAGGTGGGCAGAAAGGTGCTGTGCTCCCATGCCGAGCACCCCAGACAGGCCCCACCTCTTATTAGCGCTACCCCTTCTAGCTCCTCGCAAGTTTCCAGGGACAGAGGTGTAGGTGCTGTATGGGGAGCAGGCGGAGGTTGAGTTGTCCTGGGGGCTCTGGAGCGCTTCCACCAAAGAGGGATTTTGCACTGGACCCTAAAGGATAAGCAAGCAGAGGCGGGAATCTGGCGGACCGTGGGGTGGGGGAGGGCGTTTGGGGCAGCAGGCCCTGAGCTGAGAGCCATGGACTGGGGTGGTCCGCAGAGCAATAGCATCGGGAGCAGGAAGGCTGTCTCTGTCACCGACTGTGGCCAGGTGACTACGTGTCCCTGAGATCCAAAGAGTAGGGCCCGGGGGCACGAGGGGGAGGACACCCAGCGCTCCCGCTGCCCCATCGTCTGGGGTTGCCTGGAAACTCCCCCGGCCGAGGCGGCCGCGGTCGGAGTTCTAACTGGCACCTGCTGCACCCGTCCCATCATGCAGGACACGAGGTTTGCGGAATTGCTGGCTCTGGAGAGTGAAGGGGGGGTCCCAGCCCTGGTGGGCCCCAGTGCCTTCAAGATCCCCTTCCTCATTCGGCAAAAGATCATTACCAGCCTGGACCCACCGGGAAGCCGGGGCGCCGACTGGCGAACTCTAGCCCAGAAACTTCACCTGGACAGGTGGGTGGAGCTAGGCCGGGGGAGGTGGACGGAGGGCTTCCGGGCTGTGTGCCACAGTCTGTGTGTGTGAGGGCAGCCTGGGGTGAGGCCAGACTACTGACAGACTGCACTGCCTCTTCGTTGCAGCCATCTTAGCTTCTTTGCCTCCAAACCCAGCCCTACAGCCATGATCCTCAACCTGTGGGAGGCACGGCACTTCCCCAACGGCAACCTCGGCCAGCTGGCAGCAGCGGTGGCTGGGCTGGGCCAGCCAGATGCTGGCCTCTTCACGGTGTCGGAGGCCGAGTGCTGAGACCAGCCAGGCCGGTAATGCCTACACTCTCACCAGCTTTGGCGCCTGCCAGGGACAGGCAAGAAGCCAGACAGGGGCCCTACCCCCACGCCCGGGAGGGGCTGCTTGGACAGGCCCCTCCTGGCTGAAGTTGTCCCTCGATGCTGGTCCTTCAGACCCTGCCCAAACTCCATCCCTCCATGGCCTGCCTGGCCAGGTTGGTATAGCCACCTGTTCCCACTCTGCCCCGGTTCCGGGGCCCAGAGTGGACAGTGCCTGGAGCCTGGGCGAGCCCAGCCCATCTGTGTGTGTGTGTATATGCGTGTGATGCTACCTCTCCTCCTGTCCCTTGCCAGGGGCCCCGCATACACACAGCATGCGCACACGTGCTGGGCTTGGGACATGGCCCCCAGAGCTCCTGCCTGAGGTGGGCCTTATGCAAACATTTCTGTGCCTGCTGGGTAGGGGTTTATTTGAGGGGCCTGACTTCAAGCCTGGGGGACCGAGGATCCCAGCTGGACAGGGGCTGGCCCTTGGATTCAGGCACACGATCACCACACAGGCGTGTGTTCATGCATGCCTCGTGTGTTCATCTCACACGCACCCCAATCCCAGGTCATGCAGGACCCTCCCCCACCACACACACATCTCATGCTGTGCACCTGGAGGCCGCTCACGTCTCTCACACCCGGTGTCGGCACACATCTGCCTCTCACATGCGGCCCCTCTCCCACCCACCCAGGGACACCCGACGGCTCCTCCCTGACCCTCTCTCCCTGCCCCCCCCCCCGGCCTCGAGGTGCCCTGCCCAGCGGGGCGTGTGAATATGCAATGGGAGTCCCGGGCTGTACAATGGCAAGTGTGTGTGCCGTGGCATGCCCATTCCTGGGGCTGGCCGATGCCCCTGTGTGGGGCCTGCTGTGTGAAGCTTGTGTCCTGACTCTGTCTTAAGTGCGTTCATGCACTACACTTGGCCTTATGTACACAGCCTTGCCCGGCTGCCGGGGCACGTAGGGATTTTAGCGGACGTGAATGTAAATAAATTATATATATATATATTGCTAACCAGAGTGTCGCTTCTCTCGGAAAGCCATTGGGTGTGGGCAGATGGTTATAAGGGGACCGCACGTGGGTTTCTTTGGGAGTTGTGGGTGGCTGGCTGGGCCCGCAGAGGGTCAGGGTAGGCCGAAGCCTCAGCCCAGTGAGATCCCATCGCTCTTGGAGATTTCCTCAGACGTGGGCCGTCTGAGTCAGGCGACAAGCAACAGCAGTGACCAAAGCTGCGCCTTTGCCAGACCCGTCCTCTGATTGCAAAAAGGTGACAGTGCACTGAGGGGCTAGTTTCCGAACTGTCGCCGACACCAGCCTGGAGAACCTGTGAGGGGAAGGGGCTGACGTGAGCCCAGCCCAGCCCAACCCCACCCAGCTGGCCGTGCCTCCCATCCTGACCCACCTTCCCGGACTCACTGGGGGTGTAGCTTGTAGAGCGTCCCATCTACTCCCACAGACACTGTCAGCTCCCGCAGGCCCCGGTTCTCCCGTATCTTTTCCACCACAGCAGCCACACCTGCCCCACAGAGTTGGGCAGCCCTGCGAGACACAGCCTGGCACACCTCTAGGACCATCAAGGCGTCGTCAGATGTCAGAGTCAGCCCCAGATCCTCCAGGATGGCTCGGACCTGACGCAGGGCCAAGCTGTCGCTGGGGCCGGGAAGGGACAGAAGAGAGAATTAGCTCCCCCCCTCTCTCAAGGTTTCCCCTACCTCTCCAGAGTGGAGGGGACCGGCAGCAACCAGCATCCTCCCCTAGCAACAAGCTGCCTTGCAATGCAGGTACCTTTCGATCTCAGAGAGAAACTTAGTCTTAAAGATGTCCCTGGTCTGAAGGCATTGAGTCTTCTGGCCCCGGAAGAGAACCCCAAGATTGGTTAAATGCAGGAGGATGTGGCGGACGATCTCCCCCAGGTACATGCCGCTGATCATCTTCTCAAACCTGTATGAAGGCAGGTGTGTGCGAGTCCGTGCGACAGAGGGCCCCATCGGCCCTTCCCCCCTCCCCCGGCCCCCACCCCAGCCCAGTCCACCAGCCACCACCACGGCCTGGGCCTCAGCCGTACCTCTGTTTGCCTGGATTGATGGATGCCTGGTCCACACTAGCATCAAAGCAGGTGCTGAGCATGCCCAGTGAGCCGTCATCCCCAAAGGCACCCCATTCCATGTTGATGCACATGCGGCCCTCGGCCCCAGGCACGCTCGCCACGTTCCGGAGCTCTTCCATATAGCAGGCGTTGGTGCCGGTTCCTATAGACAGGCCAGGGCCAAGGGATGGAGGCTGCTTACTGATGCAGACAAAGCCCTTAGGGGCCATTCCCACACCAAAACAACAAAATCCGGACTCCTTCTCCTATCTCCCCACGTTCAAAGCCAGTCTGTGCCCCTGGTCTCCCTTTCTGACACTGTCAGGACCAGAGCCTCAGAACTTCCTCTGCACTCCTCCCAGGGCCAACAGAGTGTGCCTCCCATGCTGCCATCAATCAGGTCATCCCTGGGGGGATGGGCGTGGCTCCACTCTAATGCTGGTAAGATTCGGGAGTTTCCGGATGGCTGAGCTTGGCTTTAGTCAACACGAGTGGGCCAAGACTGAGGAGGCAGGACACTGGCACAAGGACCCCTCACTGTCTGGCCAGAAGTTAGGCCGTGGATGGTTTTCTCTGACAGTACTCCACAGGTTCTCATGAAAACAAAAACAAGAGCATCGTGGGAGCACTGGGACGCGGGAGGCTTTTTGCCTGTGAGCCTCAGAAAAGCTACACTGAAGAAGTGATATATGTGAAACGGAGAGGAAGAGACACTCTCTCCTCTGCATGTTTCTAGCTCTGAGTCTTGAGCCCCTTGATAGCCCCACCTGGGATTTCTCTAGTAGTTTACACCTCTCCTAAGCACCTACTAGCGTCAGAGCCTGTGTTCAAAAGTCTCCCGTCCGTGACAGGCCACCACATGCTCTAAAATAAGCGTCCTTCAAAGCTCCATCTCCCGCTTGTTCAGGACTAATTCCTGTCTGATCTGAGCCTGTCTGCCCTTGTGTGTGCAGTCACAGTTAGCTGTAAGTTGCCACAGGCTGTTCCGGGCTTAATCCCCTCTGGATGCTGGTTCTGAGAAGATAGAGATCCTTTTCCTTTCTGTGTCTTCTGGCCCCTTTATCCAGATGCCGGGTAGCCCCAGGGTAAGAGCTTGCCAATGCCTTAGACTCTTGACATCTAAAGAACCCTCACAAGTAATTGGCCAGCCATGCCGTCCCATTTCAAACACTGAGTATACCCTGTGACCAGGGCAGTTTACTAAGCCTGGGCCCCTTCTCATTCGGTTCTCTTAGTCTCTCGACATAGGCATTGCCATGTCATACCTTGAAGTGAAGGATCAGACTCTAGTGAGTTACCCAAGGTCAGACAGATGGGAGTGGCCCAGCCAGTCTCATTTACCAAATGGGCAAACTGAGGCTCGGGAAGATCCAATGACTTAATAGCTAAACTGGACTAAATGTCCCATTTCCAGACTCCTAGCTCAGTACAATGGACCAGAAGTCAACTGGGTCATACAGAAAGAGTCTCATATCCCCAAGGTCAGAGAAAGGTCCAACCTAAGGAATTAACAAAGGCAGAGAATTCTCAGGCACCAGGAGCACAGAGGGCAAGATCCTCCTTACCGACAATGAGACCCATCTCACAACGGGGATCATCGTAGCCACAGGACATCATAGTCCCCACCGTGTCATTGACAATGGCAACCACATTCAGCTCCACTGCCTGCATGCAAACGGATGCTGCTAGTTGCTGGGCAACATAGTTGTCATGGCAACCAGCACTGGACTCAGAGGTCTCTATTATAGAGGGCCCCTTTGCTCCCCTCAAGGAAGCAAATGATACTTTGCTCCCCTCCAGGCCTGTCACAGCCCCAAAAGCACCCCTGGAGGTAGACTCCTACCTGTCTGCGCCTAATGGCTTCCCGTAATAGATACACAACATCTTGACCCTCACAGCCTGATGCATTGAACCCCTTAGTCCAGTTCAGGAGGATGCCCTGCATTGGGATAAAGAAGACAGAAATGTCGCTCTGCTTCCCAAACTCTGTACCCCATCAGAAGCATACCGTCTCTGCCCTTCCCACGCAGGATTCCACGCCCACTTTGCCCTATGGTTGAAGGCCCTGCTCTCCTCCCCTCTCAAGTCCCTGGGAAGCTTTCAGTGTGAGGAAACCTATTAATAATGATTCGACCTATGTCTTCCATTATTAGTTCTAGGATGCTCAGGTGGTCTGAGGCGCTGGCTGTTTTAAGGTGTTTGCACAGAAGGAAGGACGCTTTGTAATTGGGTAGGAATGAACAGAGCCGGCAGGATGGTTGCTATGTATAAGAAAGAGGAAGACAGAGAAACTTTAGGGGCTCAAATGTCAGCAGATCCCACCCTTTCAAAGAAAAAGAGTCACTTGGAAGAGAGGGATTCTCAAGAGTTAGGCACAGACATTTCAGGGTGAGACTCTGTCAGTAGTTCCAGGAAGGTAAAGGGTCAGATGCAAAGCCAGAGACCTGGGCAGGATGGGATGGTGTGAGACAGACAGATGTTTATTGTGAGCACCTGGACTTGGTGACAAGGGGCAGACCTCTGGAAAGGGGCTGCACTGTTTCTTTGTGTATTTCTGAGGGAGAAGAGTGGGAATTAACTCCAGCTGTCCAAGGAAACTGGCACTGTGCTAGGCCTCCCAGACAAGTGCTTAACGACTGGACTACATTCCCAGCAAGAGTATGGGCTCAACACACAAGTTATAGTCAGTTACAAGGCCAAAAAAGGTCAATTGGACCACATTTTTTGCATGCCCCGATTTGTACACTGAGACACGCACACTCCTTGTGTCCTGTGAAGAACAGTTCCTGGCAGGAAGTAGGCATGTTTGTCCTGGAGCCAGACAGACCCGAGGGAGGAAAAGCAGCAGAACCGTTCAGGCCAGGCTGTGAGAAAGGCAGCCCAGAAAACAGCTGTGGCCCCCAGAAGGCGGGGCAGGGGCACAGGGTGAAAATGACATGTACTCTCAGGTAGATACAGATTGTGGTGGCTGTGAGACAGCCAGGTAGAGCTTCAAAGGCAGCAGGCAGGCTCCTCAGCTTGAGGTGCTGAGGAGAAACAGACTGGAGACGTTGAGCTTCCTGGGATCTTGGACAAGAGGCCTGAGACTCGCTGCTCCTGGGCCGGGCTTTGGGGGGCATGCGTTGGGAAATCTGCTCTACATGTTGAAGGACACGATGTGTCTGGAGTAGACTTGACCTATAACCTATCGCTCTGCTACCTGGATCAGGCACACGACACTGCGTCTAGCTAAGAAAGGAAGCATGTGGCCTCAAGCTTCTTCTGGAGAAAAGAACAAAGGCAGCTAGCTCCCTGAAGCTGAACACCATGGCGGAACACCAGAGGTGTGGCGGAACACCAGAGGCGTGGCAGAACACCAGAGGCGTGGCGGAACTAGGCAGTGTAGCTTCTGGTCAGCACCAGGCTAGGCCGGCGCTGTCCTCAGACGCCTCTACCCCCAACATGGACACGGCGTCTCCGGCAGGAAGCCAGGACTGTGGCCCGTCCAGCTCAGCAGTGCTGCTCCCCTCACTCAGACTTCTCCTTGACCTCCTGCCCACTCTTAAAGGGCAGGTGGATTGGAGGCCCTGCGGAGTCACTTGGACTTAATTCCCTTACCTGGTCCAGGCCAAGCTGCTTGCATGGAAAAGAGAAGGTGAAGCCCAGGGGTAGGCTCTGTCCACTAAGGCCCTGCCTCTTCTGGAAGTCCATGATGCAGTCCACAATATGGTCAAAGAGCTGCAGGAGAGGGCGTGTCAGGAGCAGACTCTCTCCTACCTTCTCCACCTCTGATGTCATGACCCAAACTGTAAGTACCTTCTGTCCAGAGCCCTGGGCTACACACTCAGGAATAGAGTAGACCTGGTTGATAATCTGCACGCTGCCCTCAGCCATGCGTACCAACAGGACACGGAAGTTGGTGCCCCCTAGGTCCAAGGCCAGGAAATCACCTCGCTCTGTAGGACAGAGACACTCAGTACCAGGAGGAAAATGGCGGCTCCAGCCCTGGCACACACCGTGGCTCACAGGAGCCCACACCCCAGGCCCACACCCAGGCCAGGCGCTCACCACTGCCATCAGGCGTGGCTCGGACATAAGTGGGCAGCATGCGGAGGGAGGAGGCCTCTCCTTGAAGCCCCCTGATCATGGCTTCCCGCATTTGTGCCTGCACCGCTGTCAGCTGCTCCGAGTTCAGCTGAAATGGTGCCAGGGTCTCTTCCAGGATACGCCTGTGGGCAGCCAGGCGGGCAGCCACAGCGGTCACCATGGCCACCCCCCGGCCACCGCCGTCCACAGAGGGGATGAAGGAGACATCACATTCTGGGGCCAAGAGCATTACCGTCTCCTTTAGGATGCGGAGGAACCTGCACAAACACACCAGGGGCACTCAGCTTAGCATCCGAGCCCTAGTTAAAATTTATCATTTTCAATTTTATTTTTTATTGGTTATTTTACTTATTTGTGTTCCAAATGCTGCCCCCTTCCCAGTTTCCCCTCTGCAAATCCCCCTCCCCTCGCGCTACCCTGCCTCTATGAAGGTGCTCACCCATCCACCCACCCACCCACTCCTACCCTCCTACCTCACCGCCCTAGCATCCGCCTATGCTGGGGCACCGAGACTCCACAGGACCAAAGGCCTCCCCTCCCATTAATACCAGATAAGGCATTATATGCTGGAACCATGGGTTTTAATAGAATTTTATTTTATTACAATTTTTTAATAAAACAAATTAGTCCTAAACCTGTTCCTTGGTAGCAACCATACATCCACTGCCCTCCCTGTCCCTCTCCCTGGCACACTTAAAAGGAAACGTTTTTCTCTTTTTACATGCCTCCTGGCATCCCACAACCTAGACTAACTCCCGTTCTGCCATTCACACCCGCTAGCTCGCACCCAGGGTACCAGAACGCCCTCTGGATGTGTATCCTAAGAACACACACACACATTCACATAGGATCCTACTCCCAGAATACCTGGGGTGCCGTTCAAACACTCGCCCTCCAGTGGCCACCGCCACCGGCAGTGTCTGCTGCTCCCTGCTGCGCTGGAGGCGGGCTAGGACCGCAGCCAGGGCAGCGGCACAGAGCTGGGCGGCCCGTGTGCACACAGCCACGCACACGCTCTGCGCCAGCTCAGCGTCGGGGGCCTGCGGGCTCAGACCCAAGTCCTGCAGGATGGTGTGGACATGGGCTCTCCCGGTGGCGGGGCTGCAGGGAGGAGGGTGAAGACACACGGGCTTAGGGAAGCTAGTGGCTCCCCATCCCACCTACGCCCACCAGCTGCCCTGGAGAGAGACAGTCCCTTAGCCTCTTCCGAGCAGACTCCCCCGGCCCTGGCTGAGCTGCAAGCCTCCCTTACTTACTCCCCCATTTCAGCCACGTGCTCCAGGAGGACGCCGCCTTGACTCAGCAACGCAGGAGAGGCGCGGCCACCAAAGAGGGCCCCGTGCTGGCACAAGTGGACCAGCACCCGGCGTACCAGCTCACCCAGGTACAGGCCTCCAATCATCTTCTCAAACCTACAGTGGGAGGAGTGACCAGACAAGGCCCTTCTTGAGACCCCCCCCCCAGCCCACTTGAACCCTCAAAGGGAAATCATTTACTCTGAGGTCCCAAACGGAGGACTCCAGAAGCAAATGGCCTCCCAGAGGGACAAGTGGGTTCACCCTTTCCAACCCTTTGAGTTTCACCCGGGGACCTCTTAGAAAGGCAAAAGGACCCAGGAAATAGGTAGACATTTTACTCAGCTGTTCCCAAGCCACCAGAGCTGAAGGATCAAAGATTGAAAAACTCAGGTCTAGCACTCTGAGGCCTTTCGTTTTGAGTCTGACCTGGGACTCCCAAAGGCAAGCTCAGAGGGGTAGGAAGAGGTAGGGGCCCAAGAACAGAAGACTTAAGCCAGAATAGTAATATGACAGCTTAAAGCAGAGTCGGGTAAACCACTGCCGGTCCACCACCTCTGAGCACCAGGAATCAGGGACTCATGGTCCAGGGCGAGGTCGAAGGTGGTCAGCACTGGCCCTAGGGCCTCTTCGTCATAGAAGGAGCCCCACTCGATGCTGACACAGGTGCGGCCGCGGTCCTCATCCAGAGCGGCCACGTGCCGCGCCTCCTCCATGTAACACGCATTGGTGCCAGTGTCTGGCGGGAAGGACCCCGTCAGAGCCTGCCCACCAGGCAGCTACCGCCCTTCGTTCCAAACGCCCCCACCCCCACCCCTGGCTTACCTACAATAAGCCCGACTTCACATGGCCTGGGGCCCAGCTCACAGCCCATCATGGTACCCACTGTGTCATTCACCATGGCTACCACATCAATACTGTAGGTCTGGGCAATGGAGAGAACAGGAAATCAGAGCAGGTCCCATGCTCGGGGCTCTCCTTCTACCCCCTCCCCCAGCTCAGGCTCTCAGAGAGCTCCTACCCACAGGACCAGGAAGAAGGACCCATGGCTGAGCACCTCACGCACACCCTGGCCTGGCATCCCAAGATATGCCCTGGAACCTGGCTTCTAACCAGTACCCTCGGGCTTAGTGCAAAAGAACCTGCCCTTCTAGGGCATCGAGATTTTGACAAGTGCGCTTTCTCTTACCCTTCTTCCCAGCCTCAGCTCAGGCCCAAGGCCCGCTGCTCCCTCCCTGTACCCTATGCTGCCACTGGAGTCATCTCCACACAGGGGCAATCTTACTAGAGCGCTTTCCCTTCTAGACCGTGAAGATCTGCAGGACTGGGTCATAGGTTTCTTTTCTGCTTTTGTCTTTATTTTTCCCATGTCCTGTTCCCCCTCCCAATCCCCTGCACCCAGAGCTAAGAACTCATCTTATTTGAGTCATTCTTAGCTTACTATGGAAGCAACATTCACCCAGGGTAACAATGGATAAAGGCTGTACATAGGGAAAGAAAGCAGGACCTTCCAGAAACTCGGGCCTACCCTACGGTGGCAAGCCCAGGCAGGCAGGGGCAGCTCTCCATCACGCTGACCTTGACTTACCCCCTGCCTCTGAATGGCATCTCTTAGCAACTGGACCACATCCTGCCCTTCCACACCACTGCACCTAAAACCTTTTGTCCAGGAAATGAGGGTGCTCTGGGGACAGAGAAACAGAGTTATTTTCCCCCCGTGGCCTTCACAAGGGCTGTAGTCTCTTTCCGCTTACTGACCCCATGTGCCCCCCACCTCACCCTGTCCAAGCCTGTCTGGTGACAAGGAAAAGAGAAATTGAACCCAAGCTTCAGACCCTTATTCTCCATGGGGTATGCATCCAGGAACTCAGAGAGGCAGCGGGCAGCAAAGTCAAAGAGCTATGGGAACAAGAGGAGTACTTAGCTCTGAGCACCTGAGCCCCAGCCACCCAACCAAGGCTCAAGCCCCAGAGGAGACACAGTGACTGCTCACCTGCTGGCCAGTACCTAGGATCACCTCTTGAGGGATCACAAACTCCCGGCTCCTGGGCTCCACGCTGTGTTCTTTGGTGCCTGTCAGGGTTACCCACAGCACGCGTAGTGAAGCCCCTGCGGCCCCCAGCTCCAGCACCAGGAAGTCTCCCTGCTCTAGACGGCAAACAGGTCACAGAAAGACATGCTGTTGGCAAAGCTGCCTCTGAGAACAGCTTCCAGAGTCTGAGAAGTCCAGTTAAAGGGGCCCCAGAGCCGGTGACAGAGGCAAGGAGCCTCCCCCTCCTCCTCCCCTCCCCCCAATCAGAGTACGTTCTCCGCGTCTGGCCACCCATCTGAGTCTGCGCTACCCACCAGTGCCGTGTGGTGTGGACCTCACGTATGTGGGCAACATCCGGACAGAAGGAGCAGGATTGTCCTGTCCCTTCAGTGCCTGCTCCATGGAGCACAGAAGACTGGCTTGGATCTGCTGCAGCTGTGTCCTGGTCACCTTGAATTGTTGCAAGCATTCCTGCACCTGGGAAGAAGCAAGCTGATGCTGGAGGGGGAGCCATTCTCCAACTTCAGCTGGGACAGGACGGTCCTGCCCGGCTGGCCCCCTGCCCTCTTAGGCCCTCTGCTTCCTGGGGGTTGTCTGCCATCCTGCCCCTTTCTCCCTGGGCCTCGCTGGGCCTCCGGTTCCCCTCCTTGCAGCTCCTCTCATCTTGGGTCTCTCGCTGTCCGCAGCCTACGCTGAGCGTTTGCAACCTGCAAAGGTTACAGGGAAGAGAAGCCACCTCCTTCTTGGTGCTGCATATCCTGGTGACTTCCTCTCTGCCCTGCATGCTCTACCCTGACCAGCTAGGGTTTTTGTTTGTTTGTTTGTTTGTTTGTTTTTAATGTAAGGTCTGGTGAAGCCTCTCCTCTACCACAAGAATTGCTTTCCTGTTCTCCGGGGCAAGAGTTCTGCCGCTGTCTCTTTGTAAGCTCTCAATGAATGAACAAATCGTGAAGAAACGTCACACTCTAGGGCTGGCCTCTCCCGACCCTCTCAGAGTCTGTAGCCTAAGCCAGCCCACCTCTGGAACACAGAGACCACAGAGCTGAGGCTGGCCTTCCTCCACTCGGCCACACTTCCCAACCCAGCACTACTGCAAACACAGTCCCCCATACAGCTCAAGTCCAGCTCCTGCTTCCTGTGGATTCCCCTGTGGAAGACAGAGTCAGTGCTGTCTGGCTGTGTAAGGTTCTCGTGCTATGGTGGCTGCAGACAAGGGAGGCAGGATTAGAACTGTGTGACTCGGGGACAGTCACACTCTTAGACATGAGTGGAGGAGGTCTTACAGGCGAAACAACCGGCCATCTGAAGTTCTGAGGGAAGAGAGTAAGAAAGGTTTTCTCCAGAGCGAGGGGATGAGGTGGGGGAGCACTGGCCTGGGAGTGGATCAGCGTCTGGTGGGAAGGGGGAGCACTGGCCTGGGAGTGGTTCAGCGTCTGATGGGAAGCCTGAGAGGGTGAGAGAAAGCCAAGGGTGTGCTAGCCCAGGTCTTCACTCTACCAGAGCTCAGGGAACAGGGAGGTCTCAGAAGCTCCCCTCTGCGAAGACGCAGCCCTTGGATGATGCTCGCTCTCGTTCATCCACTGTTGGTTGGCAGCTCGGTAGCTCCGCCCATCCCCAGCTTAGATCTTTCTAAGGCCCAATCTCCTGTGGCACAGGGATTCTATTCTAAAGATTCATTTGGGCCCCCAGACTGGACTTAGAACATGCCTAAAGAGAGCAGGGGTGGGAAGGGGGGGTGAGGAGAACTCAGCTCCAACCCCTCTTTTTTTTTTTTTTTTTTTTTTTTTTTTTTGGATTTGGCTTTTCCGAGACAGGGTTTCTCTGTATAGCCCTGGCTGTCCTGGAACTCGCTCTGTAGACCAGACTGGCCTCGAACTCAGAAATCCGCCTGCCTCTGCCTCCCAAGTGCTGGGATTACAGGCGTGCACCACCACGCCCGGCACTCCAGCCTCTCTTTATGAAGCCCCAGCGAAGTGGCTCCGTGAGGAGGCCCACAACTGTAACCGGAGTCCAAGACCTCCCGCTCTGTGCTTACACTGGGACAGATGTGTCCAGACACTAGGAGTGGTCGTCCCTTTGGGCGTCCCTGTAAATGAGGAAGCCTAGGCTTGGAGAACATCTGCCCAGCCCGAGGAGACCTGATGGGACAGGGTAGACGGTGAATCAGGCTGATAGTACTGCAAAGATGTTCCCACTTCCATGGGATGTTTGATAAAAACAAACCCAAAAATCAAAACTAGTACTTCCCCTGAAAGGAACCAACTATGATGGGGGAAAAACAAAAACAAAACAGACAAAAGAAGCAAGAGAAAACTTCAGGCCTCACTCTGCCCAAGATCATGGAAAGCAGCTGGTTTTGAGCAGGTCTTGGGATTTGTTAACTGGTTAGTTGGGGTGACCTAACGATAAAAGGGGATACTGCCTGATCAACATAGTAAGTTCCAGGCTAGCCCAGACAACATAGTGAGACCCTGCCTCAGCAGGGTGGGGATTGCAGTGTCTAGGAAAAGCTTTGTTCCGGTGGGGAGTGTTTTAGCATTGCGAGATAAAAGATGGAGTTAGTGGCTTGGGTGGATTAGTGGTTTTCTTCCTCTTTTTCCCACCTGGGTCAGAGGGTGAGACGTTCAGAGGAGAGACTATGAGGAGACTATGAGATGAGCAAGTCCTGCCCATCACACACACACACACACACACACACACACACACACACGGGGTGGGGGACTTCTCTGGTAGACTCTGGTGAGGTGTAAACTACCCAGGAGAAGTAAAAACCTCTCCTTTCTGCCTGACTAGGGCTAAAGCAGAGCCCTCTTCATGAGAGTGGGGAGAGGGCACTGAAGAGTGTGTGAAGTCCACTGTGGCCTCCATGCTGACTGTTTTAATGAACTTGCTGTACCTGTCAGTCTGACTCCAACACATCGGTCACCATTTGAGCAAGTGACCTCCTTCAATCAAGTAACAGTGCAAAGACAGCAAGGATGCTGGGAGGGCTAAGTCAGCGCCAGAGCCATGTCTGACACAAGAGGATGCTCTGGGAAGGGCCTTCTTCGGGGCAGGAGACACAATTATCCTGGAGGACCTGATCCTACACCTTTAGGCAGCAAAACGAGACTTCTACAAAGTTCTGGCAAGGGACTAAAAGAGGTAGCTGGCCACTGATGACGTGTGGTGACGTGTGATGGTGTGTGGTCTCCTGTGGTGTCGTGTGACCCCCACCCTCCTCCCACCTCCAGCCATAGAAGGGATTCCGAAGTGAGGTCCGAGTGCTGACTGCCGTCCCTGGCTGTAGAACATCCGGCACCCCTAGGAAGCCCCCAAGGCATGGGGGTCGGTGCGAGGGTCTCTGGAGAAGAGGCGCGTGATGACAACCAGAGAACAAGCCGTGGTGGGGTTGTCGTTGCTCGTCTCTGGAGCCCGGCTATGGGCTGAACCCAGAGGAAATGTTTACAGCAGGGTCTGAGGCAGAGGTTGCACAAAGGTGAAGGGGTGTGAGCATGTGTGAAATTCGGTGTCAGTAAGGCCACCCAGTTGGATAAGGAACCTCGTAGGTATCTGTCAGAGGAGGACAGAAAACTACAGAGACTGCAGGGAGTAGTCCAAGAAGGCTTTCGCTGTGTCGCCTGTGCAGGCCCTTTATCTCCATGGGGCTGCTTTTTTTAATTCGAGGAGAGCACTCAGTAAGTTATTTTCCTCTGCTTTTCTGATGAGGAAATGGAGAACCAAGTGTTATGAAATGGTTTGCACAAGCGTTTTATGCTCCAGGATGTGGTAGGTGAGGACTTCTAAATCTTAGTCAAAATGAAGGGGAAGGCTGCAGGTGTCGCTGAGGGGCAGACACTTAACTGGTGTTCAGTCCTCATACTAAAACCACACACACACACACACACACACACACACACACACACAACTGAGAGAAAGTCAGACAGACAGACAGACGGAGGAGGGAGGAGAGAGAGAGAGAGAGAGAGAGAGAGAGAGAGAGAGAGAGAGAGAGAGAGAGAGTTTTCTAGGGATAAGCCCCCTGAGAACAATTTAGCACTGCAGTTATCTCCGGTGCCTAACTGCAGTGACCATGTGAGGAAACTGCCAGTTTCCTGGCACAGGAGAACTAGGAGAGAAAGGGACTCAAGGACGTAGCCCCCAGCCTATACGCGAGTGTGTGCGGGTGTGCAGATATGGGTGTGTATGTATGCTTGTGTGCTTGTGTGTGGGTGTGCACGTGTGGTTGCGCATGTGTGTTTGTGCGTGTGCGTGTGTGTGCATGTGTGTGTGTGTGTGTGTGTGTGTGTGTGTGTGTGTGTGGTTGTACGTGTGCGCGTGTGTGGATACAGTGCTAACATTCAGAAGGCAGGCTGAGAAATGGTCGTATTAGGTGACGATAGGATGGAATGCAGCCAGGACACATAAATCATGAGATGGGTTAGAAAGTTGATTTCTGAAAATTTCAAGTCTATCACAGTTTCTTCCTTTTTTTTTTCCCTTCCTTTTCATGGTGGATAAGTGTGGAGAAGTGTAATTGATAGTGGAAGCATAAGCTTTTTACAAGAGAATGCTTTACTTTATTTTTGAAGAAAATGGGGAGCGGCCATTCTGGCTACATCAGCCCTTGCAGGGCGGGCCCAGCATCTCTGTGGCAAGCTGACAAGAGAGGCACATTTACAGGTGACAATCCTCAGTGCAAACTACATCTGAAACTCAAGTCACTTCACACCTCTAAGCTCTTCCCCCAAACCAATCCACACCTTGCAGTTGTGTTTGGAGTCTCAAAGAAAAGAGACAACGCCATACTGGAGATTAATAGCTTAGAAGACTGGAAAGAGGCCATGAGGCTGTGAGCCCGGCAGCCCACATCTCTACTCACCCCATCCTGGTAGCCTTAAATAAACACAGAATTGGTGCCCAGTATTTCGCTTACCAGTTCTAAGCTACCTGAGGGCCCTGGCATGCGCTCCTGTGGGCAGCTTGAGGCTCTTTCTCCAGGATGCAGACCAGAAGGCACAATGGTGGCCATGATTCCACAATGGGTATTGACTTCCTATAGGAGAGAAGGAATAGCTGGAGTCAAGACTGGTTAGTCTATAGGCTCCAAGAGGCAGAAACTCAAACCCACTTCATTCCTTCCAAAAGGAATGAAGAATGGAGTCAGAAACAGAATCAAAGACTTCTGATCAGTAAAGATCCTTTAGCAATCACCAGGAGGCAAGTAAGTGTTTCCTAGAAGTGTGTGTAACAGGGTTTCCCCTCCCGCCCAGTCCTAAGCCTCTGGAGCCGCTCTGCTCCTGCATTCTTTCTTTCTTTGGCCCCTGCAGACAGTCTACCACGGCTGCCCTTCCTGGGTCTTCATCAGTAAGTAACGCTTCTCCTCTGCTTTTAAATACATAGGACGGCTTCCAAACCTCCAAGGACAGCCGTGCCTTCCTCTACATCCGTCCTTTTCACCATTAAACCGTCAGCCGGGCGGTGGTGGCGCACGCCTTTAATCCCAGCACTCGGGAGGCAGAAGCAGGCGGATTTCTGAGTTCGAGGCCAGCCTGGTCTAGTGAGTTCCAGGACAGCCAGGACTATACAGAGAAACCCTGTCTCGAGAAGAAACAACTACAACAACAACAACAACAACAACAACAAACAAACAAAACCAAAAAAAAAAAAAAAAAACTTGTGTGTCTGAGCTCCCAAATCAAGCACTAACCTAATCCAAATACCAATGCCAGCAGTCTGTTAGATTACACTATGGCAGTGTAGCAGTCCCTTGAATGCAACAAAGGCAGATTCCTTTCTCCACCAGCCTTCCACAGATCTCCTGCCCTCAACCTGGCTAGAAGCATCAAGAGTTTTGCTTAGAAGGGAGCAGTCACTTAGGGTCTAGTTGGGGCTCCGAGAAAGAACTTTAATGCCTGTCCTCTCTTTCCTGTCCCCACAACTGACAATTCCAACAGTCCCGATATTTCTGCTTCCGCAGATTGGCTCTAACCCTGCTCACGCTGTGCCGGCTCCTCCCACAGATGGAGCAGAACCCGGTGCTATTGCAGGACCCTCATGTGCCCTCCCCCTACCTTCCTCTTGCCGCTCCTTGATCCTCCAAACTCCACACACGCGAACTCCCTGTCTTCTGCTTTTTAGTTTTCATTTAAGTTGGTCACCAGTCTGAAGGGCTAGCCTCATAACCTTGTGATGGCTGAGTCAGCTCTGCACTTCAATTCCGGGACAGAGTTGGGCAAACTGAGACCTGGGGCTCATGGCTGTAAACCTAGCACTCGGCTGACTGAGGCAGGAGTATCATGAGTTTGAGGACAACCTGGGCCACATAGTGAGACCCCGTTCTCAAGAGGAGGCAGTAATTTGGTAAACCAAGAAATTTGTTTCTGACAACTCTCTCCTAAATTTATATATATATATATATATATATATATATATATATATAAAATCGCCACTTAGTTTCCAAATCTGTCAGAAGAGAACATACATTCTAGTAGTCTGTTAAAGGATAAAATAAGGTAACCAAAGCAATTATCTTTGTTCAAGGCCCAGCTAGCATAATCACTGACATACTCACCCGCTCACACCATCAATATTTACTCCACACATACCAGACTATGAAGCTTCCTTCAAGGAACCCTAGGATTTAAACTCTAGGTTCATGAATGTGGACCTCTCTCTTCTTCGGATGAGAGACATGTCTACACTCCTCCGTCACCAGAAACCAGTCCAAAGTCTACTCATGTTTGAACTAAGGGCTTCATGGCTCTCCTCATCTGAATCAGACATGGTTCCAAGGTGCTCCTTTAGAATGGTAGTCTTGAGACCCCTCCTGAGGCTGGGGACTACCATCACCATTGAGGACGAATAGCGGGATCTTGCTAACCTCCATTAGCCATAGGCTAAGCCCAGGGCTGAGATAAGGTCTGCGGGAATTAGAAGAAGGCTTACCTGGGAGAGTCACGAGTTGATCACCTTCCTCAGGTCTCAGCTCTTCTCCCAAATATGACCACAATGATCCTGGACTGAACTCAAAAGTGAAAACCCAGGGTCAGCTCCCCAAGCTCCACCTTCCTCTTTAGCCACTTAACAGAAATATGCTAATTCAGGAAAGCGTACTTCCCTACAAATCTGCCCTACGAGGAGCCCAGAATGGGCAGGACCATGGTTCAAACAAGCAAGATGACCATAGGAAGCTGAAGGCCCAACTAGGTTAAGGATTCCAAAATATTGCTAGGAGCTCTGTTTGTTTTATAAACACATGTTTTGAAATGCTAAGTTCCTTGGAAAGAACTGTGGTTGAAATAGGCAACGTGTCAAGATGCAGTAAGCAGAACTGTGTAAGAAGCAATATAGGAACCTAAGAGGAAGGGGCATCATGACTCTGCAGGAGTGGGCAGGGCAAGTCGGTTAAGTCCTTTTACAAAGAAGAGAGCATGTGTGCAATCCAGAGTCATGTGTGTGTGTGTGTGTGTGTGTGTGTGTGTGTTCAAGTGTGTGTGTGTGTGTTCAAGTGTGTGTGTCCAAAGAATTGGTTATAGCTCTCAGGACCTAATAAGGATGCCAGAGTTGGGATACATGGCAGAAGTGACAGCCAGGCCAAGTATAAAGAGACTGTAAGGCAAGATGGGGCAAGTGGTTTGCCTGGGGGTCTCTCCATCTGGAAGATGGGGTTCTTAAGCTTCTGTGGAGCTATTCTACTGGCTGCTACACTGTTTTTCCATTTAACTATCCCATGAAATACAATCTTGGGGAACCGTGTGTGTGTGTGTGTGTGTGTGTGTGTGTCCTGCCACCCCCAATATACCAACTAAAGAAATGAATAATAATGAAAAGCAGTGTGCATTTGGAAGAGGGACAGATAAAGGGGCCCAGCGACCTCCAGGACCTCTGCAGGGTACTTACAAGAGTATTGTGCTCAAATAGTGAAGGACTGGGGTGGAGTCGAGAGATACACACAAGATAGCAGTCTTGAGCAAGGTGTGCTTCCACCCCTCACTCTCAGCTCTTATCCTGCAAGGTAGTCTGACAAGCTCTTCAGTCATCAGAGGAGGCCGGTCTGGATACCACAGCTGTCATTTGAGAGGGACGTGCTATGCTGAGAGACTTTGCTGGCCCCAGAATATAATATGATTGAAGGTTTAGGATGTGACTTAACTTTGTGCCTTCAGCCTTGAAGGAAGAGATGGGTCAGGGAGACACACATTCCCTGAGTAATTAGCATGTCCATGCAGAGCCAACAGTCGTCAGACACAATGCCAAACAAAAGCAGCTTCTAAGTGCCTGTTAGAACTCAGGCAATTGGTGGGCACATGACTGCTACTTAGCAGTCATGCTATTATCCAGTTAGTGAAGGCCTCCACAGGATACAGGCGAGCAGACGTGGCTCCTGTAGCAGCTTTGATGTGATCAGACCTATAAACGTGGCAAGTACAGGCCTACCTGCAATTTCCTGGAGACCAAGCAGACATACAGGCTATGAGAGACAGGGAAGTTGAGAACGATATTGGGGAAGGCAAGCTGACCATCGGCTCTAACAGCGCCGTGATGAGTCTGTGGCCTGGCGCCTTCACTTCATTTAATTGAGGGAGTTTAGTGAAAGCCTAGGTGTGAGCACAGTCGCTAGTCAGCATGAGAGTATGCTCCTGGAAGTTATTTTCATGGCTCCTTGTCCATGATCCTGAAAGTCCTGTTTTCATTTCACCAGGAAGTGGGCTGTCCTGGCTGTAGTCACAGTGCCAGGGACCTTCTAAGTCGAGGCCAGGGTTTGAGGTCTGTGAACATTTTGGTCCAGTCCTGTCTGTAGCAGAGACACAGCATTTGCCAGCGATAGTCAAGAGGACGCAGGATGGCTACTAACCAACAAGGAGAGTCAAACACAAGGCTCTCCCAACACTTCCTAGTGCAAGCCAGAAGGAACTGTAGAACGGGAGAGCCAAGCAGCGAAACTAGACTATCACTGCTGGGCTGGAGGGCCAGGCCCTCCCTCTTTTGCGCCTCTCAGCCTACAGTGCCCACAGCCAGCTCCCCAATCATCTTCCATACCCTTTATGCTTTGGCTAGCCCTGGCGGCTCTCTCACAGGCACTGCCCTGTTTCTGCTGTGTCTCTGTTCCTATTGATTTGTCTACAATGACTGATTGATACCCCTGGCCTTCAAACCCTTTTATCTAAGTTCAGTTAGCAACAGTGGGGACTCCCCTACCCACACCCTGACCCCCACAACAAGTAGGCCCAGCTCTGACCCCAGCTGGGAACCAGTCTACTGTATTTATTAAAGTCATCTGTGTTTACCTTGCCCACCTAACTGTGGGTTCTCATGTTTCTTAAACATCTTAGGAGCCTTGGTACCAGGTTCTGGATTCTGATATGGAGTAAGTATTGGCTTCTGTGGCACATGCTCCCAGCGCTCTTGCAGAGTGTTGACGACGTTCCATCTTCCCAACGGTCATCACCAACTTTCCATCAATGTGCTAATTCTCTTCTCCTCTCCCCAGCTCCCAGCGGCTAAACTCAACCTAAGGCCAAAGCTGCCTTGCCTCACAAGCAAGCAGCCCAACCCAAATGCAAGTTTCCGGTCATCAGCATGATACCAGGCAGACCTAGGTTCAAACTCAACCCGTTTTCCCAACTGATTTATGGAAGATTTCCACTTTTCTGAGTCTAAGGTTTGGGTCGGTTTTGTTGTTGTTGTTTTATTATTGTGTATACAATGTGTGTGTGTGGGGGGGGTTATGCCACAGTGAACATGTGGAGGTCAGAGGACTTTGTAGATTGAACCTAGATCATTAGACTTGTGCAGCAAGTACTTTACCTGCTGAACCATCTTGCTTTTCCATGTATAAAACACATAATTTCTCTGTAGGATTGCTTTAGACCTGTAAACATGATAGCATCAGCATCAGCTGCAAGTTCACTGGATACCAACTAGCCATACAGGCAGTAAAACATGATGCTGGCGAGGGCACAACAGCCATCACCCCCACATGCACCACCCAGGGAGGGGCTACAGTTTCTCAGCTGTTTTATCTAAATATGGAACAGGATGTGAAAAGTCCAGCTAATGACAAGTGCTGCCAGACTCCCTGGGTCTACTTCTGCGTGACCCAGTGTTTACCTTTGTCTTAGCTTGAGACTGGGTCTTTCTACACAGTCCTGGCTATCCTAGAACTCACCATGGAGGTCAGACTGGCCTTGAACTTATAAGACCCACCTGCCTCTGCCTCCCCAGGGCTGGGATTAAAGGTCTGTGACAACGTGCTCAGACTTTTATCTTTTTAAGTAGACTCAAGATGTCTACTTCCAGGTTGGGTTCCCCAGAATTAGACCTACTCATATACTGTATTTTGGAAAGTTTCAAATAGCGCTGGGGTTAGGGTAGTGAAAGTGAGCTAGAATGCTGACTTAAGAGTCCTCTCAGACTCGGCCAGTGCTAACCCTACACTTACATGGACCCAAGGGTATGGGTCGTATACCTAGTTATGAGGGAATCTGAATGTGAGTTAGCAGGAGACAGTCAAGACCGTACACATATTTAAGCTGTTATGGGCACTATGGAGATCCAACCCTACAAGACAATCCCTGAGAATACAGTAGAATGTGCCTCAGTTGTTCTGAGACATGAAGAAAATGGGTTACTTCTATACTCCGACTTCTCTTTTCATTGGCTAAGCAGCAGAACACTAGCTCTTGGCCCTTCTAGTTTCTGCCAACGTAAGTCAAGGGACACCTTCTTGCACAGGTACAAGTATCTGCAATGAAACTCTTTGAATAGAGTCTATAGAAGGGTAAGTGCCCAGGGGAACGGGGCCAGGCACAACTTCTGACAGAAGGCTCTTGTAAGGACAAAAGGAATACGACTGTGATGATGTCAGACAACAGTCTCTCCTTCCCCCGGTTTATAGCAACAGTTTAAGTTCATGGGGCTTTAGCATTCTCCACAAACTGCTAGCCATCTTTCAGAACTACCCAGAGGCCCCAGGAGAGCTAAGTGTGTAAGACCCAGGCCTCCCGTGGCTCATGGGTCTTGGGTAGATGCCCAGTGTGCTCATTCCTTAGAGATATGTCTCTTCTCCACCCCCGACTGCAGTACGTAAGACATACAACAGTACAGTAATGTTAGTAAGAGGTGCTGCCACTAACTCACTGCTGCCACTACACATTTGCAGCAAACGGGTCGAGTCTTTATAAACATTGTCAATCCTTAGAACACGAAGAACTTATTTTTCAGACAAGTAAACTAAGTCCCAGAGAGTTTAACCCATATGAGAAGTAGGGCGCAGACCTAGGTTGATCTGACATGATCTTCACATAACTCTTCACTCTTTGTCTAAGGTACCTCCCATCAGACTACAGCAAGGAGAAAGATTACTGTACTGGCTAGTTTGGTGTGTCAACTTGACACAGGCTGGAGTTATCATAGGAAAAGGAGCTTCACTTGGGGAAGTGCCTCTATGAGATCCAGCTGTGGGGCATTTTCTCAATTAGTGATCAAGTGAAGGAGGGGCCCTTGTGGGCGGTGCCATCTCTGGGCTGGTATTCTTGGGTTCTATAAGAGAGCAGGCTGAGCAAGCCAGGAGAAGCAAGCCAGTAAGTAACATCCCTCCATGGCCTCTGCATCAGCTCCTGCTTCCTGACCTGCTTGAGTTCCAGTCCTGACTTCCTTTGGTAATGAACAGCTGTGTGGAAGTGAAAGCTGAATAAACCCTTTCCTCCCCAACTTGCTTCTTGGTCATGATGTTTGTGCAGGAATAAAAACCCTGACTAAGACAAATTGGTACCAGTGTAGTGGGGTATTCCTGTGACAACCTGACCATGTTTTGGGGAGGACTGTGGAAGGACTTTGGAACTTTGGGCTAGATGGTCCATTCAGTGATGAGACCTCTGTGAGATGTTGTGGAGGAGCTTGGAAGATTATGTTGAGAACAGTGCAGAAGATGGAGGCCTGGCTTGTGAAATTTCAGAGGGAAAATTAAAGACTCTTATCAGGGCCATGAAGACTCTGTGGTTCTGGTTAGCTGGGGCTGAAGAATCAGCTGTGAGTAACAAGATACCAGAACCACTAAAGTGAGCCGTTGTGTTACTGGGACTATTGATGCTGGTTAGCTGGAGCTAAGAAATTAGCGGTGAGTAAGAAGAGACCAGCATCACTGAGGTGAAATCTTCTGGGATGTGTTTTCTGAGAGCACAGAGAGTGTGTTCCAGATAGCCAAGGTTGTGCCTCGTGCTGTAGCAGGACTTGGTACTGTGTAAGAGTCACCCAGGTGGTACTGCTTTTGAAAGCATGAAGGCATCATGAAGAACAGCTGAGGCTTGGTACGCTGAGAGACCACGGAAGGCCATTGGTGAAAGTGTACCCTCAGTTGTAATTGATGGCCCAGGACTGAAGGGGTCATGCAAAAGAGTTGAGGCTTGGAGATGCCAGTACTATGCGATGACCACCAAGGAAAGCAGCAGCAGTGAAGTACAAGCAGCTGGAGCCTAGAAGACATGGTGTGTGCTACAACGGGAAGAGCTGGAGAAGTGACCCAAGCCCTTGGAGGAGCCCAGAAGATCGTGAGTTGGATCCCAGACTTTGGAGTTTGAGTTTTGCCTTTGATTGTGACTGTGCCCTGATATTTTTCCCTCTTGAAAGAAGGTATTTTAGTGGAGCCCACAGTTCAGAGACTTGAATTTTTAAAAGACTTTGAATTTTAAGATATTGGACATTTTAAAGGGATTGAACTTTTAATATGTAAAGACTGTGGGACTTTTTACATTATTGAGATCTTGGGGATGAATAAGAAAGTAAGGGTTGAGGCTTAATAGTGATATGTTGGTGTGTCAAGTTGACAAGGGGTCAATTGTACTGGCTAGTTTGGTGTGTCAACTTGACACAGGCTGGAGTTATCATAGGAAAAGGAGCTTCACTTGGGGAAGTGCCTCTATGAGATCCAGCTGTGGGGCATTTTCTCAATTAGTGATCAAGTGAAGGAGGGGCCCTTGTGGGCGGTGCCATCTCTGGGCTGGTATTCTTGGGTTCTATAAGAGAGCAGGCTGAGCAAGCCAGGAGAAGCAAGCCAGTAAGTAACATCCCTCCATGGCCTCTGCATCAGCTCCTGCTTCCTGACCTGCTTGAGTTCCAGTCCTGACTTCCTTTGGTAATGAACAGCTGTGTGGAAGTGAAAGCTGAATAAACCCTTTCCTCCCCAACTTGCTTCTTGGTCATGATGTTTGTGCAGGAATAAAAACCCTGACTAAGACAATTACTGTGGTGTTTTCAATATGCTTGGCCCAGGAAGTGGCACTATTAGGTGTGGCCTTGTTGGAGTAGGTGTGGGTATGGGCTTTGAGACTCTTCCTCCTAGCCACCTGGAGGACAATCTGCTCCTGGCTACCTTTGGATGAAGATGTAGAACTCTCAGCTCCTCCAGCACCATGCTTGCCTGGACACTGTCATGCTTTCTGCCATGATGATAATGGACTGAACTTCAAAGACTAGAAGCCAGCCCCAGTTAAATGTTGTCCTTTATGAGTTGCCTCAGTCATGGTGTCTGTTCACAGTAATGGGAACCCTATCTAAGACAACCGGCTATACAACCAGCCCCCGCTGAAGGCAGCTTGAGTCCCACGTAGGCTGAGAATTCCTGGCGTAGCTAATCCACACCTTTAGCCAAGGGCCCACATTCTCTACAGCCTGCTCAATTTTAAGCTAATCTCCTTTTAGAAGCAGCTCCTTCCCTTGACCTCATATATAGAAATACAAACTATACCATTTATAGAGCACTCCCTTCTAAATGAGCACATAAGGAGAGATATGAGTGAATTATACTGATGGGATATATCTGGTACACTCTCCCTTAGAAGGAAAAACAAAGCAATACTGATGTCAAAAGTACAATACTGCCGGGCGGTGGTGGCACACGCCTCTAATCCCAGCACTTGGGAGGCAGAGGCAGGCGGATTTCTGAGCTCCAGGACAGCCAGGACTACACAGAGAAACCCTGCCTCAAAAAAACCACACACACAAAAAAAAGTACAATATTTTCCTTAGAAATGAAGAGTACATAACTGTGGCCTCACTGCCATGGACACAGAGGCTTTTACTTATTCTTTTGATCTGTTTCCTTATCTGAAAGTTGGTTATAACAAGTCTCTATGAGGATCAAATGATAATACACATATAGGCTGGACTATAGTGACTGATCAAAAGTTAAGAAATATCATATTGTGATACTGGTCAGCATCAACATCATCTGAGAACAAGGCATCACCTGTAGTGGAAACAGGGACTTTCCAATTTGACTATAAAACAGAAGTTTGTTTGCTAAGTGCCTCAATGTCTGTACAGGATCTTCCAATCCAGCTCACTGAATTTCCCAGTGTGGTACACATCTCATTTTCATTTAAAGAAAAGACAGTTCTAGAGATAACAAATCAGAAGTTGGGCATCTGAGTTATGAGTTAATTTATCCTGGTCTAGGATCCTGCACTGGTCAATACCTACCTCCTACAGTCTGTTTCATTGAGCTGTCCATTAGCTGGGGTCAAAGCTGGCTCTTCTGCAGCCTTGTCTGACTGTCCCCCTTGGGTAAGTACTTCTGTGACCTGAGTCTCTCGCTCTGGCGGTGCCTGAGCACCAAGGGTGACCCACCAAGGGTGACCCTATCTTGCACAGGAACACACAGCACTGCAGAGACTGTGTATGCTCTAGCACTACCGCCAACACAGAAACTGCTGCCACCACACGACCTCTCGTAGCTAAACAAACAATTGTGGTTTAAATAGATCACTGTGCCTGGTACTCCCGCTGGTAAATCTATTTTGAAGAAAAAAATGCAAAGACACTAATACAATAGTGTTCACTTAAAAATTCCAGGGAAGGAATGACAAGGGACACTTCTATAAGGTCATAGGTCCTAGCTGAGAAGTCTTAACTGGGTGAGCAGGTCACTGACTGAAAGGGATAAGTTAGTAGTGAGATTAAATACATTTGGCATAGCCAGAGTGATTTGGGTTCAGTCAATGTTCAGAATTGTGCAGTGTAATTTGAATGAATGTGAGTAGTATGTCAAAGATTAGTAATGAAATTCATTCAGGAACACATAGTTTATGAGTGAAAAACTACCTCTTCAACTGAAATATCCCCACCCCAAAGCTTACAACAGAAATAAAAAGAAACACTTCCATCTATGGAAATAAGATTTCATACAAAGATAAATATATTTAAATTTTAACTATAAGCAAATTCAAACAGAATACTATTCACAGTTGTATGAATAGATCTTATAAAACATAAACCAGGATGCTGGATGGGTGCTGGTGATGAAAACAACAGGGTCAGAACTCTTACAACAAACTAGAGACCACTAGAATTAATGAACTTGACCAACCCAACAATAAGCATTCTGGTCAACCTCCAGTTTCAAGAAATTCAAGATTTTCTCTTCTTTCCTCTGCCTGATTTGGTTCGTGACCGGAAAGTAAATTGGTCTTTAAAGTCCACTAAGCAATTTGTAGCTTCTGAAACAGGAACAAAAGACTTGATGGGAGACTCATTTAGGTTGAGCTGTGAGAGGGAACTCTGCGTCTCTCTGCTGCAGCCAGCCTCTTCTACCTCTGGTGAGGGCATCCTAGACAGAAAGGAAAATAAATAAATAGACAGACAGATAGATATTCACTATATATTGTGAATTCAAGTGATATATATATATCAAGTGTGTATGTTCTATGGATGCTGGGAATTTTGCCTGGGTACTCTCTCGAAGAGTAGCCAGTGTTCTTAACCCCTGAGCCATCTCTCCAGCTCCCAGCCTTTATTTCTTTATTTCTTTATTTATTTTTTGGTTTTTTTTTTTCGAGACAGGGTTTCTCTGTGTAGTCCTGGCTGTCCTGGAACTCACTCTGTAGACCAGGCTGGCCTCGAACTCAGAAATCTGCCTGCCTCTGCCTCCCAAGTGCTGGGATTACAGGCGTACGCCACCACGCCCGGCTTTTTCCAGCCTTTATTTAAAATAAGTTCTCAGGCTGAAGAGATGGCTCAGAGATGGCACTGACTGCTCTTCCGAAGGTCCTGAGTTCAAATCCCAGCAACCACATGGTGGCTTACAACCATCTGATATAAGAGATCTGACGCCCTCTTCTGGAGTGTCTGAAGACAGCTACAGTGTACTTACATATAATAAATAAATCTTTAAAAAAAAAAAAAGTTCTCAGGGCTGGTGAGATGGTTCGGTGGTTAAGAGCACCGATTGCTCTTCCAAAGGTCCTGAGTTCAAATCCCAGCAACCACATGGTGGCTCACAACCATCCACAATATCTGACACTCTCTTATGGAGTGTCTGAAGACAGCTACAGTGTACTTACATATAATAAATAAGTAAATCTTTAAAAAAAAAAAAAGTTCTCACTATGTAGACCCAGCTGGTCATGAATTCAGAGATCAATCAATCTGCCTCATGTGTACTAGGATTAAGTTCAATATTAACCTGCTAAGCACCAAGTATGCTATTATATACTACAGTGGGGGCTTAAAATTATATTAGTACAAATAATGTTGCAGTGCTCTAGCCATAAGTACTACCATTCTGCTTTTACAGATGAGGATACTGAGTAAAATCATGGAACATAGAGACATGTGGAAACCATGGAGTCAGATCCAAATTCCCAAACTGCCTAAAACCTGCTAGAATTTGGGTTGTGATGGAAGGGAAAAGAGAAAGAAGTAACATATAGCTCTACTTAAAACATCAATACATCTATCCAACCAATTCTTAGTCCAGATATAGCAGGTGCACTAAATTAAAGAGCTGCATTACTTCCACAGGGTTTCTACTCTAGCAATTTGACTCATTCTACACACAGAGTCATCATCAGGCTCACACTTGCCAGAGTTGTGACAGCTATACTTCAGTGTATACCTCAACTTACCTAAAGGCTCTTGCTTCTGGAGACTTGGGTTTTTTCTCTACACCTGGAGAGATAATAAAAGCACCAACATTAGCAGTCATGGCTTCTCCCATCTGGTGCTTTTCATCAGGTCTATTCAAGAAGCTCAGCTCTCCAATCCTCAGCCAATGGAATGTGAGCATTAGCATCCCAGAGGCTCAGCTTCAGGTGAGCACTTATCAGTGAATCATTTCTGACTAAATCAACATCAGATCTAGACTCATGCAATAGGGCTGCCAGGAGAAATCTGCCACCTAAGAGATTGACAACCTGGTGATCTAGAAGAAGCAGGATGTAGGTCTTTTTACAAGTCATCGCAAGGCAAAACAGATTTGTTTGGTGGTAATAAACTATTATAACTAGACAATAAGCCGAAAGTTACTGTTCCATTTGCATCTGGTAAATGTTAACACCAGTGACTAATAGGAACAACAGGAGCAGTGGCATCTAACGTCTATCAACAGCCAGGGGATGTGTCTAGGTGCTCACTAGATACAATCCTTGCCATCTCTAAAGTTACAACTGCTAATGCTCCTTGCGAATCTACTAATATTCCCTAATACTTGAGGCACACAAAAAGTAATTTTAGAATTCTAATTATAGAATTACTTCCTACAATTACTTAGGAATGTAAACTGGGACACTGAACTAAAGGTAACACATGATTTACAAACATTCAGATGAGACAGAAATGTCTGCATGTCTGATTTCCCATGACTGTTCCTTTAAAAGATCTATCTGTTTTCTGGTATGTGTTACGTTTTGCAATTTTGGAACCACTCCCCAGATTAGAGTCAGTCAATCCTGACTCTAGATTTTATAAAGCATTATATTAAACACATGAAGAGTAAGACAGGGTATTTCTCCATCCGGCCTTGAAAAGAGATTAGATCTCAAAGGCTGGCTGATTGGCTCCAAAAATTCCCTCATATATCCCCAACAATGAGTTGAAGGTCAACAGTTGCTATCTTCACTGGACAGTCTAGACAGAAACCCTAAAAACTGGTCTTGGAGTCTTCACCTGTGGTCCTATGCTCAGACTGCTCCAAGAGACTGAGGAGTCGGCCTTGACTATGGCCTTTTTCCTGTGATAGAGAAAAACAGAAGGATTACTTCATGAAAAGATTTAAAACACAACTGACTTAGCCCAGATCAAAAATTTCCCAGAAGAATGTGGTAGCAGAGCTGGGACTAGCTTAGTCTTTTGCTTTATAATAAATGAGAGTAGATGAGAAAAACAGCACACTGTAGTGAAGAGACTAAAGCACCGTATCAGGAGCACGGCTTCCCAGGAGCAGTGGTGCATACCTTTGACCACAGTATTCAGCATGCAGAAGGAGGTACATCTCTGAGTTCAAGGACAGCCTGGCCTACTTAGGAAGTTCCAGGCCAGTCAAGGCTACACAGGGAGACCCTATAAGAAAGGAAAGAAAGAAAGAAAGAAGGAAAAAAGAAATAGAAAGAAAGAAACTCAAGGATCAAATCAGTTCACAGATTACATTAAAGAGCGCCTGGGCTGGAGGGATGGACGGTCAATGATCAAGAGCGCGCTGCTTGCTCTTCCAGAGGATGGGAGATCAACTTCCAACGCCCACATGGTGGCTCACAACTGCCTGTAATTCCAGTTCCAGGGGATCTCAGGCCTCTATGCTCTGACCTCTGAAGGGACTGCATTCATGTGCACGTACCCTCACACAGACACATACACACATACACACAACTAAAATTAATAAAAGAAAATGTTAAGAAAAAGAATAGCTTCTACTCTGTTAGATTTGAAGAGATTTAAAAAACAAAAACAAAAACAAAAACAAAAAACAAACTAACAAAAAAATAAGTTTCCACGCCACTTCTACAGGCAGCAATGTCAAGATAAATACACCGGTGGCTTAATGTAGAGCACTGGCCATTCCTCCGCAGGCCCAGGTTCAAGTCCAACACCTACATTGTTACTCACAATTGTCTGCAACTCAGTTTCAGGGGGTCTGAGGTCCTCTTTCAAACTCCATGGACACTAAGGACACATGTGGTATACAGAGAGACGAACATATGCACAAAACAATCATACACATAAAATAAAAAAATTTAAATATAAAAAGAATTTTTTACACTTGATCTTAGCCAAAAGGCCTAGAAGCGGGGGGGGTGGGGGGGGTGGGGGGATTTTTTTAAAAGATAAACAAATTGGCTCTTCGGTGTAAGTAAGCACTCACCTATAAAATTCAACTTTTTTTTTTTTTTTTTTTTTTTTTTTTTTTGGTTTTTCGAGACAGGGTTTCTCTTTGTAGTACTGGCTGTCCTGGAACTCACTCTGTAGATCAGGCTGGCCTCGAACTCAGAAATCCGCCCGCCTCTGCCTCCCAAGTGCTGGGATTACAGGCGTGCGCCACCACGCCCGGCTAAAATTTAACTTTAAAATCACCTCATTCAGAGGCTAAAGAGCCCTGGTTCTCAAATGACTACAAGCACTTGCTTCTTCTCTTCCAGGGTTTGGTTCCCTACCCTCACATGGCAGCTCATGGCCTTCCGTAACCCAGTCCTCGGGAATTCAACACGCTCTTCTGACCTCTGTGGCACTAGGCACACAAGTGGTACACAGACATACATGCAAACAAAACCCCCATATGTATGTATGTATGTATGTATGTATGTATGTATATAATAAAGTTTAAAACATCTGGTTCATAGAGATGCAACTTCCTTTTGGCATGGTGGAGAGCGGCTAGCCTCTGCCCTGTGTAAGTGGTTAGTACACTAACAGCTCTTGCACACACTGTTACTGCTTTATCTTGGTCAGTAAACCAAGACTCGCTCTTCGTCGTCTCTCACCACAAGGCCCAGAAGGCACTTAGATCCATTCCCACAGACCAGGAGTTTCTAAAACCTAGACCCAGAAGGGATCTACAGTTATTTCACAACTGTTCCTACAGTGGGGACATGGATCCCCTACACTTTCTGAAAGCGATTAGAGGTAATATTTCAAAAGACGTTGGAATGCTCACTTACACTTCAGGAAATAACTGATAGTTCCAGACTAATGGTATTCCCCAGCCCTGGTTTTTAAATGATTATTATTCTGTTCTGTTTTTATTGCTTTACAGGGTTATTGCTGTAGTTTCTGTTCTTAAGCTAGGCTACACTACATAGATTGTGGTCTAAAACTCTCTGTGCACCCAGGACTGGCCCTTAAACTCTCACACCGCCTGAGTACTGGCATTACAGGAACTTGCCTATGACAAGCTTTAGACTGTTTTAAACTGTCTTTAAATAAAGAAGGACTGGGGAAAATACTCAATGTTTAATAATAAGATAATGGTTAAGTGTCCATCTATATGATACAAACATTAATAATAACGTTTTTTTGGGGGGATGCAAAGCAGGTAATAGAGGTGAAGGTGGGTTTAGAATTACCTAAGAAGACCAGGAC
The DNA here is from genome assembly GCA_964023405.1 of Apodemus agrarius. Classification (NCBI taxonomy): domain Eukaryota; kingdom Metazoa; phylum Chordata; class Mammalia; order Rodentia; family Muridae; genus Apodemus; species Apodemus agrarius. Next base: position 9,226,285 of record OZ030019.1, on the reverse strand, counting down.
GGCCTCAGTCTTGGGAGCCTCATTAGTGGTGGGATCACAGACATGTCCAAGCATACCAGCTAACAGTAATGCCTCAGGCGTCACAACAAACCAGAGATTTGTCCTCTCCTGCAGGGCTTCCCTCCACACAGGGCCTCTTCTCACCTGAGAAACCTTTACATGACCTTGGGTATATAGGTATATAAAAATCAATAAAACAGCCGGGCAGTGGTGGCGCACGCCTTTAATCCCAGCACTTGGGAGGCAGAGGCAGATGGATCTCTTGAGTTTGAGGCCAGCCTGGTCTACAGAGTGAGTTCCAGGACAGCCAGGGCTACACAGAGAAGCCCTGTCTCAAACAACCAAAACCAAAAAAAAAAAAAAAAAAAATCAATAAAACAGATCAAATGTTTATTGATAAAAAAATCATAATAAAGATCATTATAAACAATTCTTTAAATATATATAAATATATATAATTTTACCATTTACTAAAGGAAAAGATAAATGTGCATAACACATGAAATAGATATGGTTGTGGTGCAATTTAGTTTTTATTGTTTTGGTTTTTGAGATAGGGTCTCCTGTCATCCAAGTTGACTTTGAACTTGTTATATAGCTGAGAATGACTCTGACCTTTCAATCCTTGTGCCTCTATCTCCCAAGTGCTAGAATTTTAAGTGTGTGTCACCATGCCCAGAATTATTTGGTGCAAGGTCTTCATTCATACTTGGCAATCATTCTACCTGCGAAGCAAAACCTCCAGCCCATACTTGTTTATTTTTACATAAGAATTAAATTCAACCTGAATATTTGACAGTGCAAAAAGCAAGGCATCTTTCTCAGAGTTGACTGATACTTTGACTTTATTATCATCAGTGCTAAGAACACTGCTTGACATAAATATATATTTCAAATTGGCAGGTATATGTTTAGGACCATTTCAGAAATTGCCGGAAATTTCTGTCTTAATCCCAAGCCAAAATTCACTACTAAGTTCACATCAGCAACTCAAATAGCAATTTTTAAAATCAAACATTCTCACAGAATACAACTAAAAAGATACACTAATTTGGGGCTAGGATGTCATAAAAGTGACTGCTGTACAAAACGAAGACCTGAGTTTGGACCCCAAGGCAAATGTGAAGAGGCTGGATGATTCCGAGCAGCTATGGCCCTAGCAGGAGGGTGGGAACACACAAAGGCCACTCCCTGAGCTGACTGTCTAGCTAGTCTAGCTAGCCCAGGAATACCAGCTCCAGTGAGAGACTGTCTCAAACCTAAGTCGGGTATCTGACATGTGCATGAGTACTTGGAAGGTAAGATAATATTAAAAGTTATGCTTTCCATAATTAAACCATTAAGTTTTTATAAGAGCAGAAAACTTTGTATGTACTGCAGGAGCATAGCAATAAATAAGTGATATAGTCTTGGATCTGAGAGGAGTTTCAGGCAGTATCCTTAGTCTACAAAAGCCCCAAGTCCACTGAGAGACCCTGTCTCAAAATAGGGGTGTGTGTGTGTGTGTGTGTGTGTGTGTGTGTGTGTGTGTGTATACATATATATTTGTCTAACCCCTGGTCTCCATATATAATACACAAATATACATGTACACACACACACACACACACACACACACACACACCTCACCTTTACAAGCATAAACAAGATAAATAGGAAAGAAGGGAGGAGAGAGAGAGGGAAAGGAGAAAAGAAAGCCAGACCAGAACTGTAGCTATTCCTTCAACAGTGTGCACATACCTTCGACTTCCTCAGTCGCTGCTGCTGTTTCCCCTCCACAGGGGCACACACTCTTGGTCTCCTCATCCCTTCAGTCCCATCTTCTCTGTCAACCTTTGCAAGCTGAAGACAGGCCTCTACATGACACTGATAGTCCCCAAGTGGAACCAGGGACTTACATAGATAACACTTCTCCTTCCTGGGTGATCAGAAGAGGGGGAGGGGAAGAGGTAATTTTAAGATTTGCTTTTGCCTCTAGGCTCTTGGAATATTTCAGATTGTCTTTTTACATCTCAAAAATGTCTACAGAGGAGACTTGTCAACCAGCGCAGATTCACTCAGTGGGATCACCAATCCTAAGGACTAAGTGATTAGCAGTTTTCCCTGGCTGTTTCTTTGTACCCTGCTGTTACAGCAGTGGGATGGTAATGAAATCAGCTCTTCTAAGCATCTCAAACAATGCTGATTGCTCCTCAGACATGAAACAGTCTGTCAAACTCTGCTGAAATTAAGTGTAATCATTTTTTCAAAGAGAAGTTAAAATTTTGACAGAAAGGGGAGCACTGAAAGTATGAAATCAGCAATGACAGTTTACCATTGTGGATGAATTTGTTTGATTAGTAAGTCAAGTCTGTCTATATGCTAACTTCTTTAACACTATCACCTGATACATCAACTAGGAAGTTACTAAAACATGTGGCTCTGTCAGAAGCTTCTGCACATTATAGTTAGTTTCATCTTTTTATAAAAATCATTTGGAAAAAGAAAAAAGTCTGTTCTTGATGTATCAATGAACCCAGAACTGTGGGAGCTGGTGAAGAACGCTTATTAACTACTTTCTCTGTAGTCAGTACCTTTCAACATAATTTCTAAATTAATTCTTCAGCCCCATTAGGAAAGAATTATTCTCCCCAAGGTCCTTACAGCTAATTAATATCAGAACTCACAGCTGATAAGTTCATCTTAAACTTTCTGAAACATGTTATCTTAAACTTCCTTTTCTATTACTACTCAGTAACTATGGCAAGAAATTAGCTCTATGGAAGATTTTCTCTAAAGGACAATAAAATAATCAAAATAACACCTCAAACTACTCGACTAGCTGCAAGAATGCAAGTAAAACTCTACCTTATGAGGAAAGTTAGATTAGTATATCTTTAAAATTCATCAATTAAAGCAAAAAGTATTATTAATTCTTACTATTAGATTAGTACAAAAGTAATTTTGTTTTCTGTACTGTTGAAATTTGTCATTTGATACTGGAATATATTCTTAAATAAACGAAGCTATGCTGTACATCATTTTAATGCACATTTTTCCCATTATGTATTTTTTGACTAATGACATATTTGCTGTTTAAATTTACTTGATAATACAGAAATGATGTGACACAAAAGCAAATTTAAGTAGTGTTCTTATCTGGTAAAACAGCCCAGGCAATGGCAACGTGCGCAGCCGCTGACAATGAGCATGCAGCACGGCGGGGCTTCAAGACACTGCAAAGAAGACAAGGGCCTTGAGGTAAAGAGCTTAGGGGCTGGCCAGGGAAGCTGGCAGTGCCGACCAGAGAGCACTCACTGAAGCGGAGTCGCTTATCTGACTCAGGAAGTTGCCAAAGAACTCAATGTGAACCTTGCGAGCTGCTGAAGCATTTGAAGCCAAAGTGGGAAGGGGAAAGGTTTGATAACTAGGTGCCTCATGGCTGAACCAAAGAAATTTAAAGTTTTGAGCTGTCATTCCTCTTACTCTACAGAACAATAAACCACTTCTTATTAAGGCTGTGACATACAACAGTCAATTGTCCATGACCACTAGTGATGACCAGTTCAGTGGCTACACCAAGAAATTCCAAAGAACTTCCCGAAGCCAAACTTGTATCCAACAAGGTCATGGTCGCTGTTTGGTGGCCTGCTTTTGGTTTGATCCACTGCAGCTTTGGAATTCAGTGAGACCAATATGTCTGAGATTTGTACTCAACAAATTAAGAAACACTGCACTGAGAAGTGTGATACCTGCAGCCAGCACTGGTCAACAGAAATTGCCTGAATTCATCATTAGGACACCAGACCACATACTGTACAACTAAAACCTCAAAAGTTAAACTAGACTACAAATTTCTGCTCTATTTATTTACTTGACCTCCTACTAATCAACTACCACTTCAACCTTTTTGAGGAAAATGCTCTATAAATCAGCAGAATATATATAGAAAAAGAGAAGTCAGTGAGCTGGCTCAATGGGTAAAAGGCACATGTCACCAAGCCTGTCGACCTGAGCTCAGGTCCTGGAACCTATACAGTAGAAGAAAAAAGCCAACTCCAAGCTGTCCACTGACCTCCACACACAATGCATTGGAATTTGGGAGGGGGAGGGTTGGAGGAGGAGGGGAGAAAGAGACTTTCTAAAAGTTTCTCAAATCCTGAAGCATGAAGTTTAATAATATAAAATAAACATTTTCATCAGGAAAAAAATGCACTGACTATAACCACCCCATTTTGATTAAAGAATGTTTGAACCTAGTCAGGATTTAAAATTCATACTCTAAAACCTCCGAACTAACCTAAAAATGGGTAGCAGCAGCAATATAGGAAGACCTGAACATTTAAACTCAGGCCAAGTTTGACTTTGTTACTGTTGGCTACATGACTTAGTTACATATAATTTACCCTTATTTGAAAAGAGAGAAAGAAAGGAAGAAAGAGAGAGAAAGAGAGAGAGAGGGAAAGGAAGGAAAGAAGAAAGGAAGGAGAGAAGGAAAGAGAAAAAGAAGGGAAAAATGAAAGAAAGAAAGAAAGAAAGAAAGAAAGAAAGAAAGAAAGAAAAAGAAAGAAAAGAAAGAAAGAAAGAAAGAAAGAAAGGAAGGAAGGAAGGAAGGAAGGAAGGAAGGAAGGAAGGAAAGGAAAAAGGAAAGGAAAAAGGAAAGGAAAGGAAAGGGGAAAGGGGAAAGGGAAAGGGAAAAGGAAAAGGAAAAGGAAAAGGAGGCTGGGAGCCGGGCGGTGGTGGCGCACGCCTTTAATCCCAGCACTCGTGAGGCAGAGGCAGGCAGATTTCTGAGTTCGAGGCCAGCCTGGTCTACAGAGTGAGTTCCAGGACAGTCAGGACTACACAGAAAAATCCTGTCTCACAGAAAGAAAGAGAGAGGGGGGAGGAAGGCTAGAAGGGAGAGAGGGAGGGAGGGAGGGAGGGAGGGAGGGAGGAAGGAAGGAAGGAAGGAAGGAAGGAAGGAAGGAAGGAAGAGGCTGGGGATATGGTTTGGAGGTTAACTGCCTGCTTAGCACATACAAGGTCCTGGGTTCAATTCCAGCATTTGATGGGATGGGAGGGAGAAGAAAGAAGACAAACGGACACTCCACTATTCTAAAGTAAACTGAGTACCTATAGTGATAAGTGACATATGATATTGGGTGCTCATTCTACAGCTACTGTCAGTGCGATCTCACACATATCTTATCAGATGATGAGTATAAACAAAAATGAAAACAAGTGTCTCCACCTTAACAGCTTATCCAAGAACACAGCAATATTAATAAAAATTGCAGCAATGTAAGTGATACAGTCCAAGAGAAAGGTCAATACTAACGTAAGATCACAAAGCAGGAAGAACAGGAAGAAGCTGTTAGTTGGCACTAAGTTACAGCTAGGAAGTAGTAGGGAGTTCTGGTTTACTATTGTATAGCTGGCGATTACATTTTAACAAGCTAGAAGGGGTTTTTAATGTTTTTAACCACGAAGAAATGAAGAATAGATTTTTAAACTGATTTAAACATTACACAATATATACATGAATCAAATATCATTAATATCCATTAATATTTACAAGCTTAAATTTTTCACACATTAGTTTTTAAAATGGAGATCATTACAGAAAATCACAACTATTCAAAATACAGACAACAACAAACTGTGGGAGCCCAACCCCAAAGGATATATCTACACGAAAACTCCTGAACTCAGCTGAGGTCAGCAAATACCATGGTAGAGGGAGAACAACCTTTTTAAGAGACAGAAGAAGTCTACTGTGAGATGTGTCTCCTAAAAGCTACACCCACAGGTGCATCATAAATCGCAACAATATGACACCACCAACAGACTTGTTTAGAGGGAAATGCCTCAGGGCCCTACACTCCTAGACAAAGAACTTCAACCAAGTAATGACCACTGAGAAGTAGAGTCTCCCAGGGATAAGCCCCCCTAACTGGTTATCCAATACCAATGGTCGGCCCAGAAATCACACATACAAGTAACACATGCGAGTGTGCATGTGCACATAACTACAGTAATGAAAGAAAAGACATAATTTTAAGAGTGAGAAAGAGACATGGGAGGGATTGGGAGGAGGGAGGAGAGGGAGAAATTGTATAATTATATTTTAATGAAAATAAGGTTTTAATGAAGAAGAAAAAAAAGGAAACAAATATTTCTGCCTAACAACTCACTATTTTGATGTACTGTTGGAAATGGCTCTACTTTCAGGAGGCAACATCTATGCCTGACCTCTCCTTCAGAATGTGCTCTTAGTCAAGCCACAGCCCACACCCCAAGGAAGTCTTCTATATTGCTTAATTGCCTGCAACTCAACTTCTATATTATGACACTGCAAAATGCTCACTGCTTCCCCAAAGCACCAAACACCAATTTATAAATTCAAAGAAAAAAAAAAAGTTAACCTAAGAACAATGCAGAAGCAGGCTCATTTTTAAGGTACTGAAAAGGAACAGATGAGTGTGTACACTGACACTGTAAGAAAAAGAAATTCAGGCTTTCAACAATGATGGCAGGATGGGCAACCAGAGCAGTATAGGGCACAGGAGCTAATCGCATCTCTTGGCCCACGGGCTGGTGTGTCAGAGGTGAACGCAGCGTGCCCACTCACCTGCTGGGGTCCAGGGCCGGCTGCACAGCTGCCCTGCCGTCACTTTTTTTCTTGGCCTCTCTTCGTCTCCGAGTCAACACTTTCCCATTAAAAAAAAAAAAAAAAAAAAAAAAGTTAGCTGGTGATAAAGTCAGGATATGAAAGACAAAATTCATTAAGAAGAAGCAGTTTAAATCTATTCTGTAAGGAAGAAGTCCACTAACTGGGAAACCATAACCTTTCTAATATTGAAAATAACACAAGTGACCAAAACTGCTAGCCACAAGAGGTTCTCTCTTTGTTGCCAATCCATGAGATATAAAGGTCTAGTTCACTCCAAGGAATGTTTCTGTGTTCTACACATACATCAGTCAATCAAGGAACATATGCATCCTCTACCAAAATTCTGCCTGCTGTGACACATATCCAATGAAGTACTGTATGAAATGCAGTCATGACAGCTACAGGTGAGTTCCTACATAAGCCCCAATCCTTAAAACTTTTTCAGTGTTCTGCTTTCTAAGTGAGGAGATTAGAACAGTAAGCACGGCTGGTCTCCTCTACTACACCAGGACCACTTCCAACTTCCGCTGGCTTCAGTACAGGTGATATAAATATTTGTCTCAGCTGGGCGTTGGTGGCTCATACCTTTAATCCCAGCACTTGGGAGGCAGAGGCAGGTAGATTTCTGAGTTCGAGGCCAGCCTGGTCTACAGAGTGAGTTCCAGGACAGCCAGGGCTACACAGAGAAACCCTGTCTCGAAAAACCAAAAAAAAAAAAAATATATATATATATATATATATATATATATATATATGTGTGTGTGTGTGTGTGTGTGTGTGTATATATATATATATATATATATATATATATATTTGTCTCACATTAAAAAATATCTGCTTATAAAATCATAATCCCTCTTAATGGTCTTGTAGGTTATTTAATCAAGTGTTTTCTATTCTTTGGCAAACAAAAAGTAAACATTTCTTTTCAAAGTATGCCTTCCTTACACTTAAGATACCACAGAGACTCTTTATAAAAAGTTACTAGTTCATGAAACACCCTATCCTGTGAATTACTTGAATCTTTACTGTCTACAATCTGGGTTACACCAGCTATTGAATAAATAAATATCTATTAGGGTGCAGTTAAGTACTTGCCACACAAGCCTAAGGACCTGACTTTGATCCCCAGGTACAAAACAGGATATGGTGGCAGGCATTTGTTGTCCCAGTGATGGAGAGACAAAGACAAGATCTCTGAGATTTGTGGGCCAGCCAGTCTGGTCTAATCAGCAAGTTCTAGGTCCCATCGAGAGATTCTACCTCAAAAAAAGGAAGGAAGGAAGGAAGGAAGGAAGGAAGGAAGGAAGGAAGGAAGGAAGGAAGGGGAGGGAGGGAAGGAGGGAGGTGGGGAGGGAAAAAGGAAGGAAGGAAAGAAGAAAGGAAAAAACAGGGCTGGAGAGATGACTCAGAGGTTAAGAGCACTGACTGCTCTTCCAGAGGACCTGAGTTCAATTCCTAGCAACCACATGGTGGCTCACAACCACCTTTGATGAGATCTGATGCCGTCTTCTGGTCTTCAGGCATACATGCAGGAGAGTGCTATGTACATAATAAAGAAATAAATAAATTTAAAACAAAAAGGGGGGAGAGAAAGAGAGAGAGAGAGAGAGAGAGAGAGAGAGAGAGAGAGAGAGAGAGAGAGAGAGAGAGAGAAAGAGAAAAGAAACAAAAAAAACCATTCCCCCCCCCCCAAAAAAAGAAGGGGGAGGAAATGGCTCTCTCACTCAGTGGATAAAGAGGCCTGCCTTTGATATGAGTTTCTGATCTGGGTTGGACCCCTAGAATCTACCACAGGATCCACACTGTGGAAGGAGAGAACAGATGTCCACTAGTTCCATTCATATCCATGTGTGTGGTAGTATGCTTGTGCCCCCATTCAAACATGCACACGTACTACTCACATATAAAATTAAATAGATTAAATCCAAAAAACATATAACCTGGTAAAACGTATATAAAGATCTCCTAAATCACCCAGAAAGGGTCTCTAAGATGACTGTCATGCTACTAATTCAGACAGAGATTTGTGTGGAGGCTGCCTTCTCTCACTATGAGGTTCAGTTACAACATGATTTTTCTCACCAGAAGATTCTCATCTAATAAGCAAATGCCTTTATTTTATTGATAACTTCTAACTCAAAACACTCATATAATTATATTGATAGTTCCTAAATGTAAGTCCTTAAACCCTCAAGAACCAGACATCATTGGATCCATTTTAACAATGAGATCATTTTAAAAGCTTAGCAGTCTGAAGTTTGTAAATGACTCTCTGGAGCATGATTTAAAGTCAGACTCCAAGGCCAGTACAAGCCTGTCCCTGCTCAGGCGGTAGGAACTGCAAGTTTGGAAATGAGCTTGCCTGTTATTTGTTTCCTGACGGTGGTGCGGATTCAACTAAGAGCCTCACGAATGCAAAGCAAATACTCTACCACTACTCTACACCCTACTTTCTCTTAAGAGCTGCATTTGACAGTTCTTCTCAGCCAGGCGGTGGTGGCACACGCCTTTAATCCCAGCACTTGGGAGGCAGAGGCAGGCGGATTTCTGAGTTCGAGGCAAGCCTGGTCTACAGAGTGAGTTCCAGGACAGCCAGGGCTACACAGAAAAACTCTGTCTCAAAAAAACAAAACAAAACAAAACAAAAAAAAAAAAAAAAGAAAGTTCTTCTCTTGACTTTAACATACAATGCTGCTACAGTAACCTCTGTGCTAGTTTGTTCAATGCCTTTCCTCATAAAGACACAAAAGTGTTCATATAAAAATATTCTTGGGCTGGAGAGATAGCTCAGACGTTAAGAGCACTGACTGCTCTTCCAGAGGTCCTAAGTTCAAATCCCAGCAACCACACAACGGCTCACAACCATCTGTAATTGGATCCAATGTGCTCTTCTGCTGTCTGAAAATAGCTACAGTGTACTCACATATACAAAAAAAAAAAATTAAAAAATTAAAAAATATATCTTTTTAAAAATATATTTTTACCAATATTATCACCCTAAAAAGTTTACGCCTTGAAAACACCATTCCATCTATTTGGATTTGAAAGTCCAGAGCAATTAGATTTTGTCTGTTTTTGTTTTTCTTTCTTTCTTTTAAAGATTTATTTATTTATGATATGTGAGTACACTGCGGCTGTCTTCAGACACCAGAAGAGGCATCCAATCCCATAACAGATGACTGTGAGCCACCATGTGGGTGCTGGGATTTGAACTCAGGATCTTCGGAAGAGCAGTCAGTGCTCTTAACTGCTGAGCCATCTCTCCAGCCCCTTGTTTTTGTTTTTCAAGACAGGATTTCTCTGTGTAGTCTTGACTGTTCTAGAACTATATCTGTAGACTAGGCTGGCCTCCAACTCACAGAGACCCACCTGCCTCTGCCTCCTAAGTGCTGGGATTAAAGGCACACACCACCACTGCCTAGCACCATGTAATCAAAAAAAATCATAAAAAGACCACCAGACAGTGTGTGCCTCATACCTTAGTTCATGTGAGATTTACAATATCATTCATGAAACACTTGAAAGACTCAGAAATGTCTAGGACTTATAAGGCCCTCCCAGAGGTTTGATAATCAGTAAACCAAGTGAAACTGCTGACAGGCTAGCTAGCGAGCTCCAGGGAGGAAGGTTCCCTCATCCGCTTGAGGGAAGACTGTTCCATGATACAACTGCCTAAGAGTTGCCCATGCACCTAGTAAGTAACCCGCAAAGCTCACTGCTCACCAAAGTAGACATGATGGGATATTTCTTTGGTCTGTTGTTGGTGTCTTATCTAGGGTTACACCTCTCCAAGAGAAGAGAAGTCCCACCACACTGGCCCCTCAGCATCCAAACAGTGAGTGGGATAACATGGGTCAGTGCTAAAACAAGAGGAAAGAACAAAGCTACCAAGATCCTAAGTGGATCTGCTGCAGGCAGACACGATATGTTTTACATTATCTATACATTATATACATATATTTTCTCCTGCACCCAACAGCAAGGATTGACTCTACTTCCCAGTACCACTATTACAGGTGTGCACCTGGACACTCACACCACATACCACATCCATCACCAGCTTTAAATTGTGGAGTGGCATAAGCCTATAATTGTAGCACTCAGGAAGCGGAGACAGGAGGCTAGGCACAGATTCAGTGCCACTCAGGCTTCAAGCCTGCAGTCCTCTTGCCTCAGCCTCCACACTCAGCTATAATAATACTTGTACCTACAGAGTACAATATATGAAACAGAAATAAACATACAAATAACTTTCAAAGCTAAAAGACACCTTCTCCCAGTCTGAGTCTATGAGCTCCCATTCCATGTGTCAATCTCTGACTGCCTTCCACACTGCCCACAGCACCATGCTTAGATGTTGCTCTGTACATGCCTTACATGCGTATATCTAAGTGATTTATGTTATCTTACATTAGTGCCCCTTTCCTTTAAATTTCCAATAATGTTTTCCTCTGAAACAACAGAGGATCCTCTTCGTACAGCTGCTCCCTGAGTAGTTTTAGCATGGTATCATAGCTATTTATACACTTCTCATCTATCCAGCTAAACCATGATTTCCATGAGATCAGAGCCTATTTCTAATTTGTGTATCTCCCCATACCACCCTGTCTCCTAAATCCACGCTTTTTCTATTAAACCTATCCTACTTCACAACTGTTAACACTTTGAAATAGGTACTAATAACAATACAGCTAATCTAAGAATCCTGAGTTCACAAACTCCACACTACTACAAAAAGGATCACTGGAGAGCTTCACAAATTACATCCCAAGCAGTCACTAATGGGTGTATAGGACAGAGAAGGCCCAGCTTTGTCTAACCTGAGAAATATACCATGTATGACTCTAGACTGTAACCATCTACCTAGGCAAAGAGTAAACACAGTTACTGCATGCAGCTCCCTAAACCTACTACTATGTATCTCTTACAAACTTATTTTTGTTTTTGACACAGAGGGACTCTGCCCAGCCCTGGTTATCCTGGCATTCTCAATGAAGACCAAGCTGGCCTTGAATTCAGAGATCCACCTGCTTTTACCTCCCAAGTGCTGGGATTAAAGGTGTGGACCACTACTCCTGGTTTAACTTAGTTTTACCGTTTTGACTCTTAGGCCTTAATGTCCATCTTCCCCTTACTTGTACCCAACTAACAGCTTATCTTATTAAAAACTCAGACCCTAGAAATACTACATAAACAGGAAGAAGTAGTTTATAACTTATTAAATATCTTGGCATAATGCTTTATATATCTACCCACACACATTACAGAGTGCCTCAGATTCTTATGACCCTGCTGTTGGACTAATCTTATAGATGAGGAGCCTGATTCTGAAAGAAGCAAATATTACTGATAAAATTTAAATCCCCATATGCCTAGCTCCAAAGCATACATTTCATCCACTCTATCATACTGCCCAAAACAAAATGCTAACTCGATTCTCCCAGCTCTACCCTGGCCCATATTCTACTAATCTATTATCCAGCAGCAACCTGAGTGATGCTTTTCTTAACACTGCCATCCTCTACTTAAACATTCATGCTTTGCTCAAGTCTCTCCAGTGATTACTCTCAAGAGGAAAAGTCAAAGTCCTTTTTAGAGTCTAGAGCTCGGTGATTTACCTGCCCCTTCCCAATTTTTCTCTAGTCTCTTGTTTATCTCTCAATTTGTCCTACTCCAGCTGTACTTAATCCTGTTCATGTGCGAGGGTTTTGAAGCTACTTTTTTTCCCTCTCTATCTCTAACTGCCTTAGTTAGGGCTTCTGTTGCTGTGATAAGACCTAAAGCAACTTGGGGAGGAAAGGGTTTATTTCAGCTTCTAGTTCCATATCACTGAAGGATGTGAGAGCAGGAAACTGGAGGCAGGAGCTGGTGCAGAGGCTGTGGAGGAGTGCAGCTTACTGGCTTCCTCTTTATTGCTTGCTCAGCCTGCTTTCTTGTAGCGTCACCAGCTGAGGAGCGGTACTGCCCATGGTAAGCTGGACCCTCACATCATTCATCAATCAAGAAAATATATCACCAACTTGCTCGAAGGCCAATCTGGCAGGGACATTTTCTCAACTAAGGTTCCCTCTTCCCAAATTATTCTAGCTTTTGTCAAGCTGACATAAAACCAGCTAGAATGGTAACATATTCTCTTCCTGTGATGGCTACTATTAGCTGTCAACTTAACTACATCTGGAACGGACTACAATCCAGAAATGGAGACCACATTTGATTTTTAACTTATTTTGAAGTGGGTGAACCCACTTGTAGTCCAGATCTTTGAGGTAGGAAGACATATGACTTCAATCCAGATCTTAAGGCAGGAAGACACACCTTTAATGTGGGCCATACCTTCTCCTGCGACTCTGTTTCAGCGCAGAGAAGGAAGTGTATGCTCTTTGCTTGCTTGCCCTCATCTTGCTAGCACATCTATTCCTTCAATGGCTTTAGCGCCTACTTCTTCAGGATTCCACTGTATACTGAAGACCAGCTGCGACATCCAGCCTTGTGGACTGAACTTTACATTCACAGCTTGTGTGCTCAGTTTATTCAGTGTTGTGTGTGTGTGTGTAATATACACACACATACAAGGAGGGGAGGGGAGGGGAGAGAGAGAAAGACTGAGATTCATTCTGTAAGTTCTGTTACTCTAGATAACCCAAACTAGTACACTTTTTCACCTTAAAATTTCCTCATTTTCTTTGGGTCTCTATGGCACCATTTTATGGTCTCAAATGCCACCATTTTATTTTATATTTTATTTTTTATTTTTTAATTTTTTTATTTTATATTTTTTATTTTATATTTTATTTTTATTATTTTATTTTATTTTATTTTATTTTATTTTATTTTATTTTATTTTATTTTATTTTATTTTATTATTTTATGTGAATGAGTGTTTGCCTGAACATATACATGTGACTTCAGAGGTCAATGACAGTGTTGAATCCCCTGGAACTGGAGTTATATTTATAAGCCACCATGTGGGAATCAAACACAGGCCCTCTGCAAGCACAGCAAGTGCTCTTAACTGCTGAGCTACCTCTCCAGCCCCAAATGTCACTATCTTGAATGAGACCTTTCAGCAGAGTGGTGGTGACGCACGCCTGTAATCCCAGCACTCTGGGAAGCAGAGGCAGGTGGATTTCTGAGTTCAAGGCCAGCCTGTTCTACAGAGTGAGTTCCAGGACAGCCAGGGCTATACAGAGAAACCCTGTCTCGAAAAAACTAAATCCAAAAAACAAAAAACAAAAAAAGGGACCTTTCTGAGGACTATTTTAAATTGTTACATTGTTACTCTCTATTCCCTTCTTGTGCTTTGTACTTTTTTCCCCTAAATTACTTATGGCCAGGGTAGAGAAACAGTTGAGGCAGTTACATGCCACACGAGCATGCCAGTGTATGCCTATAATCCTAGCACTAGGGACGTAGAGACTGGAGGATTGCTGGAGTTCACTGGCTAGCCAGGCTAGTCTTAACTATCAAGCCCTAGGTCCTAGTGAGAGACCTTGTTTCAAAACTCAAAGTGGATGGCTCCCAAGGAATAACAGCTGAGGTTGACCAGCAGCCTTCATACACATGCACACACGTGCACACGCACACCCATATAAAATAAATTTTAAAATTTTATCACCATTTGGCACGTTACTTCCTTACTTGTTCCGTGGTTTACTTTCCACCACCAGAATGTACATTCCACAAGAGCAGTAACTTCTATATTAATTCAATGTATCGGATATCTAGTAGGTATTAATACATACTGACTAAGTAGGGAGCTTTATTCTGCCTAAGTGTTTACATAAAATGATCTCCAATATGTTTTCCAGAAAATAAATAACAAAGGCAGTTCCGTCTTGTCCCAGTTTAGAACACTGTAGTGAATCTTATCCCCCACAGACAATCCGTTAAAGAACATTCTTTTTTATAGTTCTGATCAGATAGCCACGTTACTGAATAAACTGTGCACACAAGCTAGCTAACTACAATGTAGTATTGTAATCAAATAAAACTTACAGCAAAGTTAATCAGACACATCTTTAATGACATGCATAATTGTTATTGTGCTGCATGGTAACTAGGCATAAATGGCAGACATTCCATGTAAATGATGCTAATTACTATTCCTGTTACACAGCAAACCAAGCATGTCTAGGATCAGCTTCGGGGAAACATGGAAAGGAGGGAGAAACCTGGTATCTAACTGAGAGGTAAGAACTCTCTTACTCTACTCCTCAGGAATTAAGATAAATGGTCCCCAGGCTCCGTTTTGTGGCTTATTCCCATTCTCGAGATGCGAAACTTTCCCTCTTTGATGTAAGAAGTCTGCTATCCAAGATTTAGAAATTATGTTGAGAGGAACAAAGAAGCTGTAGACACAGGCAAGGTGGCAGAAACTAAGAGATCAAATTTTCTGAGAATCAAGTAAAGGCCACACACACTAAAGTGTTTCACGAAATTCCTAACTTGCCCAGCCTACCTAGATCCCTAAATGGTTCCCAAGACAACAGGAGTAAGCACACTGTGGATGGTTCCAGTGAGAATTCCCTGCTCCAAAATCTACAAGGCCTAAAATGCCAGCTTTCATGGTCCAGACAAAGACCCCAGTGTCTCTAGGACATGAGTCCAACTCCCTGCCCTCCTTTCTCCCACTGTACTCATTTTTGCAGGGACATTTACTCTAACCAACTGTAATTACTTTCCTGAGTAAGAACTTACTTTCCCAATAAGACCACAAACCCCTCGGTAGCAGAAACCTTGCTTTAAAACTACTCTAGTAACCCACACACAAGGCTTGCCAACAATTTCTCTAAATGTTCCAGGGCCTGGAGATGGCTTGGTGATTAAAAGTGTTCACTGCACAATCATGAAAACCAGCACACAGCACACATGTAACAAGCTGGTCATCCCATACATGCCTGAAGCCCATCTCTGATCAGAGTGAGACAGGGAGATCAGCGGAGCTTACTAAAGTCTAGTCTAGCTGAGAAAATATGAGCCCCGTGTTCAGAGAGAGAGCCCACCTAGAGGATCAGGTGGCGAGGAGGATACTTAATGCCCTCTTCTAGCTCCTACGTATGTGGGATACAAGGATCAGAAACAGGTTATCATGTAGGAGTACTGCTTCCTACGCCTGCCCGTGCTCTGAATAATGACATGGAGACTAATTATAAGCTCCGGGTACAATAATTAGGCAGACTCTGAGGTATCTCAGGTTATTCTGATCTAACCTGACTAAGCTGGCCTGCCCTACTTCCCAGCCATGTGGCCTGTTACCTGCCGTCTGAGTCTCACCCTGGCTGCTCCTTCTTCATCTGTGTCTATGTCTCTCTGTCTCTCTGTCTCTTTCCTTCCCTCCCTCTCTCTCTCTCTCTGGGCCCAGAAGTCCTGCCTTTTCCTCTCCTGCCCAGCTGTTGGCTGTTCAGCTCTTTAAACAATCAGAAGGGAATGGAGAACAATGTCTACAGAACACTGAATCAGGAGAAGATTCATAGTAATAGCAATCCCAGGTCCAGACTGCAACAAGATCGCGGGGTACAGAGATCAGCATCTGAATACACAGTGCATAGAACTATCCCCAACATTACTAGGGTTAGTAGCAGATGCCCTTACCCACTGGCCATTTTACCTGCCCTGGGATCTCTGACAGTTATGACATGGGTGGTTAAGCAAAGACATCCAGCAGTGCACTGGTCTACTCTAGGTATCTTTGGGAAGGGCACTCCTGAACCTTCAGGGTCATGGACGACTAGACTGACAACTCATGGATCACCACTGTGGCTGAGCCGAAGGGTCCTTTCTGATGATTTTAATGTACAGAATACTCCACACATATATAATTTCAAATGTAAATACATCTAAGTTATAAAAGCCAAGAAGCCATGAAGAAGTTTGCAACACTTCCTATTGCCTAAGGCTTACATATCATTTGTATACTAGCTCATGGAGAGCCAGCTATGTTGACATTATTTTGCTAGATGTTAAAAGAGTAGACAGAAAGGTAGAATCCAGATGTTATATCAAGGAATATGATTAACAAAAATATTTTCTTGGCCAACAATTCACACTGTATAATCTTAGAACGGTAACACATTAATTTCAGTGTAACTCAGCAGATACATATAGGACAGAAATATAAATTAGGGATTTTTTAATAGCAATCTCTAAGTAGAATGTCTATTGAAATAAACCAGCAAGAGATTTATTTTAAATAAAAAATGGACCACTCTAGAACTTAAGCTTCAAGGTTTTTGTTTTTTTGTTTTTGTTTTGTTTTGTTTTGTTTTGTTTTGTTTTGTTTTGTTTGGGGGGGGGTCCGAGACAGGGTTTCTCTGTGCAGCCCTGGCTGTCCTGGAACTCACTCTGTAGACCAGGCTGGCCTTGAACTCAGAAATCCACCTGTCTCTGCCTCCCAAATGCTGGGATTAAAGGCGTGCACCACCACTGCCCAGCTAAGCTTCAAGTTTCTTAAAAATCCCAATATTTAAACATGTAAATTAAAAGAGAAGGTCTACTGCATTGTGCTGGCTTTTCAGCTAGTCACAGTAAATAGCAAATGGAACATTAAAAGAAAAGGCTTTTTCCCTTTCCCTTCTCATGAGGAACTTGGAACTAGATGATACACCTACTAAGGACAAGGAACACGGGTGTACTAGAAAAGCAATACACCTACTAAGGACAAGGAACACAGATGTACTAGAAAATCAACTAGATATAAACAACAGCAACTTTGAGGACAGAGCCCCTGCACTGTATTCTATAGGATTATAAAAGCACCATGCAAAGAAGTCAGGAGTTATGCTGTCAGCTGGGTATGGTGATTCACACCTTTAACCCCATGCAGAGGCAGAAGGATCTCTGAGTACAAGGCCAACCTGGTCTACATAATGAGTTCCAGGCCAGCCAAGACTATAAAGTAAAACCCTATCTCAAAACAAAAGTTAGGCTATCCTGGTGAGTTTTTACCTGTTTCCTGCTCCATCAGACCATTGCAGTACATGGCATGCTGCTCAATCTTTGTGGGAGGAAAGTCGTGGTTACACAGTGGGCAGGATACCCGGGTGCTAGATGAGACTTCAGGAGGAGGATTTTCTTTCTTACCGTCTTCCCTATTATCAACCTAAAGAGCATGGCAAACAGTAATTTTAAGTGACAACTTTAGTTTATCTTTTCCTACTAAGAACAAGACACATTTCATTTACTTTCCAAGAAACAACACCTAGCAATTCTTACCAGATTCAAAACCAAGGACTGAAAGCAAAGACTTAACTAGCCAGCTCTCAAGCTTCAGTCCTACTGTCTGTCCTCACACCCTTCTTGCTGGAGGAGCACTGGGATCGTGTGTGTGTGTGTGTGTATGTGTGTGTGTGTGTGTGTGTGTGTGTGTGTGTGTGTGTGCGCGCGCGCGCGCGCGCGCGCGCGCGCACACATCAAGCTTGCACTGCACAGCACTTTTACCTGCTGAGCCACATTGCTGGTCCAAACTAATTGTGTTGTAGGACGTCAGGAAATTCAAGTGGATCTGAAAGTTCTACATGAAATTCCAAGGTTAGTCACTAAGTTTCTTACAAATCTAGGTTCTACTGCTCAAAGATCTTACAAGGAAATCTTGTAATGTGCATTCAAAGCTATTTGAGCAAAGAGAGAAAAGCACATACACCCTAAATTTGCAAGCAGTCTGGAGTTACTGAAGGTCAGTGGTTACTGAGAAGCTACTTGGCATTCTAAAGTTCACTAAGCACAAAAATGTGGTATAAAAAGAATGTCACAATGCTCACAAAAACACTATATTGCTTTGTACTCATCTGCTGTTAAATAAAATACAGTGAATGTACCTATAACTATTAATGTATTTAAGAAAAAGGAGTCTTTCTATTATTGTCTCAGTGTGATTGAAATGACTTCTAACAACGTTATACAAAACTCAGAACGTTTCTGAAAATTCTTATCTTAAAAATAAGACATTTTCCTTAATACCACTGAAAAGGTCTATTTAAATATTAACTACCAGAAGGGAATTACAAGGTAGAAAGCGTGAGCAAAGAACTTTTATTAGGACTATGCAACTGATCAGATTTGCTGTCTAAGAGCTGTCTCTTTTGTTTTAAAATACCATCCAGGCAAGATGGCTCAGAGGTAAGGATATTTAACACCAATTCTGCTGACTTGAGTTCAATCCCTAGAATCTACCTAGATGGAAAAAATACCTATCTCCTGCAAATTGTCTTCTAACTTAACACACACACACATAAAATAAATAAATGAAATACCACACAATGAGATATCAAAAGTGGTACTCAAGATACAGAATTATAATCCCTTATAGGTACATCCAATATGTGACTCTCAGACTATATCCCAGGAGAGCAGTGAATTCCACCAACTATATTTATAGATGACAATATCATGTCAGTGCATCAGAAAACTGAAAATCTTTTTTTTTGGGGGGGGGGAGATTTTGTTTGTTTTTTAAGACAGGGTTTCTTTGTTGAGTCTTGGCTGTCTTAAAACTCACTCTGTAGACCAGGCTGGCTTCAAACTCAGAGGTCCACCTGCCTCTGCCTCCCAAGTGCTTCTATATGACTCTTAATTCACATAAAAACTTACTAAACTATCGGTTTGGCTTGGAATAACTTCTCCTAACTCACCCGGAAATGGTATTTATATGATAATATTCCTAAAGCATATTCTGAGACACAATAGAGAAAATATTATTCCATTATTTACAGAGAGAATTGACTACTGTAGGAAATCCAATCAGGAGAAACTGTAGCTGTAACAAGGAAGGCCGCCCTCAGTACCACCAAGCGGCTGCCCCATTAACAAGCTAATGTCACTCAACAGTCATCAAACTTCCAAAGCAGAAAAACTATTTCCATATGTCCACTTCCACATGTGCTGAATCAGTTATATGTTTTATACTCTGTCTAATTTAATATTTTAAGAAACTCAGTGTTTTAAAAGTATTTGGGGAACCAGGCAGTGGTGGCACACACCTTTAATTGCAGCACTCAGGAGGCAGAGGCAGCAGATCTCTAAGTTCGAGGCCAGCCTAGTCTACTGAGTTAGTTCCAAAACAGCCAGGGCTACACAGAGAAAGCCTGTCTCATAAAATAAAAGCAAAAAACAAAAAGAACCTGTTTCAAACAGTATAGTACATTGCTTTTTTAATCCCAACACTCAGGAGTCAGAGGCAGGTGGATTACAATAATTGAGGCCACCCTTCAACTTCTTGCAATGGAAATTTCCAAGATTAGAGGCATACATGGACATAAACAGCAATAGTGGAAAGGGCTTATTTGATATGCAACAGGGCAGACACACACATTATAAATTCTAAATAGGGTTTATGTTTTTAGGCCCAAAGAATAGTATCCTTTGTGGTTACAGATGGGTACGAAACCTGCCTTGATTACTAAAGGCTTGCAGGGCTTCATCTGTATATTAGGATAACTATATTACTAATACTGTTTCTTCGTGTATCCTCAGTAAATATGTGCCAGAAACTAATTTTTCCTGCACTACCATTAGGAAATCCCAGTCTATTACATACCAGGCTTCAAGAAATTTATATATGATTCATGAAAGCAGAGGTTCTAACCAATTACCTGCAGTGCAAAGACTAAGAAAGAGATCTAACATCAACTGTGAAAGTTGTTTCCAAATATCCCTTTACAGTATAAAAAGGAATGAGAAATTTAAGTCTCTTTTAAAGTGTTTAGGACCATAAATATAAATACAAGAAAAACTTTTATTTCTATAGAAAAATTTGTTCAACCTTCCTTCAAACTGCTTTTTACATAAACAGAATTACTAGAAAATTATTTAGTGAAATCCAACATGAAAAATACACAGTAAAGGATCTAGAGATGGCTAAGTGGGTAAAGTACTTTCTACTCAAGTATGAGGACCTGAATTTTAAATCTCAGCAGTCACAGGAAAGCTAGTAGTATACACTTGTAACTCCTGTACTAGGGGGACAGGGAGGGGCAGCAGAGAGGGAAAGGACCCAGGGGTTTGTTGGCAAGCCAGCTTTAGCTAAAATAGTGAGCTCTAGATTCAGTGAGACAGAGATCCTGTCTCAAAGTAAGGAGACTGACTAAGGAAGATAACATGGAATACAATACAAACAGGTAAATGCATGCACATGTTCTCTCGTTCTCTCTCTCTCTCTCTCTCTCTCTCTCTCTCAGAATCTTTGTCTCAAAAAAAAAAAAAAAAAAAAGGATTTTCAGTTTCTATGTGTAGCCCTGGCTGTCCTGGAACTTACTATGTAAACAAGACTAACCTTGAACTCAGAGATAGGTCTGCCTCTGCCTCTCTAGGGCTAGGATTAATGGGATCCTGGATCACTCTAATAATCTCCACTCTATGTCTATGGTCAGGCCTGTGTGGTCAGGGATGGTTAATGATGCAAACAGAGATTTGTTTATTTGTCTTCCCTTTGTATTTCTGATAACATTTATAAAATAATATTGAAAAATATGTTTATGTTATATAGTGATTCCCCCATTGTTCATTTCTGCTACTTATCTGTAATGTAATAGAAAATGTCTCTATAGATTTAGACACAAATCTATGTTCAGGCTCTAGTTCCATCAGTAATATGCAATAGCAAATCACATAAACATTCTAAATCTTTCTTTTCCCATCTCTAACAGAAATAATGAAAGTACTCAAGATATGGGAAGTGGACGGGCAGTGGTAGCGCACGCCTTTAATCCCAGCACTTGGGAGGCAGAGGCAGGCAGATTTCTGAGTTCGAGGCCAGCCTGGTCTACAAAGTGAGTTCCAGGACAGCCAGGGCTACACAGAGAAATCCTGTCTCCAAAAACCAAAAAAGAAAAGAAAAGAAGAAAAGAAAAGAAAAGAAAAGAAAAAAAAGAAGAAATGGGAAGTGTCCGGCCTTGGTGGTGCACACACTCAGGAATCAGAGGCAAGTGGATGTCTATAAGTTTGAGGCCAGCCTGGTCTACATAGCAAGTTCCAGGACAACCAGGGCTATGTAAAGAAAGCCTGTTTCAAAAAACAAAAATAAACAAAGGAAATGGTGACATTTTTATAAACAGTGCTGAAATGATAATTTAAAAAAATTTCTGAGATAAGTGGCCCCTAAGGTTAAAACGCTATAACACCAAAATCTTCTAAGACAAGGTGACTGCTCTATCATACACAAGACCAACAGCATAAACAAATGACCAAGAGAAATTAAGAGGAGAGTATTCACCTGCTTATCCCTCACTGCCATTCTTCCTTCAATGGGGAGCTCTCTGCTATCTGGAGAGTCTTCTCTGTTGAGGTCAAGGGGCTCAAAGGAACTTAACTGTGTCTCTGTAATTAAAGAAGAAAAGAAAACACCAGTGATTGTCATTTTGCTCCTGCACTCTTAAGTTCAGAGTGAGATAACGCTGCACTGACAACACAGCCCTAGTTTATCTCCTCCTGAAGCCTCACTGTGACAGAATTTACAGAGAACAGAAGTCACCATTTTTTCAGCTTGTAATTTGATGGCTTTTGACCAATTTATACTATGGGACTACCATCCAATACAGAAAGTATGTTTCCAGCATCCCATTAAAATCCCCCCTGTGCCTTGAAGTCAACTATACAAACCTACTGTATGCTCCTGCCATTTGTCTTTCCTAGAATATCATCTAAATGGAATCAGCCAGCTATGGCAGCACACGCTGTAATCTTAGCTATTCAGGAGGCTGACACAGAATTCAACTTCAAACCTGGGACAAGATATAGTGAGACTTGTCTTTTAAAAATGTAAAACTCACACAATGTATCTTTAGTGTCATCTACTACTTAGTACCATGTAACTAAGAGGCAGCCACACTGTCAGATGTTATCAATGGTCCATCCCCCTTTTCTGGTAAGTAATGCTCTATTGAGTGAATATATTATAGTTGTCTATCTATTGGCTTATTTCATGGTAGTCCTAGTTTCAAAATCTACTGATTTTTTATAGAAATCCAAAATTGCCTATATTAGAAACCCAAAACTGCCTAAGGTTAAAGGGATAAATAGGAAAAACATAAAGTAGGACAAAAAAAATAAGAATATGCATTCATTACAAAGATATGCCATGGGGCTGGAGAGATGGCTCCGTGGTTAAGAGCACTAACAGTTCTTTCAGAGGTCCT
Organism: Apodemus agrarius; assembly: GCA_964023405.1. Lineage (NCBI taxonomy): Eukaryota > Metazoa > Chordata > Mammalia > Rodentia > Muridae > Apodemus > Apodemus agrarius. The sequence continues at coordinate 9,203,521 of OZ030019.1, read as the reverse complement.
GAGTTTAATTCTCAGCAACCACATGGTGGCTCACAACTATCTGTAATGGAATCTGATGCCCTCTTCTGGTGTGTCTGAAGACAGCTACAGTGTACTCACATAAATAAAATAAATAAATCTAAAAAATAAAACCAATAAACAAAATTTTTTTAAAAGATATGCCATTCTTTAATACATTTTTTAAGCACTGTCTACTAGTTCGACAACTAGTAATGGAACAGCAAGTCCCAGGCATTGTCCTACCTATGACTAACTCAAAGATATAGTGCAGATCAGGAGCAGCAAACTATTGATACCTTCTAGGCCCAATCTGGCTAGCTGCCCAGTTTTGTAAATAAGATTTTACTGGAACAAAGCCATATTCATTCATCTATGTATTGTCCATGGCTACTTTTGCAATAAAACAGAGATGAGTAGCTTTTACAAAATATCTACCCCAAAGAGCCTAAAATATTTACTAATCTTAAAGAAAAAAAGTTGAGGGGAGGTTTAGTGCCTTAATTAAAAAAAAAAAATTGAGTTTGCTAACTACAAGTTCTATATGACAAGCAAATGATGATTAAATTGTAAACAACAACAAGTCTGGTAAAGAAACGTTATAAGCCCAGTGCCCATGCCCCATCTGAATGAAGGATGGCAGCATACTACAGCGATGGTACTAGGAAGTGGGAGGATCTGGTCATCAGAGTGAAGAAATAAGAAGATGGATGAGTGCCTTTACATCAGAGCACTGAGGGGCTCGCTCTCACTCTTTCTCCATGGAAGGACACAGTGAGGGAGTATAGCTATGAGCAAGGAGACGGGTTCTCACTAGCCATTCAATCTGTCCATGCCTTGATCTCAGACTCCTCAACCTCCAAAACTCGGAGAAATACGTGTCTGTTGTTTATAGCAGTCTATGGTATTTACTTTTCTTTTCTTTTTTAAAAAATGTTTTAAAATTTATTTTCTTTTTTATGTTTGCATATATGTTGGCCACAGATGCTGGAAGAGAGCACTGGATTCCCTAGAACTGTTATCACAGATGATTGTGAGCCACTATATGGGTACTCACTCATCTGGGCGAATGCAGATCCTTTGGAAAAGCAGTCAGTGCTCTTAATCTCTAAGCCATCTCTCCAGCTCCAATGTTTCCCTGTGATAAGTGTAACTAAGATAAAGAAATTTCATCTCAGAAGGTAAGCCCTGTAAGTTCTACATGTCTGACACTTTTATGCTTCACACATACAATGAATAGCTGACACTGGGCAAATAATTTATGAAGTTCTAATCTATCTTCAAAATGATTAAAGGACTAAATACATTTATAGTATTAACTGTATTTGAAAACTGGACACACACAGACTTTATCCACTTTGGTGGTAAAAGGCTCAAAAACTGCAAAATCATCTGTGTTAAATTTCCCTGAAAGAGTTTATCACCAAATACACTGTTCAAAGATAAGAATCACTCACCATAGACTACTATAGTAATAAAAAGTATGAAAAGATGAAGGCCTAACTATGAAAGCCTTGGTGCCTCAGAAACAATACTGGTAGCATGCTGCGACAGTTAACCTTGACTGTCAACTTGACTGAATTAAGAATCCTAGAGATTAAAAGGCACAGATGGGTGTGTCTGTGACAGCATTTCCACAGATAATTAGACCATGATGGCTGTGACCCAAAGGATGGGGTAATCTACTGGAGATCACAGTGATGGCTTTATCAGGTGATAAGGAGAAGTGAAGCCTGATTCCATGGGACACTGATCTTATGTCCTAAGGGAAGTATCTTGGTCAAAGCTTGTTATCTATCTTTACACAGCACAGGGTGAAGGAGCTTCTCTGCCACACGTGCCCACCAGGACTATGTTCTGCTACAGTGCAGGGAACTAAGTAGCCACTAACTAAAGACCCTGAAACATCTGGAGAGATGGCTCAGTAGTTACGAGCAGTGGTTGCTCTTCCTGAGGACCTGGATTTAATTCCCAGCATCCATGTCACAACTATTGGGAACAACAGTTCCAGGGGATCCAGTGCCCTCCTCAGTCCTCCATCGGAACTGCATGGACATGGTGCAGGTATGCAAGAAGGCAGAACACTTTGTATTGAACAAACAATGCTAGCTAATGAGAGGGGGGATAGTAAGTTCTTCCTAAGGTTAGGTAACTTTTATGATCATGACTTACACACTAATGACTATCATTAGCTTACAGACTAAATTCAACAGTCTACTGACCTAAACCCCTTCCATGTGAATGCTGGGATTCAAACTTGGGTTCTCTGGAAGAGAAGATAGTACTGCAAGCCATGTCTCCAGCCCCTAGGACTTTCTTTTACTTTTTAATTAGCATACAGAACAATGGCTTTCATGATCACATTTCATACATATCCATTTTTATGATCCTCTTCCCTCACTCCATGCCCATCCCCCTCCTCTCCTACTTGTGCCCTTCCTTCCCCAGCTCTTTGCCTTTTAGGTCATGTGGTTTTTTTGGTTTTTTGTTTTTTTGTGGCTTTTTGAGACAGGGTTTCTCTGTATAGCCCTGGCTGTCCTGGAACTCACTCTGTAGACTAGGCTGTCCTTGAACTCAGAAATCCGCCTGCCTCTGCCTCCCAGAGTGCTGGGATTACAGGCGTGCGCCACCACCACCTGGCTGGTCGTGTGTATTCTATTACCTTATTTTTCCTTAGAAAATCTTTTTGCCGTTCCATGGCCCCCTTTTTAGTTTTATCTCCTATCCCGCACCCCCTTACACACAGGTAAAAATTAAAATCTATTTCACTAAGACTGTCATAATCATTGTATTTTCAGGTTGTTCCTGAAAGATACCACAATGATATCAAATGCCATCATCTCAAACAGGTAGACTGACTTCCCAGAAGGATGGCAAAAGTCATCAGGTCTACACAAAGAAGGGGACAAAGTTTTCTTTTTACAAAGACAGCACCACATTCTTAAGTGCCCTTGCCAAAATCAGAGTGCTTTGGTAATGGAGTCTTTTAGTAGGTATCATTAGGCAGTAATCTAAAATACATTTCAAATGTATAAAGAAACCACTTTGATTAAAAACCAACATTACTTATTCTTAAAACAATAAAAACCTTTTTGATAGACTGCTAAGTGTTTTAAAGTATTTTTAGGATTTTTCCTAGAGTACATGTTAACTAAGTTTTAGTCTTTGTGGAAAAAAATTAAAATAAAACTGAATACTCTGACGGCCTATATATGTTCTAAATGAAACACAACTATGACTTAAAGTAGCATTGGTATAGTACTTATTTTCCAGTGAATTTAAATATCAGGAGGTATTTCCTTTAACCTCACATGAATGACATTCCTGATGAATACAATGGAATCTTCTTTTAAAAACTAAAGATAAACTGAAACAAATATCTAAGAGAATAAAAATGGTTAATTTAGCAAAATAATTCTTCAGATTATACAATGATTCATGAAAGAGTTCCCTTAGACAGTAGCTCTGTTAGTACATTTTACATTGTTCTATAGATAGAAGTCCATCCAAATGAAACTCTCAATTAGTATGTCTTATGCCTAATTAAGGTATACACTTCCATCTTTTTATTATAAACTAAAGCATCTAACCAGGTCTTGTCTATGATTAAAACTATTCCAGTCACAGATCTGCACAAAAATTCAGTTCCCAAACTCATAATAACTCATATCAAAACTAACTAGTAAAGGGCAATGCTTAACAATGAAGGTGACCTAAAACAACCCAACTTTTTTTTTTTAAAACATATAGGTTAAACATTTCACTAGTCCCCTTGGCTCTGAATTCACTGTTAAATAAGGATTATTCTTGACTTTTTTTTTTTTTTTTTTTTTTTTTGCTTAGTAGACAAACAAGAAGCCATATTAAATTTCAAAACCAAATTACTCCTAAGCAGAAAATAAGGTTGATAACCTGTGTCCTCTAGAAACAAGTGTATGAGCATGTATATAGTGATAAACACATACACACATAAATCATAAATAACCCTTCTCAGAATGGTTAAACAGTCAGAAACTTAATAGGAATAAAAAGGTAGATAAGTAATATCAGAATTCAGTAAAGCCATGGGTTACTCACCAGGGCAAACAGTGATTTCTTCTGCAGAACTTTCCGACATAAGAACTAAACTTTTCTTACTGGTCAAAGCTGCAATGCTGAAAACAGAATCAAAGGACAAATGAACTCCTCATAGAATAAATCAGATCACAGGTCCACAAGCAATGATGGGTCCTTTAAATACCTGCAAGTAAACAGATACATTCTGTACAGTGTCACAACCGGAAAGCATGGCATCCACTGTGCAAGAAGCCAGACAGAGGGAAACAAGCACCAGTGACACTAGGAAATGGAATGAAGCTCCCTTTTGTTGTCGTCACAACAGAAGGTTAAAGGGTAAGGAGTACCAGTAACTATGAGAGAAGACCATGACTACACTACAGTATAAAAATGTCAAAGGTGTTTTACAGTCTGGCTACCAGTTACAGCCTTGTGAAGAGAAGAGACATATAAACTCAGAAAACATGGAGATTCTCCTGACAGCACAGTACTTCTTCCTCACCTTACAGTTAAAGTTTCTCTTTAATATACAGTTTTCCAAGCAACAAAAATAAAATTCCAAACTATCCTACAGCAAAAATCTGCCCACACAAGTTGAGTATCTCTTCTGGGAAAACCTTAATTTAGAATGACTTCCCTTGTCCAACCTTCTGGTTTTTCCTGTCTGTTTGCTCATGGAGTGTGATCTCTTCCTGACACCAGAGCACATGGCTGAGAGGTCTGAGAATCTGAAATAGTCCCCTCATGCTTCACAGAGTTTTACGATTAGTTTGATCAAGTATGCAAGAAGACACTTAAAAACACAAATCCTCACGTCAACCAAGGGCCACAGAGAAGAGAAACTAGCCACTACTGAGATTCATGATAAATAACTAAACCATGACAGGAAACCACAAGTGATTTCTCCTTCTAAATAAAACATTTCAGAACATTTGTTATAAACCCAAGCCAGACACAGTTTACACTGCATGTAACATTAGGACTCTATTCAAAAAGTCTATCACAAGACAACTTGCTGACATTTATAAAATGGGCTAATCAATTTGAAGTCAAACCACATTGTATGTGATTTCAACTCTCTCCTGGTGACAAAGTGTGTAATCATTTATTAAAACCTACATCTGCTCTGCACAGGCTCACCACAATAAAACAGAGAGGCCTACAGGGAGCAGAAGACCAATTCCAGTTTAGAACATTTTCAAAGGTGTCTTAACAGCAAAAGAATCACACTATCATCATATTCTTCAGCATCAGGACTGATATATAATAGTAACCACCAAAAGCTTATTAAATAAAGACCACTATCTAACTGGGCCTTAAACTCCATATGAAAGATGATAAAGATCAGCTCTTGAGAAATCCTCCAAACTCAACTGTCAGACAAAGGGGAAAAGTGGCTAGAAACCTGACCCAGTTAATGACCAATTAGCCATTCTCTATTATTAAAGAAGAAAGATTTGGAAGATAAAACTCTATCAACTAATCAAGAAGGAAAGAAGTATGCAAATATAGTATCAGAGAAGACACTAACCAAACACAATGGCAGAATATTAAGTAAAGGTGGTACAGAATTATTGTGGCCTGAATAATACACAAGCTTAAGAAATAAGATTTACAGGCTGGGGAGGTGGCTCAGGAGTTAAGAGCACTGGTTGTTCTTCAAAAGGACCTGAATTTCCTGCAACCACATGGTAGCTCACAACTGGAGTATCAGCTTGTGGGGATCTGATGTCCTCACACAGATATATAGGCAAGCAAACAGCAATGCACATAAAATAAAAATAAATCATTAAAAAAAGAAATAAGAGGCAGGGCATGGTGACGCACGCCTTTAATCCCAGCACTTGGGAGGCAGAGGCAGGCAGATTTCTGAGTTTGAGGCCAGCCTGGTCTACAGAGTGAGCTCCAGGACAGCCAGGGCTACACAGAGAAACCCTGTCTCAAAAAAAAAACAAATCCAAAAAAAAAAAACAAGAAAGAAAGAAAGAAAGAAAGAAAGAAGGAAGGAAGGAAGGAAGGAAGGAAGGAAGGAAGGAAGGAAGGAAGGAAGGAAGACTTGGAAATGCACTTAGTAAGCCATAAGCAGACCAGTAATATGGCTGTCTCTGTGGAAGCCAGCAAAGGAGACCATCAGAATAAGAAAAACCAGACTGCCAAAAAAGATAGAGCGAAAAGCTTTGAAACTCTACCAAGTAAGAGAAAGCATATTGGAGAAGAGCAAGAACAAAGGCACACCAAGTGCACATCAAGCGGAGCACATCAGCTACAGGTCCTTAGCCCATAGAAGAAACTCAGCAGCCTTTTCAAAATGCAAGCCAGATAAAAGCAAGATGGATCTACCCCTACAATAAGTCCCAGTCCTTACAAGCCTCAAATCCAGTTTCAGATTTCCATGAGGCGGTGATTACTCCAGTAGACAGATCTGTGGTGAAGACAAATCCCACTTGTGTAACACCATATGGCTTAGAATGCAGTGGCCAGGTACCATTTTAAGGGGGTGAGGGTGGGGGAGGGGCTCTATTGTTAAAAACTGAACTGAGTCTGGAGAGGTAGCCCAGTGGTTAAGAGCACTGGCTGTTCCTCCTAAGAATCTGGGTTCAATCCTCAGCACCCACATGGCAGCTCACAAATGTCTAGGAATCTGATGGGTTCTCCTGGCATCTAAGAGTATCAGACATAAATTTACATGCAGCTAAAATGCCCATACACATAAAAAGAAATAAAAATTTAAAAAACAAAAAACTGAACTACCCTGGGGGCCTGAGATCAAGGAACATCCACAAGATAAGAAGCCTCAATTTGGTCTGACGCTAATATTTAGTCAGGGAAGCCTCTTAAAAGCAGCAGGACTAGACTTGTGGACAGCAGCAGGGCTGGACTCTACCCAAAGGGTACAGGCAACATGAGACTGGCTTAGATTGGATCATGTTTAAGGAGAGACAACATGCTCAGTGGTTAGGAACAGATCTCATCAACAAGAGCTATGCTGGAGTTTAATAGCTCTGAGCCTTAGGTCAGTAAGCAGATCAAACTTTACAATCACCTACCTAAATTCATTACTGTTAAGCCCAAGAACTCTGAAGTTCTTGGGGTGTAATGATACCCAAAAAAAGCATCTCTCCAGCAGGGTGATCAATATACAAGGAGACCTTGAAAATATGAAGGCAGGTCTTTTGCCTGTACCAATCTCGGTGCTATGATATGATTTCCACACTCCCAACCCACTTGGGAGACACTCCTTAGATAAACAGCCACTCAAGAAGATACAATATAGGCAGGCAAAAGAGGATGAGAAACGCTGCCCAGCCCACAGAGTGCAAAGCCAAGTGTAACTAACAAACCTTGACATGCAAAGAAAGAAAATGGTTGTGAAGAGAGCTCTGGAAGAAAGCAATACAGACTCTGTAACAGCGTAAACCAAAGGAAAGACACATCAACAGTTCATAGTCAAATGGACCCTCCTCCTGGCTCCACAAGCATTATGCAAGGATCCAGAAAGAAGCTGCTGCAACAGCTCACCTTTTCTTCTTTCTCTGTATTTATATTTTGTTTTGTGTTTATGTGTGACTTTTCCCTTACATGTTTAAAGGGTCTTGAAGTTTCTCATTTGTCTTACTTGTGTGTATGTGTATACATGCACAGGCGTGGGGATCAAAGGACAATTTTTTTCGAGTTAGTACTCTCCTTCCACCGCATCGTATGGGGATCAAACTCAGGTCATCAAGCTTGGGGAGCAAGTACCTTCAGCCCTATTATCCAGGATTTTTCTTGTTTTGTTTAGTTTTTTTGAGATAGGGTCTCTCTATGTAGATCTAGATGTCCTAAAACTCACTATTAGACCAGGCTGGACTCAAACTCACCAAAATCCTTCTGTCTCTGTCACCCTAGTAAAAGATTTTTTTTTCCTTTTTTGGGTGGGGTGGGAGTGGGGGTGGGGTGGATGGGAGGTATTATAATTAAATATTTTTAAATGCTATTACTTGTTATTGCTCTTCAAACATTTATCTAATTTTGTTTACCCTTTTTTTTTTTTTTTTTTCATTTAGGGAAAACTTTTCCCTAGTTTCTTTCTTTTTTTTTTTTTTTTTTTTTTGGTTTTTCGAGACAGGGTTTCTCTGTGTAGTCCTGGCTGTCCTGGAACTCACTCTGTAGACCAGGCTGGCCTCGAACTCAGAAATCCGCCTGCCTCTGCCTCCCAAGTGCTGGGATTAAAGGCGTGCGCCACCAACGCGTTGGTGGCGCACGCCTTTATCCCAGCACTTGGGAGGCAGAGGCAGGCGGATTTCTGAGTTCGAGGCCAGCCTGGTCTACAGAGTGAGTTCCAGGACAGCCAGAGCCACACAGAGAAACCCTGACTCAAAAAAAAAATAAAAATAAAAATAAAAATAAAGGCGTGTGCCACCAATGCCCGGCTCTATTTCCCTAGTTTCTTAAGACAAGATCTCATTGTGGATCCCTAACTAGCATGGACTCATTATGTAGACCAGGCTGGCCTCCTGGGAAGAGCTAGGATTAAAGGTATGTACCAACAGGACCTGGCTTTCTTTTTCACTCTTTTTCCCCAATGATTCCTTCTTACCCCCCTTTTTATGTCTTGAGTTTATCTTACTGACTTTTAATACTCTTATTTTTTATTCTTTTATTTCACATCCTACATTTATTAAATTTTGCTTTTGAATTTTTCTACTTAGTGATGCTTTCTTACTCTCCTGCTCTTGTCTCTCCCCTTCACCCAAATTTTTCTCTATTTCATGTCTTTTTTTTAATTAATTTCTTTTTATGTATATGAGTCCAGTGTCACTGTCTTCTGACACTCCAGAAAAGTGCATCAGATCCCATTACAGATGGTGTAAGCCACCATGTAGTTGCTGGGAATTGAACTCAGGACCTCTGGAAGAGCAGTCAGTGCTCTTAACCACTGAGACATCTCTCCACCCCCATCTTACTTCATTTCTTCTTCTTCTTCTCATCTATGTAACTTTGCTCCCCACTTTTCTCCCCTTCTCCAGTCTCCTTTTCTCTCACTCATTTGCTATTTCCACGCTTTCTTTAAAGGGTGTTTAACGTCATACCACATCCTACAGTAGAACGATACTTTCAGTTATATGGTCATATATTAATGAGCTGTAGTTGATTTTGTGTATTTCTATATCTAATACAGCTTGATATTATTGCTGCTATAGCAGTGTGTTTCCTTCTGAGTGTACACCTTCAAGAGTAGGCTAAGTAAGAAGATCCACCTCCAAAATCCCGAAGAGCTAGCCAACCCAACAGACACATAAATCACGACAATGAAATGCAAGAAATAAGCCAGGCGTGTTGGTGCACGCCTATAATCCCAGCACTCTGGGAGGCAGAGGCAGGCGGACTTCTAAATTTGAGGCCAGCCTGGTCTACAGAGTGAGTTCCAGGACAGCCAGGACTACACAGAGAAACCCTGTCTCGAAAAAACAAAAAAACAAACAAAAAAAAGAAATGCAAGAAATACAAAGTCAGAACAACACAACTCCTCTAGAAGACCACAATCCTCAACTATGGAACTTAAAAGCACCAAAATTAGTAAAATGCACATGAAGCTTTCAAATATTTTCTGGTTAAAAAAAAAAAGACTTAGGATCTAACATGGCACACAAACATAGAAGAAAAATTCAAAAATTGAGATTTTTTTTTTTTTGAAAGGGAGAAAGGGAGCAAAAGAAGAAGGAAGAAGCAAAGAAGAGAAGAAGGGAAAGGAAGGAAAATGAGGGAGGAGCAAGGGAAGGAGGCAAAAGGAAAGACGGAGGAAGGAACTGAAAGGTTTACTGGACACAAAGCAAAGTAGAGGTGCTGGATAGACGGCTCGGCAGTTAGGGGCACTTACTGCTTCTTCAGAGCACTGGGCTGGGATCCCAGCATCCACACAGCTTGAGACTGGCAGTTTCAGAGGATCGCAGGCACACACACATATAACAAGATAACTACTGTTTTAAGTACAGTGGAGAGCATCACCAATAGACTTGACTAAGCAGAACAAAGTATCAAGGATGGAGGACAAAGAGAATCAAAGACTACATTCAATTACTCGGGAGGAAAGAATCAATGAGCATCTCCATAACATGAGAATCTGAGATAAGCAGACGAGGTGGTCTAAACCTTCAGTCCCAGCACAGGGAGGCTGAGGTAAGTGGGTCTCTGTGGATAGAAAGACAGGCTGATCTACAGTGAGCTTCAGGAGGGTCAGAGGTACACAGTGAAGTAAGATCCTGCTCAAAAAACAATCCATAGGACAAAAGACATAGATGCTATGAACACTAAAAGCATAAACTACTCAATGAAACTACAGCAGAAAATTTCCCAAACCTTTTCAAAAAAAAAAACTAGGCATTCTGTTTGAAGCAAGAGGCATTTATAACCTCTGGACAACATGTTATAATCATGAAGTCAAACATACAATACAGGGGCTGAGGAACCAGCTCACACATTAAAGTGCTTGGCATGCAAGTCTAAGAACCAGAGTTCAGATCCACAGAAACCCACTTAAATGCTCCTGGTGTATGGCAGTGAATGACCTGTGATTCCAGTCTCAGAGGGCAGAAAGAGGAGAACCCCAGGGCTAGCTGGCTACCAAGACAAACCACACTGGCAGGCTCTGAGTTGCATTGAGACACTCTGCCTCAGTGAGTAGGGTGGAAGAGTAATCTAGAGAGATGTTATATATCCATCCTCGGCTTCTACAGGCAGACACACACACACACATGCAAAACATGAACATATACACACATGAAAAAAATACAAAGCAGAGAAACAATATTCAAAAGAGTAAAAGAAAAAACACCAACTCACCTACAAAAGCAAAAACATCAGAACATCAGTCTCTCATTAGCACTGTTCAAAGCCAAGGGAAAAGGAAAGATATATTTTAAGCACTGAAAGTAAATAACTGATACCCAAGGATGTTATACCCAGCAAAGGTATCTTCTAGAACTGAATATAAGTAAATAATAGCATTTCAAGGGAAGTGCTAACTAGGGCAGCCCATGAACACTAAGCCGGCATGCAGAGGACATAAGTGAATACTATGCACAAAGGAGGAAGGAAAGCAGTCTCAACTACATGAGCACAGGGAAGAATAAATTTTAGGAGAGAAATGAGTAAACACAGGAGTTCTGGGAAAAACCCATCATGCCCAACACTGTAAACCAGCTAAATGATGATGCTAACAGGGAAGCAAGAACAAACAGCAGTCCAACCACCACACACCCACAAAATTATAGGAATTAATAAATATCTCACTTTAATAACTTTCAATATAAAATGGCCTTGATTCACCAATAAAGAAACACAGACTGTGTGACTTATTCCAAACTTCTGTGGTTGTGTCCAGGAAAAGTCAAGAGATGGAAAATTCAATCAGTCAGAAACCAAAAAAAGGCTGGTAGAGTCATTCTTATATTGGATAAAGTAGATTTCAAACCAAAATTAGTCAGAAGACATAAAAGTTCACTATATATTAAAAGGGAACAATTTACTGGGTATGGTAGTGTATGCCTTTCATCCCAGCACTTGGGAGGCAGAGGTAGGTGAGTTCAAGTGATCTCGGTGAGTTCAAGGCTAGCCTGGTCTATATAAGAGCATACCAGGACAGTCAGAGGTATGTAGAAAGACCCTGTCACAAAGAAAAAGAAAAGAAGAAAAAAAGGGGGAGGGGAAGGGGGAAGAGGAGGGGAGGGGAAAGGGGAAGGGGAAAGGGAAGGGGAAAGGGAAGAGGAAAGGGAAGGGGAAAGGAAAAGGGAAAGGGAAGGGAAGGGGAAAGGGAAGGGGAAAGGAAAGGGGAAAGGGAAAGGGAAGGGAAAGGGAAGGGAAAGGGAAGGGAAAGGGAAGGGGGGAGGGGGGAGGGGGAGGGGGAAGGGGAAGGGGAAGGGAAAGGGAAAGGGAAAGGGAAAGGGAAAGGGAAAGGGAAAGGGAAAGGGAAAGGGAAAGGGAAAGGGAAAGGGAAAGGGAAAGGGAAAGGGAAGACACCTTTCAATTCAATCTCACTCTAGCCAGAATGGCTACCAAGAAAGCAAATAAATGCTGGTAAGGATGCAGGGAGGCTTACTTTCCCCCCCCCCCCCCCGAGACAGGGTTTCTCTGTGTAGTCCTGGCTGTCCTGGAGCTCACTCTGAAGACCAGGCTGGCTCCGAACTCAGAAATCCGTCTGCCTCTTCCTCCCAAGTGCTGGGATTAAAGGCGTGCGCCACCAACGCCCGGCTAAAGAGAGGCTTTTTTTTGTTGTTTTGTTTTGTTTTGTTGTTGTTGTTTGGTTTTTTTCTGTTTTTTTTTTTGGGGGGGGGGATTTTGGTTTTTTCGAGACAGGGTTTCTCTGTATAGCCCCGGCTGTCCTGGAGCTCACTCTGTAGACCAGGCTGGCCTCGAACCCAGAAATCCGCCTGCCTCTGCCTCCCAGAGTGCTGGGATTACAGGCGTGCGCCACCACCGCCCACTTTTGGGAGGCTTAAATTTTATAGCCACTATCAGTATAGAGGTTCCATGACAGATAGACAGACAGATGAAAAGGGAGGGAAGGAATAAAGGGGGAGAGAAAAGAGACAGAGAGAATTACCATACAATCCAGCTACATTATACCACACCTGGTTATGCACCTGAAGAACTGTAAGTCAACATACAGACAAACTGGCATATCTGTGTTTAAAGTCACTATTCACAATAACCAAAGAATGGAATCAGCCTAGATTTCCATCAGTGAATGAATTAACAAAGTTCATACACAGTGAAATTCTGTACAACTATAAAAGAATGAAATCATAACATTTTCAGGAAAAAAACTGATGCAAGATAAACAAAATAAGCCAGAATCAAAAGACCTCATACCATGTTCTCCTATGTAAAACCTACATTTATATACTATGGATATATATACTATTATGTAATACTATACTATTATATAATAAATATGTTAATGTATATTTGTAGATCATGAAACAAGTAAGGGTATATGAGGGGAGGAAGAGACCTTAGAAGGGAGAACTGAGACAGGTGGGTAGATCTCTGTCAGTTCAAGGCCAGGCTGGTCCATAGACCAAGTTCTAAGATAGCCAGACCTACAAAGAAAAATCCTGTCTCCAAAAACCAAAAAGAGAAAGGGAAAAAGAGAGAGAATTACGGACTAAGCAGAAGCAAGCAGAACTCTGTGGAGAGGAGAGAGGACACTGGGGACAGTGAGCAGTGAAGAGGACAAGCGAATGAGAGCACAGGACAGACACATGGAGATGACAGGACGCCACTGTTCTCCACACTGACCTGAAGAAAAACTAACATGACCAGAAACAAACAAAAACAGGAAGACAAGCCACAGAGAAGCAGTCTAGGAAGCTGGGATAGAGCAGAGAACAGCAAGTAATGGACTGTGAGGTTTATGTAAGATGAGTAGGGTGGCTATGAAAACCTTTGTCATCTTTTCCAGGCTTAATATTTTAGGCTTCTGAGAGATACACATTTGCAAACTTACAGCTAAAAATGATTTCCAATCTCGGCACATAAAGGAGATAAGAATTCCCTGCCAAGTTTTCCATGTATATATTCTCTTTCAAGAGGTTCCTCTTCCTTACCCTCATTCCATAGGGATGAGACCCAATACCCGAGACCCACAGCAGAATACACCCTCACCTTCGTGAGGCAGGCACAGAGTCGTCTCCTTCAGAACTCTTCAGAACTTCTTCAGAAGTTTCTTCAACAAACAGACCTTGGGAAGACTGGAAAGATACAGGGAAAATCCTAAATACACAGAACTTCTTTCTTCCTTTGTTATTTATTTAGTACATGTTTATATGTACATGTGGAAGCCAGAGGTCCATCTTGATGCCATTCCTCAGAAGCTCTAGCCGCCTTAGATGTTTTTGTTTATAACAGAGTCTCACTATATGGAAGACCAGGCTGGCCTGTAGTTCAGAGATCCTCTTCTGGGAAGAAAGGCACACCCCACCACACTAAGCCGCATCCACCTTGGATGCTGCTGTTTTTTCTTTTGTTTTACATTTATTTATCTCTGGAGAAAGGGTGCACATGTCACTGGTGCACATGTGGAAGTCAAAGGACAAGTTGCAAGATTCAGTTCTCCCTTCCCACCATGTGGGTTCTGAAGACCAAATTCAGGTCCTCTTCTTGGTGGTGACAAGCACCTTTTTTCTTAAAACAGCCTCCCTCACTGACCTCACTGACTAAGCTGGATGGTTAGCCCCAAGTTATCCATCCACCTGTCTCCAACTCTCCAGCCACCACCACACCCGGCCTTTTTCACTGGGCTCTAGGGATGGACTTCAGACCCTCACACTTGCATGGCTATCAGCTCCAACTCAATATTCTCCTCAGCCCAAGTTTCTTCCTCTAAAAATAAAAAATCTTCCAAATTATTACTTAACAGTTAATAATAAGAATAAAACAAAGGCTGGCCATAGTAGCCCAAGCCTTTTATCCGAGCACTTAGGAGACAGAGGCAGATAAGATACCTGGGAGCTCAAGGCTAGCCTTGTCGACATATCAAGGTCCTGGATAGCCAGAGCTATATAAGGGACCCTGTTTCAAAACAAAACAATAACCCAGGCATTATGGTACATTAATGCCAGCACTTGGGAGGTAGAGGCAAGCAGATTTCTGTGAGCTCAAGGCTAGTTTGGGTCTACATATGAGTCCAAGAAGAAAGCAAGCAATGCTACCTAAAGTAGGCTTGCTAAGAAAGCACCCTGGCTATGAAGCTTCTTCCAGGAAAAGCTTCTTTGACTACTCATAATGTTTTCAGGGTTTAACATGTTATTGATACCTTACACTAGTTTGACATCCTCTATGATTCCAATAAATGATGACATATAAAAGAAGGGGGAAAGAAAGGAGAAGGAAAAGGGAGGAAAACTGAATCAATAATCAAAAGAAAAGTTGTACAGCAGCAGTGGGCCAGCAGGATGGCTCAGGGGAAAAGGCACTTGCTACCAAGCCTGACAATCTGAGTTCCATCCCTGGGCCTCACACAGCAAAAACAGAGAAATGATTCCCTAGAGGTTACTCTCCGACCTAAACACACACACACACACACACACACACACACACACAAATAAAGAAAATATAACTTTCCAAAAACCCTTGCATTAAAATATAGCAACAATAAATAATGCACCCAACTCTTTGAATTAAGTAATGAATTTTTTCTTTGAAAAAAAACAAAAAAACAAAAAAACAAAACAAAACAAAAAAAAAAAAAACCAACAAAAACAAGAAACACTGACACCTAGCGTCCACATAACAGAACTTTGTTGACTTAGGGAGCTGGAGAGAGAGCTCAGAAGTACCTAGCCCCAAGTCCAGCAGCTGACAGGGCTGATTCCCACGAGCTGTCTTCTGACCTTCACTCCTGTTGTTACAACCCCCCAGTGCACCTACATCATAAAGGTCTTTAAAAGTGTTGCTTTTTTTTTTTAAAGTAAAATGGAAAGTAACAAAGACAATGTCAACCTCTGGCCTCCAACCTCTAACACACATACATATTGTGTGTGTGTGTGTGTGTGTGTGTGTGTGTGCACATATACATGCACACCAATAAACAAACCAGAAGCATTGCGCTAGACATTTTATACAAACTCACTTTTATCCTTACAACTACATAAAGATGGGGCTGAAGAGATGGTTCAGAATTAAGAACACTTGCTGTTCTTGCAGAAGATCGATTCAGTTCTCCACCACCGTGGCAGCTCACAACCATCCCTAACTTCCTTCTGAATATTATAAAGCATCATATAACTACAAACCATTATTAAATATAATTTTTAGAGTATTTGTTTTATTACTAAAGTTTTTATTACTATTTATGTTATTAGACTTTGAATTTTTTAGTTTCTTGTTACTGTATTTGTTTGGTTTCCCTTACAATAAAAATTTATGCCAGGCGTGGTGGCGCACGCCTTTAATTCCAGCACTTGGGAGGCAGAGGCAGGTGGATTTCTGAGTTCGAGGCCAGCCTGGTCTACAAAGTGAGTTCCAGGACAGCCAGGGCTACACAGAGAAACACTGTCTCGAAAAAAAAAAAAAAATTTATGAAGTGATAGCTCTTAAAAGTATAAAAGTATTCCAATAGTTTTGACTTTTGTATTTTAGTAATTTTGTGTCTTTAGCAAGTCACTTAGTATCAATTTTTACACCTATAAAATGGGAAATAACAATTACTATTTTTAAATAGTTTAAAGGAAGGTAAAGAACCAAGATACACAATGTTCATACATAAAACTATCTAGCCATATTAGAAATACACTAAGACAGCAATCTAAATGTCTCCAAAAGGAGACTGGGTTCATTAGAAAATGCCACCAGAAGCAAAATTAGAAATATACCATGATGAGAAAGAATAAGCTGGGAAACTGAACTTATATCACAAATTACCTCTCCTAGGATTGACATAGTAGAGGAAGGACACTAACCCTACAAGCTGTCTCCTGACCTTGTACACTATGGCATGTGTGCACACAGGACATACATACACATACACACACACACACACACACACACACACGGAAAGAAAGAAAGAAAGAAAGAAAGAAAGAAAGAAAGAGGGGGGAAGAGAGAAAGAAAGGAAGGAAGGAAGGAAGGAAGACTAAAACACTATACAGAGAATTTTTTTATCTCTATATCAGGTTCTCAGTCAGTCTGAATATCATACTGGTGTAGGTTTGAAGCGCTAGCATTTATATACCTCTGATGGGAATGCAAATGTACTATTTTCTATAAATGACAATTTGGTAATAGTTAACAAAACTATAATGTAAGCAGCCTCTGATCCATCATTATATCTATAAGAAATTATCCTATGGCCGGGCGTGGTGGCGCACGCCTGTAATCCCAGCACTCTGGGAGGCAGAGGCAGGAGGATTTCTGAGTTCAAGGCCAGCCTGGTCTACAGAGTGAGTTCCAGGACAGCCAGGACTACACAGAAAAAACCCTGTCTCGAAAAAAAACCAAAAAAAAAAAAAAAAAAAGAAATTATCCTATGACTATTTCCCCATATAGATGAAATGTCCTCTGTTCAAGGTACTACTTGGTACAGGACTACTTGGTATAGAAAAATATTAGAGACAACTTACATGCTCACCAGTCAGCTACTGAATAAGTCATGGTTTATCCAATACCAGTATATCCCATAACTCCAAATAAAGTGAGTGTGTGTGTGTGTGTGTGTGTGTGTGTATTAAACTGAGCACTGTTATAGAATGATCTCAGAATTGCTAAATAAAAAAAGAGCAAAATAATGTATATAGTAAACTATCATTTGTATAAATGAAAGGCAGAGAGGTACAGACATATCTCAGTTGGCAAGAGGATCACAAGTTCAAGGTCATCCCTGCTACTTAACAAGTCTGAGGCAAGGCTGGGCTACATGAGAACCTATGGGAACTGAAGTTCCCAGAAAGAAGCTGCATCTACACTGAACACTCTACAAGGCTGTTTAACTGATTAGAGAACCTCTATGACTATGGAAAGACTGAAATGTTACATTCCGGAACCAAGTTTTCTTAGCCCCAAAGTATCCATTTATTGATGACCTGTGAGTGTGAATAAACATTCTTTTGGCTATTGGGTAAATGAATCTATGAGCAGACCCCTAGCTTCCACCAGCCCACAAGCTCAGAATGTCTTCAGACAGTATCTGAGACCTGTATAGACACTTCCTCACTTCCACTGCAATCTTCCTCATGTTCCCACCAATGGTATTTGAAACATGTTTGGTTTTTAAATATATTTTGACTGTTTTTGTGTAAAGGGTGTGTCTACATGAGAGTATATGCGCATTGAGTGCTGGTGTCCTCAGAAGACAGAGGCATTCAATCACCTGGATGAAGCTAGAGTTACAGACAGCTGTGAAATGGGAACCACATCCTAGTCCTCTGGAAAAGCAGCAAGTGGTCTTAGGCACTGAGCCATCTCTCCAGACCCCTTGAAAGTGTTTTTATCTATAACTTTCTTTGTCCAGTTACTACAAAAACTTCATAAAACTAATACCTTGTTGGAACATGCAATTTGGGATAACCTAAATCTGTGTTCCCAACTTATAGCAATTCATATTTGGCTGCAGAATAAATTAATTCTTATGCCTTCTGAGATGAGAGTTGTTTTTCACATTGACACTTGTCAAAAAAATGGGGGAAAGAATATATATATATTTTATATTACATAAAATATCATGGAAGGATATACTAAAAATTAGTAGCATGGATTGAATCCAGAGAGGGGGAATGTCTGGCTAGAAGGTGTAGCTGAAAGACAAATATATATTTTTAATTTGCATTTCCTTGAATATTTTAAAACATCATCTGTAGAAAACCGTTTAAAAAAAATAGAAAGTTGCCAGGGGGTGGTGGCACACGCCTGTAATCCCAGCACTCTGGGAGGCAGAGGCAGGCGGATTTCTGAGTTCAAGGCCAGCCTGGTCTACATAGTGAGTTCCAGGACAGCCAGGGCTATACAGAGGAAACCCTGTCTTGAAAAAAACAAAATCAAAAAAAAAAAAAAATAGAAAGTTTAGAAAAGAAAATATGAGCTGGCAGTGATGGCGCACGCCTTTAATCCCAGCACTTGGGAGGCAGAGGCAGGTGGATTTCTGAGTTTGTGGCCAGCCTGGTCTACAGAGTGAGTTCCAGGACAGCCAGGACTACACAGAGAAACCCTGTCTCGAAAAACCAAAAAAAAAAAAAAAAAAAAAGAAAAGAAAAGAAAAGAAAAGAAAAGAAAAGAAAAAGAAAGAAAGAAATGAACAAGAATGTGCAGAAGAGTCTCCATTTTGCTTAAAATTGAAAAAATGTTTTATATAGAAATGACCACTTATATATAGAAATGATGATGGCTGCCTTCTGGTGGTTGGATAGCAGGTAACTACTATAATTTGTTTTTTTGAGACAAGGTCTCACAGTGTAGCCAGACTGGCCAGACTGCTTTACCTCTGTCCTCCTGAGGGCTAGAGTTTTAGATCGCCACCACACCAAGGTTCTTTTCTCTCTTTTTCTTTTTAACTTTTCTTATTTTATATAGCAAGCATGTATTATTTAATAAGCAGATAGAGGAAAAGACCACAAAAAATAGTTAAAATAATTATTTTATCTGTAAATAAATGATCTTTAATTACAACACCACTGACCCTTACCTGACCATGACTGGTTGTTGGTTCTTCCTCCAACAAAAGTTTCTGTTTCAAGCTTTTAATTGGACTTTTTTGAAAATCCTTGGTTTCTGAGTGCCAGCCAGATGCCCTAGATTCCTGCCTTTCCTCTTTGGCTTCATCTCCCATGTCTTCTGAGATGCCTTCATTTTTCTCACTAGTCTGATCTTCTTGGCCACACTCATTCTGGATCAGAAAAGGAGGTCTAGGTAACACTGGCTCCCCAAACCCTCGTTTTTTAACAAGCTGTCTCTGAGCCATTTTCAGGCTCTTCTGATAAACCTCCAACTGGCAGAGAATGACATTGGTGTACTGATTAGGATCTACTCCAGCAGGGCAGAATGGAATACCCCAGTAGTAGTGCACAGTGCCCCCAGTGTCCTGGAGACCTTTGGTGTCTGCTGGGACAGGAAGGCATTGCCTAGACATGTCCCCCCTGCCCTGGACAGTTTTGGAAAAAGCATAACCACTCCCAGTACTTTCCTGCGGCTTCCCACACTGTGTGTGCTCAGCCAAGTGGCCAGTACATCTGTCAAAACATTTAACGTTCTCATTCTCAAACACTGGCTGGCTTGACTGGTCCCAGCTTCCTGAGCTGCCAGAGACCGGCTCCTCTTCAGTGTTTTCATTGTGGTCCCAGGGCTCCTTTCTTCCCTCAGCCTCGTTTCCCTGACTGATATGTGAGCCTTTACACAGTGATGGAGGTACCAGCTGCCATATGCCTGTAGGTATTTGAGAAAAAGTAGGGCTAAGGACAAATTTTTTTTTAAATTAAGACAGCTTGGTAAGCTATCACTTATCAAGAATTACCAAATGTGGCTATGAAAAGCTGTTCTTTGGTTTTAGCCAAAGGGTATTTTTTTCTTTAGGGATAAAAGTATGTTGAATATTAATGAAATTTCAACTATTTCTGTTTGGACTTCTTTAATATCATAACAAAGATTTGGGGCATCTCTATCTCTACTCTCAGCAGAAGTGATATGGTTATACTTGATGTGTAGGACTCAGAACAGGAAGACATGCCTTCGGTGGTTCCAGAATCTTTGGTGTTCTCTTGATGGGAATGAGAAGATGGTCCAGTAGCCAGAGGTCGTGATCTGGTAGCAGAAGCAGCAGAAGGCCAGCAACTCTGAAACAAGTGATCCCGTACCAGACCAGGTTTATTATTAAAATAGCTGTATATGAAGAATCACAGGAAGTTCAAAAATAGGAGGCCACTGTCCCTAGAAGTTTCTCCTCTTCAGATATAGCTGCTCAATTCAAATGGATTCCCCAATGTAAAGTGAATACCTATATATAGTCACTATACCATCCTAATCTGGAGGGTATATAGTGTACAGAATTGGTTCAGAATAGAGAAATATATTCACATGGTGATATATGCCTCTAGTCCTAAGCTTTTCAGAAGGCTGAAGTGGGGAACTGCTTGAACTTCTAAGTTAAAAGCCAGCTCTTTCAATTCTAGGAGGCTCTAGCTCAAACAAGCTAACAAGCAAAAAGAATCAAGGATTGCTCAGAATCTGCCACTGGCAAGTATTCTTATTGTTTAGATTAATTTCTATTAGATATATTCACATCATAATATTATTTGAGTTTTTCTGTTTGTTTTTGTTTGTTGTTGTTTTGGTTTGATTTTGGTTTTGGTTTTTGGTTTTTGATTTTTGGTTTTTAGTTTTTGAGACAGGGCTTCTCTGTGTAGCCCTGGCTGCTCTGGAACTTGCTCTTAGACCAGGCTGGCCTCAAACTCAGAGATCCGCCTGCCTCTGCCTTCTGAGTCCTGGGATTAAAGGCGTGCATCACCACTGCCCAGCTGTTTGATTATTTTTAAACTACCCATTCTTTCTCTCATCTTCTTTGCTGTCCCCAAAAATGAGAGAGCTGAACATCTGACCCTGAAGCTTTTGGAATTCTTGGCATTTTACAACCCTTCAGAAGCTGCCCATCTCTATGATTCTTTTAAGTCACCGACTGAAAAAATCTGTGGAGCAGAATCAAACTCATAAGGTAACAAAAACACTTCAACCAGATTAATCAGCAACATATACTTTAAAAAACAAAGTACTGAGATATTTTTATTAACTGAAAACCCTATAAACTACCAAAGCTCATTTCTCATACAACTATACCAACCACTAAGTAACTGAGAACATTATTAATAAACCCCACAAACTTTCAACACAGCATATTTACATTCAGGCTTTCGGCAATGGCTTTCCTCAAGAGCTCCTCTTCTTTCTCCTCCTGGTTGTTCACCTCCCTAGCTTCCTGCTCACTCATTTTGAGAGCCAAAGCAAATTGTTCTTCTTCTGACATCTCTGTAAGAGTGTAGGGAAGGGAAGAATACCACAAACAGCAAATTAGCATGAAGGCAAAAAAACAAAATCATTAAATTGTCAAACTGATACTACTGTAAACCATACAATATGATTTGTACTCTAATAAGGAAAGTCATATAAGGTAAGGTGTGGTCAAGATTATTAGTAGCATGCCAGACACTGGAGGCACATATCTTTATAATCCCAGCACTCTGGAGGCAGAGGCAGGCAGATCTCTGTGAGTTTGAAGTCAGCCTGGTCTATAGAATGAGTTCCAGGAGAGCCAAGGAAACACATAGAAGCCCTATTGGGAAAGACCAAAACAAAACAAAACAAAACAAACAAAAACATTAGTAGCAATTACAAGAACCATGGGTTAACTAGATCATAAGCCCCCACAAAGGCATAGTGCTAGCCTATAGTGTTCATTATTGCATCACTAGCGCATGACAGTGCCTGTCAATCAGTAACTGTTACATACATAAGCAAAAATCACTACAGAGCTCTTTTTTGCTAAAATACCACACTGCTTTATGCTGAACATTTAACCAGAACAATCTGACTCTTCAGAATCTTTGTGTTTTTACGATGGGTCTGATGCAGTCCAGGCTGGCCTTAGAGATGAATCTGAATTTCTACCTCTAGTGACACTAGGATTATAGACACACATCTCCTACTTGATAGAGATTCAACCAGGGCTTCATGTGTACTAAGCAAACATTCTTATCCACTAAACCACACATATCCCCAGGTCTCAAAATCTTCTAATTTATTCAACTTAACAAATCCTTAGTTGTCATTTATTTTCTGTTTTCAGCTAACAGCAACTGTAGTAGACCAGAGAAATGGCTGAGTCCAAGACTAGGTCATGAAATGTCCAAGATAAGCTAGAATACGTCTTATAACAGTTAGCAAAGGCTCTATCACACATTCCTAGCATTATATTAAAAGAACTTAGTAGCACACTTAGAAAACAAAAACTACTGGCTTAAAATTGAACTGGAATCCATTACATTATCATTATTGATTAAAACATAGCAAACATTCCTAAACGTTCATTCAATGCCTTCGACGTAAGGAAACATGACATAAGCTGGATGAGTTATGTCTTCAGCAATGTAATTATCTCATGCTCTGGTGAAGAGCACTACACCCATCCTTACAAGGAAGCCCTAGTTAAACTCAGTATGTCTCTGTGATGGATATTCTTGGTTGTCAACTGGACTACATCTGGAATCAAAAACCCAAACAGCTAGGAATAGCTGTGAGTGATTTTTAGTTAGTTGGATCATTTGAGGTAGGAAGACATATCTTAAATCCAGATCATTTGGTGTCAGAAGACCCTGCCTAAACCTGGGCCACACCCTCTCATGGCAGCTTACATAACAGACATGGAAGAAAGCAGCTTTTGCCTTCTGCCTGCTTGCCCTCATTCCCACTGCCAAGTTCCTACAACCTGCTGCTGAGCAAGTATTAGGGATTCTGATGTGTACTAAAGATTAGCTGAGACATCCAGCCTTATGGACTGAACACTGATTACAGTCTTGGACTTTCCATTGAAGACACTGTTTGACTAGTTAGACCACAGCCATAAGCCACTCTAATAAATCCTATACATGTATACATATACCTACAACACACACACACAAACACACACATTCAATCAGGTCTGTTCCTCTAGAGAACCCTGACTAATATAGTCACAAAACAAAGTAGAAAACAAAAGACATGAAAGTGAGAGAGGAATTTATAGAGAAAGCGGAATTGATGTGAGTCAGGGATAAGAAAAGTAGGAGTGAATATGATCCGATTGCATTATATGCATGTGTGAAATTGTCAAAAAAAATTTAATTTTAAAATGCTGCAATAAAATTTATCTCTAAAAATGATCTTAACATGTTAAGTTGATGGTCTATTCGCCCCCATAGGCACAAAAGGAGAGATAGTCAAAGATACATACATACAACAGGTGCCCCATAGATATATATGTTTCAAATCAGTTCTTAAATTTCCTCCTTTTAAATCTAAGCAATCAAGACAATCTACCAGATACCAAAGGAAAATCTTTAATATGAAGATCTAAAATCTGAAGTAAAATGTTAAAAAAAAGTAGTAACAAAAAATACTAATAATTAATATCCTCCAGAAATAAGACATTGGACACTGGATCTCTGAACACACTCAGGATGCCATAAATAAACAAAGAACATTAGAGAACCATTAAGAAATTCTGAGACTGGCCAGGCTTCATAGCTCATGCCTTTAATCCTAGCACTTGAGAGGCAGATGCAAGGCCAGCCTGGTCTACAAAGAGAGTCCAGAATAGCCAGGGCTCTGTTACAGAAATACCTTCAAAAAAACAAAAACAAAAACAAAATTTAAAAAAAGAAAGGCCGGGCAGAGGTGGCGCACACCTGTAATCCCAGCACTTGGGAGGCAGAGGTGGGCAGATTTCTGAGTTCGAGGCCAGCCTGGTCTACAGAGTGAGTTCCAGGACAGCCAGGGCTACACAGAGAAACCCTGTCTCAAAAAAACAAAAAAAAAAAAAAAAAAAAAAAAAAAAAAAAAAAAAGAAAAAAGAAGAAAAAAAAAGAGAAACAAAATAAACTGAGATGAATGAAAATGAAGATATATAGTTTTCAAAACTTATGTGGTTAAGCTAAAATTAGCAATTTTTACAGCCAAATCTGTGAGTATATAATGACAGTATGAAAAAAATAAATAAAAGATGCAGCTTGGTAGAGTGCTTACTTGCATGAAGCCTTGGGTTCAATGTCAAGCAATGATGGTATTTTTACATCTACAGTGTTTTTACTCACTGACTCCGTGAGTTTCACTCACGTCATGCACCCTAGTCTCACTCAGCTTTCCACCCCCTCACATCTGCCCTTCACTCTTGCAACCTCTCCCCCAAAATAAGAACAAACAAGCGTAGAACCCATCTCACCATGGAAGCTACAGTATGCTATAGAGTGTTCCATGGTACATCCCTCTGCCCACACATCTTCACTGGCAAATGTTCACTGCAATGAGCCATTGGTCTGGTTTGAGGTCTCTGGCTTCTGTGACACCATCAATATTGGGTCCTCACCGGAACTCCTCTGGGTTATCCTGTTCTTGTGCTGTGTCATGGAGATCCTGCAGCTTTCAACCAGCAGGCCCTTTCGTGAGTCCCAACCATTCACATATGATATAGATTTTGGGGTGGGACAACTCAGAGCCCTGGATATGGGTCTGTGTGGTAGCTATGCTGGTCACCCTACCCACACCACCAGGGCGAGCTCTCCAGCACTGCTCCCACTAAGCCACCCAATCCTACCACTGGCAGAAGGCAGGGGCAGCTCTCCTACTCTGCTCTGCTGCTCTCCTGCTCTGCTGCACTCCTGCTCTCCTGCTCTCCTGCTCTCCTGCTCTGCTCTCCTGCCCTCTGGGTTGCTTACATACATGCCTCCAGAGGCAGATCCACTGTGCTGCCTAGTCAAGGCACAGGACCCACTCTCCCAAGTGCTACAGCCTGTGAGGGGCTGGACCAGCTCTCACACTCTTGGTACTGACTCCCCTGTGCCTTCAGCTTCATCTACATTCTTTTTTTTGTTTTTGTTTTTTCGAGACAGGGTTTCTCTGTGTAGCCCTGGCTGTCCTGGAACTCACTCTGTAGACCAGGCTGGCCTCGAACTCAGAAATCCGCCTGCCTCTGCCTCCCAAGTTCATCTACATTCTTAAGTATCAGTCTTTACTTTTCTTGTGCTATCTCCCATGGACTTCATATCATACCTGAGAGATAAGTTGGGTAGTATTCTCTCATGATCTAGCATCTATAGGAGTTTATGAAGAACTATTTCTCTTTGACAAAGATGACCCACGAAGCTATCAAACCCGTCCTTTTGTTTATGGCTAGCTGGTTTTTGTTAATTCATTTTTTTATTATATTAATTGTATTTTAATTTTCTACTTCTTGAGTTTTGGTTTGTGCCTTTCTAAGAATTTATCCGGGGCTAGAGGGATGGCTCAGTGGTTTAAGAGCACTGTCTGCTCTTCCAGAGGCCCTGGGTTCGAGTCCCAGCTCACAACTGTCAAGTTCCAAGGGATCTGGCATCTTCACACAGCATACCTGCATGAAAAAAATGGAACAAAAAAACCTTTAAAGCCGGGCGTGGTGGCGCACGCCTGTAATCCCAGCACTTGGGAGGCAGAGGCAGGCGGATTTCTGAGTTCGAGGCCAGCCTGGTCTACAGAGTGAGTTCCAGGACAGCCAGGACTATACAAAGAAACCCTGTCTCGAAAAACCAAAAAAAAAAAAAAAAAAAAAAAAAAAAAAAGAATTTATCCATGAAGTTCAAGTTGTCTATTTTCTTGGCATATGCTTTTTCATACTCTTTCCCTTATATACAACTTAGTTCTCTTTTCTGTTATTTTATCTTGAAGTATAACTCAATTTATTTTATATGGTTGTGCTTGTTCTTAGTCAATTTGACACAACCAAGAGTTATCAGGAAGAGAGAACTTCAACTGAGTAAATCCCTCTAGCAGAGGGATTAGTTTATAAGCAAGTCTATGGGGCATTTCTTAATTAATGATTGATGTGAGAGGGCCTGGCCCACTGTAGGTAGTGCCAGTCTTAGGCAGTCCAGTGTAAAGCAACAAAATGAGCAAGCCATGAGGAGAAAGACAGGAACCAGCACTCCTCCATAGCCTGCTTCCAGTGCTGGCTTCCAAGTTCCTGCTTGAGTTTCTGATCTAACGTCCCTCAATGATGGACTGTGGTAAGAAGTGCAAGCCAAATAAACCTTTATTTCTCAAAGATGCTTTTAGTCCTGGTGTTTATCACAACAACAGAAACCTAAGGAGAACAAGTGTATAAGGTGTAATGAAAGTTTATACAATGGCAAAGACTGTGTTCCAACGATCTGCTGCTGTGAAAGCCTCGCCTGTCAGGCAGTCCAAGGCAGGTCAGGATCTGCTGGCAGATTTCCTGGCCTGCTGATACATGGAATGATAGGAGGGCATACACTTGAGGCTCAAGAAAAGGAACTGAACACTCTATTAATTTTGGTGGAAGGAACAGGAGGCCTCCAGACAGGAACAGATATCCTATGTGTACGTCAGCCATCATCTCTGCTAACTTGTGACTTTGTTTCCCACAGCACTGTAAAGTATAAAAAGGCTAAGAAAAGTAAACTGAGGCTGCTAAGGTATTAACCTGTAGCCCTCCTGATGCCTAAGTCTTTTATCTCTGAGTCTTTGAAGTGGAAAGGATTCTTTGGAGTCAGTTGTGTTGGATGGTGTTTTGCTGGTGCAAACACATAAAGGAGTGCTTTCCTGAAGTGGACACAATTCAAAGACTAAGGCAGACCCATGAAGGAATGTTTTGCTGACGCAGATACAGGAGAGAGGATGTTCTGTTAAAGCAAACAAGTGAAAGGGCACGTGATAAAAAATTCTTTGCCAACAACAAATATGTATTGGTCTGCCTTACATTGCATATTTGAGCTCCATTAGTGCTGAGGTAAGGCACGTGGAGGACACACAATGTTTGGATGGTATAAATAGGAGTGACGGAGACAGAGCTTGGCATAGCTAGCTGTGCAATACTTGTGGGTCTTCACTGATCCTTGCTTCCCTGAAAGAGGCACAGCCAAGAACTCCTGGTGTCCTCCTGGTCCCTCCTGCTGACTCGAGCTGAGGCTGAGACCTGGCTGTCTCTGCTAGGTCGTGCTACCTCTGCTGAGTCCTGTTTGCTAACCCTACTCTATCAAACTGGACTGCTGGTGTATCTGTGAGGTGTTTGTGTGAGGACTGACCTGCTGCTGCCTGCTAACTTGTAAAGTGAACTGCCAATTTCCAGATAATACAGACAGGAGTTGCTCAAAAGAACCTTTCTAAACAGGTCCACTTCTCCAAGCCCCTGTATCCTTTCTTTTCCACTACCTTTGGTAAGTGGGGGACTACAAGGGAGGTTAAAGCCTTTAAGAAACATCATTAAAAATAGTTTTTGAAAAAATTAAAGTTACAAGTCTTCTTTCCTATAATCGTCTTTCCTATAACCATGCTCACTCCCCCCTCAGAGGACTGGTCGACTTCACACCAGCAAGCCTGGGTAATGAAAACTGTAACTTAAAAATAGGAATGACTTGATTTTCATCATTTATTTTAGAGTTAAAACTGACATTTCTTTCCAGAGGTATAAGAGATTTTAGGCTGTGATTCTTGTATAGCAATACACAGCAAAGAACTCCCCTCTAGGTTCTTTAATTAGGATCCAATAATAGTTTTACTTAGTTTCATAACAAAATAGCTGCTCACAAATGTAAGTACTTCCAAATATGGACAGGATCATATATAACAGTTTTTAAATTTCAGATGATCATTCCCAAGATATCTGTAGAGCACACAAGAGGCAGAAAGATGGTTGGTCCCAGCCCAGTCTGTACCGTAATAGGTGAGAATCTGCCTAGAATTCTGGGTTTCCAGTGCTGTCTTCCTTGGTTCTCAGTACGGTATTCCCTCGCCGTTCTATGACTTTTAATTCCAACTCTTCACTCACACAATATTAGCTCCTTTTCATCAAGTCTGAATCAGAGAACTTCTCATGGAAGCCAGTCTTCAGCTCTTTAATTTGGAGAATGTAGTTTTTGTCATCACTTTTATTTTTAGAAACAAATTTCAGCACTGAAAAATGGCTCAAACTTTTCCTTTCAAATGAGTTTCCCAAAGATATAATTTTACTAGGAATTAGTAATCTGAATTATATATCGGTGCAACTACTTAAGGATGCCCTTGCCAAGAACTATCCAATTCATTTATATAGATCAACCAAAAGCTCAAACTACTCCTGGCTCCATTTCTGTTTATGAGCTGAAACACAGAGTTCCCTACGTAAGGCCAAACAAGTCCATTCCTCCTAAAAGGAGCATCATTACTATATCTCCACCACCCTGGTGCACATCCACCTCTCTAATCAACGAACAGAACTTGCTGTGGTTCAAGGCAGGGAAATTTACCCAGATATGTAGTGGAGCCAACCTGAGCCACTCATTATGTGGCTGGAGATATGATTTACACTCTGACAGTGACAGGCACAGACTTCAGCTGAGTTTTGACAAAGCCCTGCCACTGTGAATTTCAGCTTTGCAATAAGCTGCAATAACACCACCCATGGCAGAATTGCTCTTCTAAGCTAACACTAATTTTGACGGGTCCACATTAAACATAAATTGTTTCTCAGCATAACAGAGTAAATGATCTCCCATCATGCCTTTTACTGAAGAACAGAAGTCAGTGCAAAGCTGCAATCTGTCTAAGATCTACATAGTAAAGAAAAAGAAAAGGGGACTAAACAAATGGGTCAAGGGTCAAGAGCACTTGCTGCTCTGAGTACCTGGGTTCAAGTACCTGGGTTCCCAATACTTACACAGCAGCTCACAATCATTTGTACCCTCAGTTCCAGGAGACCTAACTCTTTTGGTACCAGGCACATACAGCACTCACACACATAGAATAAAACGTTTAAGAGATAAGTAGAGAATCAAGAGCTCTAGGAAGGGCACCTAGCCCTTATAAAGATCACATTTATAATTTCAATAGTCTTCCTCTAGGGAGGCTTAAAGTAACTCTTAAGAAATTTGCAAAAGCTTAAAGATTCAGAACGAAGAGGAAGCATATATACTCCTAGAGAATTCTCTTCTCCAAATGTAAACACTGTATCAATTCAATTAAAAAATGAAAACTTACGTGCAATTTTTCTTTTAGCCAAACACTTTGATCTGTTTGACTGTTTTGTCTTCGTTTTCTGCAATCCATTCTCCTCTTTTGTTTCCTGTTGTAAACAAGAAATAAGATCAGAGTAGATGACATTAAAAGTAATAATTTTTCTATTTCTTCTATATTTCCTTTCGGTTAGTAGAAGCCTGTGAATTATCAGTGATAGTTAATAATGGTATACATAAGACATAAGAAGGTCCTTTTCTCAATTAAAAAAAAAGTATGCAAGATCTAGAGCCAATTAAACCATAAAAATAAAAATGTATAAAATGCTGACATGATTAACTATCATGTTCACAGAAACACATTAAAAACTGACCAATATCCAAAATGCTAGTAGGCATCCACCCAAGATCAGAGACATTTGATTCAATAAGTATTTGAATCTAATATATTCATTTATTGTAAATCATTCTTTGGCCACTGGTTGGTTGATGAAAGAAAAAGTAAAAGAATTCCACAAAATCAATTTTAAAAATCTAATATACCAACCCCACTCCACCTCAAAACTTAGTGAGTAGCACTTGAGAGGCAGAGCAGGCAGGTCTCTAGGAGTTTGAAGCCAGCCGGGGCTATACAGTAAGTTACTAGAGAGCTAAAGCCCTGTGGAAAGACCATCTTAAAACAACAAAACTTAGCCGGGCGGTGGTGGCGCACGCCTATAATCCCAGCACTTGGGAGGCAGAGGCAGGCGGATTTCTGAGTTCGAGGCCAGCCTGGTCTACAGAGTGAGTTCCAGGACAGCCAGGGCTACACAGAGAAACCCTGTCTCGGAAAAACCAAAAAAAAAAAAAAAAAAAAAAAAAAAACAACCAAACTTAATAAGTAGCACCAAAAAATAAAAAATAATCAAGATAACCAAAAAAGAAATAGAAAAAGCTATAGAATAGAAAATTACAAAAAAAAAAAAAAAAGCTAGGAGAGATGGATCAGTGGTTAAGAGCACTGACTGCTCTTCCAG
The DNA here is from genome assembly GCA_964023405.1 of Apodemus agrarius. Taxonomy (NCBI): domain Eukaryota; kingdom Metazoa; phylum Chordata; class Mammalia; order Rodentia; family Muridae; genus Apodemus; species Apodemus agrarius. The sequence goes on along the minus strand of OZ030019.1, from coordinate 9,173,262 downwards.
AGGTCCTGAGTTCAATTCCCAGCAACCACATGGTGGTGTAATTGGAACTGATGCCCTCTTCTAGTGTGTCTGAAAAGAACTACAATGTACTCACATACATAAAATAAAGAAGTAAATTTTTTTTTCTTTCTTTTTTTTTTTTTTTTTTTTTTGATTTTTCAAGACAGGGTTTCTCTGTGTAGCCTTGGCTGTCCTGGAACTCACTCTGTAGACCAGGCTGGCCTCGAACTCAGAAATCCGCCTACCTTTGCCTCCCAAGTGCTGGGATTACAGGTGTGCGCCACCACTACCCGGCTTAATCTTTTTTTAAAAAAAAAAAAAAATAGCTAGGATAAAGCAGATGAGAGCGAATACAGAAAAGATAATTTTAAAAAAATTATATATTGAAAGAAAGAAAGAGAGAGAGAGAGAGAGAGAGAGAGAGAAAGAAACAAAGAAACAAAGAAACAAAGAGAAAGAAAGACAGTGGGAGGGAGGAAGAGAGGAAGGGAAGGGACAGAGAAAAAAAGAAATATATATATTGGAATCCTGAAGAACAAAACAAAATACTAAACTGTCGCCCAAGAAAATTTTCAGGCGGGGAGAGGGATGAGAAATCATAAAATGTCTACCATTCTAAGAAAATGGCCTGAACAATTACAAACTTGTCCTACAGTAAATGCTAAGCAAATAAATTTTCCTAAAACGTTTAGAGTGACAGACATAATAACTAACCCTCAGAAACGAAAGTTAAGCTGGGTAGTAGCAGCATACACATCCAGAGCAGCTAAGGCTAGGAAGGAAGGAAGGAAGGAAGGAAGGAAGGAAGGAAGGAAGGAAGGAAAGAGAAAGAGAGAGAGAAGGAAGGAAGGAAGGAAAGAGAAAGAGAGAAGGAAGGAAGAAAGGAAGGAAGGAAGGAAGGAAGGAAGGAAGGAAGGAAGGAGAAAAAGAGAAGGAAGGAAGGAAGGAAGGAAGGAAGGAAAGAGAAAGACAGCGGGAGGGAGGGAGAGAGAGTGTAAGGGAGAGACAGAAGAAAAAGAAATGAATGAAAGGAAAGTTAGATATCCTAAAATCAGCTTACGAAAGTTAAAAAAAAAAGGCAATACACATATAAACATATATGTTCTATCTTCTTTTTGTTTTCAATACATCCCAACCAGTTTCCACTCCTCCCAGTCACCCACACACACATCCCCTCTCCCCCATATCCACTTCTCCATTTCTATCTTCTCATAATGCATAAATTATGCTATTAATAAATAAAAAAGCATAAAGTAAAATATATCAATCAACTACTGCAGAGACTGAAAGCAAAAGTCAAATAATACTAATCAAAACTGAAAACCCAAATAGTAGCCAAAATGAGAAAAGACAATAAAAGAAATTATGAAAAGAATGCTGTGGTGGTTTGAATAAGAACAGCCCTGGGCTGGAGAGGTGGCTCAGGGGTTAAGAGCACTGACTGCCACCCGGTGGTGGTGGTGGTGGTGGTGGTGGTGGTGGTGCACGCCTTTAATCCCAGTACTTGGGAGGCAGAAGCAGGCTGATTTCTGAGTTCGAGGCCAGCCTGGTCTACAGAGTGAGATCCAGGACAGCCAAGGCTATACAGAGAAACCCTGTCTCAAAAAACAAACAAACAAACAAACAAACAAAAAAAAAAAAAAGAGCACTGACTGTTCTTCTGAAGGTCCTGAGTTCAAATCCCAGTAACCACATGGTGGTTAACAGCCATCTGTAACAAGATCTGATGCCCTCTTCTGGGGTGTCTGAAGACAGCTACAGTGTACTTATATATAATAAAGAAATCAATCTTTTTTTTTTTAAGTTTTTTGGATTTGGTTTTTTTTGAGACAGGGTTTCTCTGTATAGCCCTGGCTGTCCTGGAACTCACTCTGTAGACCAGGCTGGCCTCGAACTCAGAAATCCACCTGCCTCTGCCTCCCAGAGATTACAGGCATGCGCCACCACTGCCCTGGCAAGAAATAAATCTTTAAAAAAAAAAAAAAAAAAAAAAAAAAAAAAAAAAAAGGATAACCCCAGAGACTGACTCATGTGTTTGAATGTCTGGCCTAGAGCACCACTGGGAGGTGTGGTCTTGCGGTGGTGGGTGTGGCTTTGTTGGAGGACATGTGTCACTAGGGGTGGGCTTTAAGATCTCAAAAGCTCAAGCCAGGCTTAGTGACTCAGTTCACTTCCAGCTGCCTGTTGACTGAGAAGTAGAATCAGCTCCTTCTCCAGCACCATGTCTACCTGCATGCCACCATGGTTCCTACCATGACAATAATGGACTAAACCTCTGAACTGTAAGACAGCCCCAATTAAATGTTTTCCTTTATAAGAGTAGCCTTGGTCACAGTCTCTTCATGGCCATAGAAACCCTAAGACACACACACACAGGTAATCATTAGAAAAACATATCAAAAACAAAAACAAAACTATCAGTATTCCCACTGCTACTACAAGCCATGAGAACAAAGAATAGCCAAAAAATGAGACTTCAGGAAAAATAACTAAAGAGAGTGAAGACAGCAGTTGGAAGGCATGGCAGGCAGATATCTGTGAGTTCAGGGCCAGTGTGCTCTACACAGTGAGTTCCAGGTCAGCCAAGACTACAAAGTGAGACCCTGTCTCAAACAACAGATTAAGGAACATGTACAAATCACCCTTTCAAAAGCATGGGTGCAGTATTAGGTTCTCTAGATCATCAGGTACAGGAAAGATCATGAAAGTAGAAGAAACCCGAGTAGGGATGTGGCTTGAATGTGAACGTGCTCCACATGTGCGCGTCTCCCAGCTGGTAGCCTTGTTTGGGAGGGTTGTAGAACTTTCAGTAGTTAAGAGTCTCACTGCAAGAACTGGGTTGTGGGGAAGGTCTTGAGGCTTTACAGCCTACCCTACTTCCTATTCACATTTTTGCTTCCTGAGTATAGAAGAACATAAACAACAACTTCTGGGTTGGAGGCTGGGGGAGGGGGGAGAGACATCCTCGTGAAGACAGGGGACAGGAGGAGGTGTGGGATGTGGAACAGTTGGAGGATGGACCAGGAGAGGAATAAAATCTGGAGTTTAAAATAAATAAAAGAAAAAAAATGTCCTGTACCATTTCAGAAAGCTGGGGGAACCCCACAACTTCCTGCTCCTGCCGCCAGGCCTCCCCTCCTGCTGGACTATCTTCTATGCCACGATGCACTGTAAGACTTTGGAACCAAGACAAAATAAACTCTTTCTCTCTTAAGTTGTTTTTGTCGGGGGTACTTTATCACAACATAAAAGCAACTTAAGACAGAACCTGTGCTAAGAAGTGAGGCCACTACTATGATAAGCCCATCCATGTGGTTCTTAGACCTTTGAAAATGGTTTATGGGGAGAAATGGGGAAGTGTTTGGAACTTTGGGTTAGAAAAGCCCTGAAGTGTTGTAAACAGAACTAAGTGGACTATTCTAATGGGAGCCTGTAAGGCAAAGATGCTGAGGAAAGCATGAACAGTGGGGGCTCAGATCTTGAGTTTTCAGAGAACAGTGATTATCAGGAACTGGGATAGAGGTCATTTATGTCAGTTTGATCATGAATCTGGCTTCATTCTGCCTGTGTCGTAGGAACCTGAGCGAAGTTGAATTTAAAGACAATAAACTAATTTGACAGTAAGAATGTGAAGACAGAATTGTATCTAGCATTGAAAACTGTGCTACAATGGGACACTAGAAAAGGTGTCCCCTGGGCAAAACACATTGGCAGTTGTCATGAAAATCAAAATTAATCTAAACGAAGAATCTAAACATAAGGTAATTCCTATTTCTTAAGTAGTTCCTTAAGCAACTACTTATAAAGTTTCTCCAGGGTCTGTGCACAAAAGCTGATACAGCTGTATCCCAATGGGGCCAGGTTACATCTTGAGCTGGCAGCAGGATTTGGCAATGCATTCTTTCTTTCTTTCTTTCTTTCTTTCTTTCTTTGTTTGTTTGTTTGTTTGTTTGTTTTGGTTTTTGGAGACAGGGTTTCTCTGTGTAGCCCTGGCTGTCCTGGAACTCTTACCCTGTAGACCAGGCTGGCCTCGAACTCATTTTTTGTTTGTTTGTTTGTTTTTTGTTTTTTGTTTTTAGAGACAGGGTTTCTCTGTGTAGCCCTGGCTGTCCTGGAACTCACTCTGTAGACCAGGCTGGCCTCAAACTCAGAAATCCGCCTGCCTCTGCCTCCCAAGTACTGGGATTACAGGCGTGCGCCACCACGCCCGGCCCTTTTTTTTTTTTTTTTTTTTTTTTTTTTTTGGTTTTTCGAGACAGGGTTTCTCTGTGTAGTCCTGGCTGTCCTGGAACTCACTCTGTAGACCAGGCTGGCCTCGAACTCAGAAATCTGCCTGCCTCTGCCTCCCAAGTGCTGGGATTACAGGCGTGCATTTTTTTTTTTTTTTTTTTTTTTTTTTTGAGACAGGGTTTCTCTGTGTAGTCCTGGCTGTCCTGGAACTCACTCTGTAGACCAGGCTGGCCTCGAACTCAGAAATCCGCCTGCCTCTGCCTCCCAAGTGCTGGGATTACAGGCGTGCATTTTTTTTTTTAATGTATCCTTTTAGTACTCATTTTGCAAGCATGAAAGAAACAAGAGTAAAGAAGTCACAGAGTCCTGTGTTCCATGTTTTCTGAAAGCAGCTAAGGTCAGGTGATGATGGTAAGATCAGAGTCCCTGTAGAGAGACCCTGAGCCATGTATGAAGCTATAAAGGTGAGGCCTAGGTTGCAATAGAAACCCCAGGAGGCTGGAGGTGCTAGAACCACAGCGCATGTGCTGAAGAGAACTGAAAGCATGGAATGGGGCCAACCCAAGAGAAAAATTGAAGGAAGCCCAAATTACATCATGATTATGCTGTCACCTTACATTTTCTTGGTTTCTTGGGTATTTTTGTTTTGAGTTTTGTGGGGGCTTCGGGATTGTTTTTTAATTTTGTGTTACTTTGGTTTGTTTTTTTGTTTTTTGATTTTTGTTGTTTTGGTTTGGTTTGGTTTTTTGAGACACATTTTCTCTGTAGCCCTGGCTGTCCTAGAACTCATTATGTAAACCAGGTTAGCATTGATCTCACACAGATATCCACCTGCCTATGCCTCCCAGTGCTAGGATTAACTAACTGGGTGCACCACCACTCCTGGTGGTTTTATGTTTTACAATGCTGGCAATCAAACCTTTACTCGTGCTAGCCAAATGTTTGACCACTGAGCTATAACCCAGGTAAGATATTTTCTTTAAGAAATATTTAAATAAAGTTAGATACGATGGCTCATACTTTCAATCTCAGTACTTGGGTGGCAAAGGCAGGAAGATCTCTGTGAATTCAAGGCCAGTATGGTCTACAAAGCAAGTTCTGTGCTGGTCAGGAGTACACAGTGAAACTCTGTCTTAAAACACTAAGAAAAATAGCCAGGCGGTGGTGGCGCACGCCTGTAATCCCAGCACTTGGGAGGAAGAGGCAGGCAGATTTCTGAGTTCGAGGCCAGCCTGGTCTACAGAGTGAGTTCCAGGACAGCCAGGACCACACAGAGAAACCCTGTCTCGGAAAAAAAAAAAAAAGAAGAAGAAGAAAAAAAGAAAAAAAGACAAGAGCCGGGCAGTGGTGGCACACGCCTGTAATCCCAGCACTTGGGAGGCAGAGGCAGGCGGATTTCTGAGTTCGAGGCCAGCCTGGTCTACAGAGTCCAGGACAGCCAGGGCTATACAGAGAAACCCTGTCTCAGAAAAACCAAATCCAAAAAACAAAAAAACAAAACAAAACAAACAAAAAAAAAAAAAAAAAAAAGAAAGAAAAAGAAAAAAACCTGCTGAGGTCTGAGTTAACTCAGCAGGTAAGAACACTGCTCTTACAAAGGCCCAAAATTTGCTTCCAGCACCCATATCAGATAGCTCACAGGTGCCTGTAACTCCAGTTCCAGAGGATCTGATACTATCTGGATTCCACGACACCTACATACATGTGATACACATAAACTCATGCAAGAACACATAGATACATATATACATACTTTTTTAAAAAAATAAAAGAAGAGCTGGGCGGTAGTGGCACACGCCTGTAATCCCAGCACTTGGGAGGCAGAGGCAGGCGGATTTCTGTGTTCGAGGCCAGCCTGGTCTACAGAGTGAGTTCCAGGACAGCCAGGGCTATACAGAGAAACCCTGTCTCGAAAAAACAAAACAAAACAAACAAACAAACAAACAAATAAATAAATAAAAATAAAAGAAGAACCCAATGCAGGGTTTTCTAAGAATGCTAAAAGATAAACACTATTTAATTTACAAATTATCCTCCAGAAAAACATAATCCAATAACAGAGGTTATAAAATATCATGGCAGGGGCCAGCAAGATAGCTCAGAAGTAAATGAGCTTGCCACCAAGCCAGATGATCTGAGTTCCATCCATGATCCCACATCAGAGGAAAGCCAACTCCAAAAAGTTGTTCTCTAGACTCCACAAGCGTACAGTCATATACATTCACACAAATTTAACTAAAATGTCAGTTTTTTAAACTTTTAAGCAGGGCGGTGGTGGCACACACCTTTAATCCCAGCACTTGGAAGGCAGAGGCAGGTGGATTTCTGGTCTACAAAGTTGAGTTCAGGACAGCCAGGGCTACACAGTGAAACCCTGTCTCGAAAAACCAAATAAATAAATAAAAATAAAAAAATTACTACAGTGGCAATTTCAAAGAATGACAAATAATAGCACAGAAACAAGCACAAGTTCTATGGGGCCGGGCCGGGCGTGGTGGTGCACGCCTGTAATCCTAGCACTTGGAGGCAGAGGCAGGCGGATTTCTGAGTTCGAGGCCAGCCTGGTCTACAGAGTGAGTTCCAGGACAGCCAGGGCTACACAGAGAAACCCTGTCTCGAAAAAACAAAAAACAAAAAACAAAAAACAAAAAAAAAAAAAAAGTTCTATGGAGCCATAACAGATCAAACTGACCTAGTCTTAGAAGATTTACAATGGAAATAAAAAAAAGTTGACACCCAAGCTGTGAAACAACTGAAAGGTATTGTAGGCAATACAAGAGTCAGAAGGAATATGGAATAATTTATGTAGATTTTCAACTGAAAAAGCCAATAAGTTTTTTTTCCCTAATACCAACTGCTTAATATTCTAAAATAGTTTTGTAAATTTTTTTTTTTTTTTTTGAGACAGGGTTTCTCTGTGTAGTCCTGGCTGTCCTGGAACTCACTCTGTAGACCAGGCTGACCTCGAATTCAGAAATCCGCCTGCCTCTGCCTCCCAGAGTGCAGGGATTACAGGCGTGCACCACTACCGCCCAGCCTAAAGTATTTTTACAAAATGCAAAAATGGTAAATGGGGGGAATGGGGAGGATAGAGAGATGTCTCAGTGGTTGAAAGCACATCCTGTTCTTTTACAGGTGGCTCACAACAGCCAACTCCAAGGGATCTGACACTCTCCTGACCGCCTCAGGACCTGTGCTAACATAGTATACATTCATAAAACACACATCAACTAAGGAAAAGGGCCAAACCAGCAAGATCAGTGTCTTGCTCATCCATCACCAGAGAAGCTTCCTTCTACAGTAGATGGGAATAAAAACAGAGGCCCACAATGGAACAATGTCCAGAGTGTAAGAGACCAAAGAACACCCAGTCCTGAGGGTGCTTCCTCAGAGCTCAGGGAATCCTGCCCAAAACGAAGAGGGAAGATTATAAGAGTCAGAGGGGATAGAGGTCCCCAAGAAGCCTTTCAAAACACAGCAGGACTGATGCACATATGAACTCACAGAGACTATGGCAGTATGCATAGGACGGGCACAGGTCTAAGCCACATGGGGTCCCAGTGCTCAGAGGGAAGTGGACATAAGCCTCCATCCCAAACCTAGAAGCTATCTCCAGTTAGCAAATGTTCACAAAGGAAAAACTAGGTCTCAGTGGGTATACAAACCACTTTTAAGGATAGACCCCATGCCCGCCCGGCAGTAGAACACTAACACAAAACAAACTCAATAGCATCTTCTGGAGGTACTTTGTCTCATAACACTTTGTCTGCACACTATTTTTCTTTTCTCCTTATAGGTCTTTTAGTATATATTACAGTTTCCAGTGTTGTGATTTTATTAATTTCTATGTGTGAACTTGTGTGTCTCAGCATCTATATGCATTTCTTGGACTTTTTCTTTGGTTCTTTTTCTTCTGTTTGTTTTGTCCTGTTCCAGTTTGTTATTATCTTATTATTTTTAGATGCCAGCTTGTACTCTAATGAGAGGGAGAAAGGGCAGGGATTAGGATGGGTAGGAAATTGGGGAGGATCTAAGAAGAGTTGGAGGAACAGAAACAAAAATCAGAATATATCGTATAAAAAAAATCTATTAACAACTGGGTGGTGGTGGTGGTGGTGGTGGCGGTGGCGGCGGCAGCAGCGCACACCTGTAATCCCAGCACTTGGGAGGAAGAGGCAGGTAAATTTCTGAGTTCAAGGCCAGCCTGGTTTACAGAGTGAGTTCCAGGACAGCCAGGGCTACATAGAGAAACCCTGTCTCAAAAAAAAACAAAAACAAAACAGAGTGAGTTCCAGGACAGCCAGGGCTATACAGAGAAACCCTGTCCCGAAAAAGCCATAAATAAATAAATAAATAAATAAATAAATAAAGGTTGTAAGACACATTGAGTTGATTCATTATGCACTGGACCTGATCTAACACACAGGTAAAAAAGAAAGAAAGAGAAATGGTAAATAAAAGGGAAGGTTTACAATCTAGACAACCTCTTTCCTAGAACCCTTTCCACAACAGCATCATGTTCCTGGCCAAGCAGGCAGCACGGCTCCCTAGCATGGAGGAAGCCTGGGATCTGTCCCAGGCAGCTGTCACATTTTCTTTTACTTTTCAAACACACAAAAATTACACCTTCTATTTGATTTTATTCTAACAGTTCTAAAACCACATTGGGATAACATATTACAAAAATGAAAACTTATGATTTATCCCCAGCCAAATAGCATGGCCACTTTCTTTCAAATAATCCATAATTCCCTTTAGAAATCAAAGAAAATCAAGTAAGAACCAAATGAAGTCAGCAAGCTAGGAGGAAGGTACAGTCCAACAAACCCACTGTGGGTACAGCGGCCTAGACTGAGACCCACAATTCCATGTCAAATACTGACCTCTCCATCACTGTCAGATATCACTATGAGCAAGTCCTCAAGTCTACGCTTCTTCTTTATACTGACAGAACTGCTGGCTTCCAGATCCTTCTTCTCCACATTCTGGCCTTCAGAGGCTTCTTTAATTTTTTTCTTTCTCCGTGGCATCCTTTTACCTAAAATGCAAGTTCAATATTTACTCAAAAAATAAGATTCTAATCTAGAGGTTAATCAATTTGGTCATATAAGAGCAAATGACAGCCGTTTTAGAACTTTTTTTCTTCTTTTCCTTTTTTTTTTTTTTTTTGCTTTTTGAGACAGGGTTTCTCTGTATAGCTCTGGCTGTCCTGTAACTCACTCTGTAGAGCAGGCTGGCCTCAAACTCAGAAATCTGCCTGCCTCTGCCTCCCAAGTGCTGGGCTTAAAGGCATGTGCTACCACCGCCCAGTAGTACTTTTCTATTATTCATTAAAAAATTTACTTTTTTTCTATGAAGGAATATATACATGTATGTGCAAACATTTCTATATAGGTGATGGACATATGTTAGTCTGTACATATATACACATAAAAAACACTAGTAAAATTTCAATAGCATTAAAAATAATTTATCTTGGTTCCTTATATATTAATTTGCACAAGTAGTTTCCTCAAGTATTCAGTAACAGTTTACCTAAAAGATTGTCTTTTAAAAAAAAATACTAATACTCTTAATCAAGTGCAGTGGATCCCAGCACATCAGGAAAAAGAGGCAGGAAGATCACAAGGTAAAAGCCAACCTAGTCATTATAACTACTGTGTCCAAATTTTAGTAACAAAAACAAAGACCTCAATGCCTCAATCTGTTAAGGAATCTCCCCAAAATCTCATAATGTTTATATATTTATGCAATAATTTAGATAGTACATTTGTGGTTATTTGAATGAAAATGGCTCCCAGGGGTCCACTATTAGGAGGTGTGGCCTTGTTGGAGTAGGTGTGGCCATACTGGAGGAAGGATTTGAGCTCTCAGATGCTCAAGCCAGGGCCAGTATTAGCACTCTCTGTTCCTGCCGCCTGCTGATCTGCATGTAGAACTCTCAGCTCCTATTCCAGCACCTTGTCTGTCTGGATGCTACCATGCTTCTGGCTATGATGATAATGGACTGAACTTCTGAATCTGTAAGCCAACCCCAATTAAGTGTTTATAAAAGTTGCCAAGGTCATGGAGTCTCTTCACAGCAACAGAAACCCTAACTAGGACAACATTTAAAGGTAAACAAATGAATTATTTCTCTTCAAGACAATTAACAGGAAAAGCATGTCTGCTTTGGCTGTGTCATGTGCCTGTAATAACTTACTTGCAGACTCAAGCAGGAGTGTTGCAAGGTGGAAACAACACAAGCAAAATATTGAAATCATGCCTCAGAAGAAGAAAAGAAAAAAAATGTCTGTTTTCATCACCAAAGATTACACTGGAGGTTCTAAGTAGGTTAATAACTAAGGAAGAAAAACAAAATAAAAATTAAAAAAAAACCCTGCCATTTAAAAAATAACTAAGGAATCCACTAGAAAACTATTATAATAAGAAAACTAGGACTCATGGTGAGATGGCTCAGCCGGTAAGAGCACTGATTGCTCTTCCAAAGGTCCTGAGTTCAAATCCCAGCAACCATATGTTGGCTCACAACCATCTGTAATGAGATTTGACGCCCTCTTCTGGTGTGTCTAAAGACAGCTACAGAATACTTACATATAATAATAAATAAATAAATCTTTGAAAAAAAATAAGAAAACTAATTAAGGTGAAAGGATATAGTGCCAGTAGATAAAAAACCAAATCAGTGTTACACAGCTAATAAACAAACATAAATTTTAATAAAATTCCCTCTAGGGGCTGAAGAGATGACTCAGTGGTTAGGAAGGAGTTATAGCTTCTCTTTTAAAGGATTTTGGTTCAAGTCTCAGCAAACACATGGCTCACAACCATCCATTATCCAAAGAGGGAATCTGATGCCCTCTTTTGTCCTCCCTGGGTATCAGGTCCACATACAGCACACAGATATACAGACAGACAGACACACACACACACACACACAGACACACACAGACACACACACACACAAATGAATTAAAAACCTTTTTTTTAAGTTTTCCTTCTGCCCCTTCAAGGTAAAGGCACTTGCTACCAAGACTGAGGCTCAGAGTTCAATTCCTGGATTCAATTCCTGGAACACACATGGTGAAAGGCTGACTCCCACAAGTTGTTTTTGGACCTCTGTGGCACATAACATACATACATACATAAATAAATAAATAAATAAATAAATAAATGTAAATTTAGTTTTGTTTCAAAATTTTTACTTTATATGTATAAGTGGGTTTTCTTTTGTTTGTTTTGTTTTAATTGTTTGGTTGGTTTTTCAAGAGAAGGTTTCTCTGTGAAACTTGGCTGCCCTGGAACTTGCTCTGTAGACCAGGCTAGCCTCAAACTCCTCCCTCTGTGTACTAAGTCCTAAGTCTGTGTCCTAAGTGCGGGATTAAAGGCATGTACCTCGGCTGCCTTGTGGGTATGGATACTTTGCCTACATGCATGTGTATCACTGGTGTCTCTGTGCCTCAAAGGCCAGAAGATGATGGTCCCTGGGACTGGAGTCACAGGCAGTTCTAAGTCACCAGTGTCCTCGGAAGAGCAGCCAGTGCTCTTAAGCACTGACACATCTTCCCATCCCCCAATTCTACATTTTAAAAGATTGCTTTATATGTCTTATGAGTTTTTTGCCTGCATGTATTTATCTGTTTCACTTGTATATCTGGTGCCTTCAGAGGACAGAAGAGAGTGCCAGATCCTCTAGAAGTGGAGTTATGAACTTGTGCTGAGAACCAAGTCTTAGTCCTCTGCAAGGAGTCCTCTTAAGAGCAGTAAGTACTCTTAAGTGCTGAACCATCTCTCTATACCAATCATTCTCAACCTTCCTAATGTTGTAACCCTTTAATAAACTTGTAGTGACCTTCAACCATAAAATTATTTTCATTGCTACTTCACAACTATAATTTTGATATCTGATATGTAACCCCAGTAAGAGGATCTCTCAACCCCAAAAGGGTCATACCCCACAGGTTGAAAGCCACTACTCTATGCCCTAAATTCTACTTTTAACAGCATCAAAAATAATACAATCCTAACCAGTAGTGGTAGTACATGCTTCCAACCCCAGCATTTGGAAGGCAGAGACAGGTAGATCTCTGAGTTTCAGGCCAGCCTGGTCTACAGAGCAAGTTCCAGGACAGCCAGAGCTACAAAGAGAAACCCTGTGTTGGATGATTATTGATGATAATGATGATGATGATGATGATTAATGATGACAACAATAATAATAATATCTCTATGAGTAAATTTAACAAAAAAGCAGGTTAAATTTAGAGCTAAAAATTTTACAGTATTCCTTAAAAGAGGAAGAGATTAAATTCAGTAGAAGGTGTGTGTGTGTGTGTGTGTGTATGTATGTATGTATGTATGTGTGTGCACGTGTGAGCACGCGCATAAAAAAAATTAAAGGAAATCTAGATAAATGTAACCCCTCCAAGGTTCCTGAGTAGAAGATTTCAACATTGTTAGTATGGTAATATGCTCCAGCTGCTATCTAGGTATAGTCTCCAATAACATCCTATTAGCCTTTTCTTTTTTTTTTTTAATTTTATTTACACTGGTGTTGTGCTCTGTCTGCCTCCATGTGTATCTGTGTGAAAGTGTAAGATGCTGGGATTTAAACCCAGGTCCTGTGATGAGCAGAGCCCTCTCTCCAGCCCCTGTTTAGCCTTCTTGAGGAAGTAAAGGAGCTGATCCTAAATGCAAGGGTCCCCAAATAGATAAAACAATATTGACCAATAAAAGAACAAACTTGAAAAATTCAAACACTCTAATTTCAAAACACAGAAGAAAGCAACAGTTACCAAAACATCATGGACCTCTGACACAAAGATAGATATACAAAGATAGATGAAACACAACAGAGACTAAAAAACACCGCCTATCCTGTCAACTAATTATATAAAGGTGTTAATATGAGCCGGGCGTGGTGGCACACGCCTTTCATCCCAGCACTTGGGAAGCAGAGGCAGGCGGATTTCTGAGTTCGAGGCCAGCCTAGCCTACAAAGTGAGTTCCAGGACAGCCAGGGCTACACAGAGAAACCCTGTCTCAAAAAAAAAAAAAAAAAGTGTTAATATAATAACTTTTTTATGTAATAAAATATTTTCAGTGAAAAGGCCTTTTCAAAAAAATGGTACTAAGACAACTGAAAGTACACATTTAATAAAATATTAAGTCCTTGCCACACATATACACAAAAAATTCATGAAATGAACCAAAGGCCTAAACCTAAGAACAAAACATATAAAGCTCTTTAAGGCATAAACATCAGCATAAGCAGGGCTGGAAAGATGGCTAGCAGATTTTAAGTGCACCAACTGCTATTCTGGAGGTCATGAGTTCAATTCCCAGCAACCACAAGGCGGTGGCTCACAACCATCCCTAACTAGAAACAAATAAAGAACCTATGGCCTGAAGTAAGCAGGGCCTGGAACAAGTGGGACCAGAGCAAGCGGGAGAAAGGGAAGGAATTTTTAAAATGTAGTATGATTACTTAAAAAAAAAAAAAAAAAAAAAGAATCAGCATAAGCATAAATTCTTCTCACCTAGGATAACAAACAATGGTATGTTAATATGAAATATAGCCGTGCAGTGGTGGCGCACGCCTTTAATCCCAGCACTTGGGAGGCAGAGGCAGGCAGATTTCTGAGGTCAAGGCCAGCCTGATCTATAGAGTGAGTTCCAGGACTGCCAGGGCTACACAGAGAAACCCTGTCTCGAAAAACCAAAAAAATAAAATAAAATAAAAAAATTAAAGCATAAACTATAAGGAAATAGAAAGATTATACCTAAATTAAAACTTTTGTGCTCCAAACCATAAAATTAAGTATAGCTTTAATGAAAATGGTATATGAAACTTGTAATCTTAAAATAAAACATTGTTGAAAGAAATTAAGATAAGTGGTTGGTGCTGGAGAGATGGCTTGGCTCACAACTGGCTGTAACTCCAGTTTCAGGAGAACCAACACCTTCTTCTGGCCCCCACAGGCACCAAGCGCACAAATGATGCAAAGACATCTGTGCAGATGAGATACTCAGACACATAAAATAAAAACACATCTTCAAAAATAAACTACACAAATGTTGATAGAAGCATTATTTAACAGTACTCTGAAGTAGAAGCAATTCAAATGGCCACTGATAAAATATGGTATATATTTTATGACTCACCATAAAAATAAAACATTTATGATCTGAAGCTTGAAAATATCACAATAAGTGAAAGAAGCCAGTTTTAAAGGACCACAAATACTTAAGTATATGATTCCACTAATATAAAATATCAACAGCAGTAAATCAAGAGTCTGTAAATAAATAATTATTTAGGAGTGAGTTGGGGGAAATTGGCAAAGTAGACAGTGATGACTGAATGGATGGAATTTTTAAGATAAATTTAACTGCTCTGAATTATGATAGTTACTCAATCCTGTGAATATACTAAAATACATATAACTGGGGACTAAAGGTAGATATACTATATATGAATTATAGTGCAATAAAGCTGAAATTAACTTCCAATGATTTAAGTTAAAACACTGATTACTACTAAAACTCACTGGGAAGGACAAAATGAAACCTTCTGGGTTGCTGAAAATGTATTGCTATATGAGCTGTAGTTACATATGTACCTTAAGTCATAGTTAACAATGGTTCCTTTTACTATATGTAATACCTTCAACAATTTTAAGATCTGGAGAGATGGCTCAGTGGTTAACAGCACTGACTGCTCTCCCAGAGGTCCTGAGTTCAATTCCCAGCAACCACATGATGACTCACAGCCATCTGTAATGGGACCCGATGCCCTCTTCTGGTATGCAAAAAGACAGCTACAGTGTTCTCATATACATAAAATAAATAAATCTTGAAAAAAATTTAAGCAGTAATATGTATTTCATGAGTGAGTATTCTAAGTCATTCTAAGACATCTGAAAGGCACCTCGAGATGAGAAAACA
This sequence comes from Apodemus agrarius, assembly GCA_964023405.1. Lineage (NCBI taxonomy): Eukaryota > Metazoa > Chordata > Mammalia > Rodentia > Muridae > Apodemus > Apodemus agrarius. The sequence continues at coordinate 9,158,085 of OZ030019.1, read as the reverse complement.
GATCAGGGGGTCGCCAACCCAAACAAGTAAAGCACTGCCATTTCTCACCTCCTAACCCCAAAACCTAACTCCAATACCCGACTAGCTTCTTTGTTGTTGTTGTTGTTGGTGGTGGTGGTGGTGGTGGTGGTGGTGGTGGTGGTGGTGGTGGTGTGTGTGTTTCAAGACAGGGAAGGTCTCTCTACATAGCTCTGGCTGCCCTGGAACTCATTATGTAGAGGCTTTGAACTCACAGAGCCTGCCTTTGCCTTCCAAGGGCTGTGATTAAAGGTATGCACAACCTTTATATCACCTTTAACAAGAATCTCTACCTAAGCTGGGCGTGGTGGCGCATGCCTGTAATCCCAGCACTTGGGAGGCAGAGTCAGGTGGATTTCTGAGTTCAAGGCCAGCCTGGTCTACAGAGTGAGTTCCAGGACAGCCAGGGCTACACAGAGAAACCCTGTCTCGGAAAAAAAAAAAAAAAAAGGAATCTACCTAACACATGGTATGCTCACATAAATATTTGCTGAATGAATCAGTACCATAAAGTAGATATTTAAATTAAATGTTTTATTAAAACAACGGGGTATAGCTCAGTAGTAGAACATGCTATCATGTACAAGGCTTTCGTTTCCATCCTCAGCAGCTACATGAATAAGTAAATAAGCTACAGAAGGACAAGACACAGGAGGATATTAACTGAAGACAGAGATGGGGTGGGGGGAATAAAACACTGTGAAGGGCTGGAGATGTAGCTCAGTAGCTAGCCGCCCAGCAGGTACAAGGACCTAGGTTTGATTCAGTATCACCACAGCATCACAAAGAAGTAACCTTTAAAGCTAGAAGAGCAAGTGACGAAAAGTAGGAACTAGTATAGGAAAAGCCTGGAGAAACTAATCAAGACCCTAGGAAAATACTCTATACTGAGTGGCTTCTAACTTATTAAACATTTCCTATTCCTGTTGTATTATTTAAAACAGTATGCCAATAGCAGCTATATCTTCAATACAAGTAAATTTTCTAAAATGTTTAATTTATGATATCTATAGCTGACATCTTTTTTAACTTTTCTTTTTTATTATTTTTAAGTGCGTGTGTGCACATGTACACAGGAGTGCAGGTACTAACAAATTTTTTAAATTATTTTAATTTTAAATTTTAAAATAATCCCACCACTTGGGAGGCAGAAGCAGGAGGATCTCTGTGAGTTCGAGTCAGCATGGTCTACATAGGGACTTTCAGGCAAGGCAGAGCTACACAGTGAAACTTTGTCTCAAAAACATAAAACTTATAGGAGCTGGAGAGATGGCTCAGGGTTAAGAGTGCCAACTGCTCTTCCAGAGGTCCTGAGTTCAATTCCCAGCAACCACATGGTGGCTTACAACCATCTGTAATGGGGTCTGGTGCCCTCTTCTGGTATGTCTGAAGAGAGCAATGGTGTACTCTGGTTTTTTTGTTTGTTTGTTTGTTTGTTTGTTTGTTTGTTTGTTTTATTTTCGAGACAGGGTTTCTCTGTGTAGCCCTGGCTGTCCTGGGACTCACTCTGTAGACCAGGCTGGCCTCAAACTCAGAAATCCGCCTGCCTCTGCCTCCCAAGTGCTGGGATTACAGGCGTGTGCCACCAGCGCCCGGCCGATGGTGTACTATAATATGGTGTACTTGTATGCATAAAATAAATACATAAATCTTTTAAAAAAACTTATAAATGCACAGGGCCGGCCGATGGTGTACTATAATATGGTGTACTTTGTATGCATAAAATAAATACATAAATCTTTAAAAAAAAACTTATAAATGCACAGGGCTCTTGGGATTGATCGCCAGCACAAAATAAGAAGCAAGAAAGGAGCTGGGCATGGTGGCGCATGCCTGTAATCCCAGCACTTGGGAGGCAGAGGCAGGTGAATTTGAGTTCGGGGCCAGCCTGTTCTACAGAGTGAGTTCCAGGACAGCCAGGGCTACACAGAGAAACCCTGTTCTTGAAAAACCAAAAAAGAAGAAGAAGGCAGAGGAGGAGGAAGAGAAAGAGGAGGAGGAGCAGCAGGAGGAGGAGGAGGAGGAGGAGGAGGAGGAGGAGGAGGAGGAGGAGCAGCAGCAGCAGCAGCAGCAGCAGCAGCAGCAGCAGCAGCAGCAGCAGCAGCAGCAGCAGCAGCAGCGAGAAAGGGATAGCTTGATAGAATAGTGTTCCTTTATCAATTGATTACAATTAAGATTAATTTGTTTCTGTAACTGAGGAAGGTGAATGCATACCTATAATCTCTCCCTCTCTCACACACACATACATATACATGCATACATACATATAACCGAATTCAGGGGAGATTAGTCAGTGGACAGTGAGTGGGAAAATTCCAGCAGTTGGATAGTGAGTAGGGGGATCCCCAAGGAGGCCAGCCAGACCAACTCCAAGAGACCCTGCCCCAATTAAAATGAAGACACTTAAGATTCCTACAGACATTGGTGTGGTGGTGGAGGGTGGTGTGTGTGTGTGTGTGTGTGTGTGTGTGTGTTCATACCCACATGTGTGCAAAAATAAAAGATCTCAAACACACCCTGAGCAATAAATTACCACTGACAGGACCAACAGACAAACTTCTAGGTTTCTCACACCCAATACTGAGGTTATTCCTCTCAAGAACCTTACCGTGCCCTAAAACGTTAGGAAATTTAGTAAAAGAAGGAGTAGCTGGCAAGTGGCTATGCTGGGAAACGACACTCGGTGCGTCGGACTCCACAAGTAGACTTTCTTTGACCCAACTACAAAACACTGTGTCTCATAACAAACAAAACCCCTAAACCTTGGGCTCACTTTCTTCCGCAGCGTTGCCCGTACATGATACAACGACTAAATGCAAGAAGACTGGAGTGAAGCGGCCCAGAGTCACAGCCAGCTCCACCTCTGAGGACACCGACGCTCCGGTCTCATAGGTTTATGACACACAGCCTGTCATCAGCCACGACAGAAATGCACCAGGCTCGACTGGCGGGCGACGTTAAGTGGTAAAAGATAGAGATTTCCAGGGGAAATCTTTCTCGGGAGACTGAGGCAGGAGGATGGAGAATTAGAAGCCATCTTGGGTACCCTGTGAGTTCAAAGCCGCCAAGGCTACACAGAGAGAGAGAGAGAGAGACAGACAGACAGACAGACCCGGGTGGGAGCGGCGTCTCGGGCGGACGAATAACTAGTGAAACCAACTACCACAAGACAAGCAAAGTAACGTGGGGAGGCGGCAGGCCTAGCCGCCGCCCTCGGAGAGTCCGTTAGCCGGGCGGGCAGCGAGGCTCCCTCCCTCCCAGGAAGCTCCGAGAGCAGGGGAGGGCGCCGGAGGACGATGGCCGCCCTCCGAGGGAGGGGGACGCCGGGGTGCGCGAGAGCCAGGGCCGCCCGGCAGCGACTCCCGCCCGGCGGAGAGGCCTACTCGCTACGAGGCGCGCCTAAGGCGGAGCGGCCGCCGGCCGGCAGACAGCGGGAAGCAGGCGGTCCCCGATGGCCGCGGAGTGCCGCGGCGACGCGTACTCACCACGAAGCTGGCCGCTCCGCCCAGCGCCTCCTGAACGCAGGGGGTCGCGAGCGGCCGCAACTCTTTAGAAAGTGGAGAGCGCGCGCCGCGGCGCGAGGCGGCGGGGGGCGGGGCGAGGGGAGGAGCCGGGGCGGGGCGGGGCGAGGAGGGAGCGGGGCGCGCAGGCGCGGAGCCGCGTGGGCCACTGTACCCTCACGGAGTCCCTGGGTCCTCCTGAGCGCTTCTACTAGAACTCAGCCGTGGTTTGCGGGAAACCAAGGAAAGCCAATAGGGTCCCCAGATACCCTTCGAAATAAGCTCTGCTACATCAAGCTTCCGCTAGTGCTTTATTTGCATGAATCCAAAATTACGTTCAAATTCAGTGTACACGTGACTACTTCGAAACTCTCGGATGGTATAATGTTAATTAATGTCTGATGGTCTCAGTGGAATTCAAGCATCCTGAAACACAGCTTAAAAACTACTGAATCTTGCTCTGTTGGGGAGAAATTACAAGAGTGAGAGAGAGAGAGAGAGAGAGAGAGAGAGAGAGAGAGAGAGAGAGAGAGATGAGTGGGATTGTGTTGCGTGATGTGAAATCCACAAAGAGCCAATAAAAAGTTAAAAAAAAAAAAATACTGAAACTTCTACAAGTTTCAGGCCATTTCCTTGAAATATACGTTCCAGGAAGCCCATTTCCTTGAGGGCAAAACAAACAAACAAACAAACAAACAAAGGCAACAGCAGAAAGATCTAGTATGACAAAGTCGAATAAAGATATGTAATATTCCTCCAATAAAATTCAACACATAAAACTTAACGTTTGATAGCTCCTAAAAAAAAAATCTTACTGATAGCAGGGCAGTGATGGCATACTCCTTTAATCCCAGCACTTGGGAGGCAGAGGCAAGTGGATTTCTGAGTTCGAGGCCAGCCTGGTTTACAGAGTGAGTTCCAGGACAGCCAGGGCTACACAGAGAAACCCTGTCTCAAATTTAAAAAAAAAATAATAATAAAAATGTTTAAAAAATCTTACTGAAGTCAGGCCTTTAGGCCCAGAACTCAGAAGGCATTGGTAGGTGGATTTCTCCCCCAAAAAGGGGTGATGGTGGTGGGTAGTCTCACTGAAATAATACCAAGCCAACAAATATGAACACTCTTAATATAATTTTCATAAACTTACAAAAAGATATTTTTATACATATATATACATATTATATATATAATATATTATATATATAATATATATAAAACACTGTATAAGTAGTTAATAGCTTGTGGAATACAGTACTATAAAATGCGTAGGTTAATGGACCAGACATAGATGAATACACATCGTGGTAATGAAACAGCAGTGGAAGGAGGAGGCAGATAGGAAGTGTTATAAACAGGACATCAGCTAGACGTCAAGACCAGGACTAACGGCACATGCCTACAAGCCAAGCACTCAGGAAGCTGAAACAGGGGCACTGCTGCAACTTTGACTGTGGCTGAGCTATCCAGCAGGCAATAAGCCAAGAGGGGCTGCATTCCACTTGGCAACCCGGCTCTGCTCCCGTGTCTGTATGTACTCGCCACGTGCTCCTCTGCAGTACACCCTGCAATCCCAGCCCGCATCACCGAGCGCATCTCCCATCTCTGAACAGTGTCTATTTAAGTGTGTGCCCAGTGTATTCGGGTATGAAGAACAGAGATGCCAATCGGGTCTGAAATGGTTTTTGGATGATGTAAGGCAAAGCGAAGTATCTAGAGAACTCTCCACGAGAATCCCCTATTAACCTATGCATAGTTGTATGTGCAAATTAGATTCAGATACTTTATGGGAAGAAATATGTGCACTAGGAAAAGTCAATGTAGGGCCTAATCTGCCAATCGCAAGAGGCAACCACCAAGTACAACCCTTAGTAATCAGAACCACCATCCTCAAGACCCAATAGAGTCCCCAGAGTGCATCAGGTCATGTGACCTGATACCAATTGTAGCTGTGTATCTCTCTATAAATGTATTTATTGTATAAATGTATTATTGCTTGGCTCCAAATAAAGTTATCTTGTTTCTTTTTCAAATCAGTATGAGCCCTTACTTGCTGGTTGAGTGAAAAATGTCCCCACAGGCTCACGCTCTGTCTCTAGCTGGTTTTGCTGTTGGGAGAGGCAGTGAGAGCCTTAGTGGGTGGAACCTCGCTGCAGGAAGTACAGCCCTCGGGATAAGCTTTGAGGGTTCATAGCCTTGCCCCACTCCAGTTTCCACACTGCTAATGCAAGTGGTTGGGACAGTGAGTGTGTCTGATCTGGGAGGCCCCTGCTGCTATGCCACCCTACCACCATGAACCCGCTCTGGAACCGTAAGCCGAAACCAGTGCTTCTTTCTGTAAGTCAGTGTTAGTCATGGCTTCTCTTTCAGTTCTTTGGATAAGAGGCCTTACCCCTGCCCTGCTAGTGACACTTACACCATGTGAGAGTCCCAGGGATCAGACGCCGGGCATCAAGCTTGGCAGCAAGCACCTTTTCAGGCTAAGCCATTGAGCTCTGTTCTGGTTTTATCAGTCAATTCGTGGATCTCAGGTTGTCCTTGAACTCCTGACCTTCCCCCTCCAAGTGGCAAGCTGTGGGGTGACTGGCCTATCCCATCAGCTCCATCTGTTGTTTCTAGTTTCTTCTTCTAAGATGTCTTTAGGAAGACAAGCACTGTATCTATAGCAACTTTGACTTCTTTGATTATTAGGAAATTACCCAACAATCAGTCAGCAGGAAAAGTCCCTGGGTCAGGGACTTCTGTCACTCAAATGTCGCCTCAGTTTCCTGCCTTTTTACAGTGCCTCAGAATGATACCCAAAGTCAGGCCCGGCAATACACACCTTCAGTCTTAGTCTCGGCACTTGGGAGGCAGAAGCAGGGGAATCTTTATGAGTTCAAAGCCAGTTTGCTCTACATAGTAAGTCCCAGGACAGCCAGACCTACACAGATCCTGTCTCAATGATGATGATAATAATAATAATAATAATAATAACTATAATAACTAATATTACAGCAATATAAGATGAGTCTGTGCACTATTTTACTCCATTATCATGTGAAACAGTGTTTTGTTTTCTACCATGTAAAATGGACTGAGATTCCATTTCACAAGCAATTTTTTACTCCATTTACTCCTCAGTGGACCCAGATTACTATCTGCTTGGCACCAGTCATCAGCACAGATTGATAAACAACTTTTTCCCAAGAACAGAAGACGCCAGCATACACATTTTTTGGGGAATGAATTGAGAAACAAGCCCAAGAACTTATCAGACATTGCAGACCAAGGAGAGGGTCTAACTCTCATCCAGACCCCATAAAGTGAAGATGGCCCCCACACTGGCCTCAGATACATCATGACAATCCTCCTGCCTCAGCCTCCAGAGTGACATAATTACAGGCATATACCACATCCTACCTTATTATTGTTTGGGGTTTTGTTTGTTTTGTGGACTTGTTTTGTTTCATTGAGAGATGATGTGTTGTTGTCTTGAACTGCTAGTCATCATGTGTCCTCCAGAGTACTTTGACCACCTTCTTTTTTGTTTTGTTTTGTTTTGTTTTGTTTTTTCGAGACAGGGTTTCTCTGTGTAGTTCCAGCTATCCTGGTACTCTGTAGACCAGGCTGGCCTCGAACTCAGAAATCCTCCTGCCTCTGCCTCCCAAGTGCTGGGATTAAAGGCATGCGCCACCACCGCCCGGCCTATCTTCTTTTCTAACAAAGTTTCTTTTCTCAAATGTGCAGTTCTCTAACCTTAATCTCGCAAATTTTGGAAGAGCAAGTATGAGCCACCGTGCTCAGCTACTAATAAGTGTTTTTGCTTATTAGACAGGGTCTCAGGTAGTCCAGGCTGGTCTCAAGCTCCTAATCTTATAGCCTCCACCTCCCATGTCTTGAGATGAAGAGCCTGTACCATTAGGCCTGCTTTAACAAACTCCTAAGTAAAACGTAAAAAGTAAAATCTGGGCCTTAGGTTCTCTTCCAAAGAAATGGGAGAAATTTTTCCACATATAACAGAAGAAATGAGAAGTGTACGACAGTGGCTCACCGTGAGCAAAGATGAGAGCCCTGAGCTAAGAACTGTCCGTGAAGAAGGGGACTGGACATAGTGATCAACGTGCACCGTTTCTTCCTTATTCACTAGCCCTGCCAGAGGTTAAAAAAAAAAAAAAAAAAAAAAAAAAAAGCCTCAGAGCCCCGCCTCCTCCGGGGCCCTGCCCCCTCCAGGCTCCGCCCCAGCGGGATCTGCAGAGCCAAAACTTCGCGAGAGTTGTTGACCGGGTCAAGTCCCCGCCCACCCACTGCTCGTGGCTGCGGGCCGCATGCGCAGCTGCTCAACGGCGCTGCTTACCGAAAAGATGGAGTGTCCTGCGCCCGATGCTACGGAGGCTGCGGACCCTGGAGGAGCCGAACCGTACAAGAGCTCCGAGGAGCCGGAGGGTCGGGAACCGGACGGAGTGCGCTTCGACCGCGAGAGGGCGCGCCGCCTGTGGGAAGCTGTGTCCGGTGCGCAGCCGGCGGGGAGGGAGGAAGGTGAGTCGGGGGCTCCGGGGTTGGCGGCTGGACCGAGGCAGGATGGCCTGCCTGCTGTCACTGCCCTGGCGCCGGCCAGCTCTGCACGACGTTCCGGAGCTCCGAGCTCGCTCTCGCGAAGGGTGCAGGACCTCGTTACTCGCTCCCCTGCGGAATGTCTCCGTCCTTCTTTCGAGGACGTCCACTTGACAACAGTTTCCCCCCCGAATTCTAGGTCTTGTCCTCCTGGAGAGCGACAGGACTTTCCCAGCCTGACCCATAGCCGAGCCAGCTACCGTTCCTGCCTGGCCTTAATTCCACAACTCCACATTGCTTCTCTTCCCTCACAAAGCCCTAGGATTCTGACAGAGCCGAATAAGTTTTATTATTTACTTTATTTATTTATTTATTTTACTTTATTTTGCGACGCCTCTCACTGCCCAACTCGCGGCGGACCTCCTGCCCTCAGCCTTCAGAGAGGACCAGTGTGAGCTTTGGAAGGTCTTCTTGAATCCCAGCTTCCTTCTGGGCTAGGTGACTGTGCCCTGGCTTGCCATATTTCTTCCTTGGCCTTGGACTTGCATGGTCTCCCTGCCTCAGCTTCCTTAGAGTGGGCATTCCTGGTTTGCACCCCATGTCCTTCATTACCGTATTTGTCTGTTGGCAACAGCTTATCCAAAGAGGAGGCCCAGAAGCTGGGGAAACTTGCCTAGGTATTCATCTTGCTTCTGACTGCTGCATCTCACACTCGGTGGAGTTGTGGAGAACAGTGTACTCACTGGGCGTGCACTTCTGGGCAGAAACTTACCAGATGGTTTTGTTTGACCCAAAACTGGGTGGGTAACAAGGGAACAGGAGGAATGCGGGGCGCGCTGGCCTCTTTCTCGTTCCTGAGTCCTCTCCAGAAGTAGCTATTTAATACGAACCCTGATGTACGGGAACTGTATCTGGGTTTCTGTGCTAACATATCAGGTCTCTGCAGAGGATTGCTATACGGGTTATTTTGCCTGCTGAGCAGATTAATCTTGGGAAGTTTAATGTGTTTGTGAACTGCTTGCCCTGGATAAAATTGGGATTTTTTTTTTTTTTTACCATATTTAAGGAAGATATGTTTAAATTTTTTTTTAAAAAAAGATGCGTTTTTATTTCATGTGATGAGTGTTCTTCTTGCATGTATATGTGTATGAATGACAGGTACCCAAGGATATAAGAAGGTACCACATCCCCCCCCCCAAACTAGAGTTATAAGCTACCACGTGGGTGCTGGGACCCGAACCTGGTTCTCTACAAAAGCAGTAAATGCTCTTAACCACTGAACCATCTCTTCGACCCCATGATACATTGAATTTAAGTGTATACATCTCCAATCTAATACTGTTAAGTCCGGCTCCTAAATAAATGTATATACCATTTCTGAGTCTCTACTTATTTTGTACTTTTAAACATTCTTTCAAGCCAGATGTGGCAGCACATACATGACATTTTCAGCACTCAGGTGGCGGAGGCAGGGTCAGGGATTCAAGCCAGCTTCAGCCATATACTGAATTTGAACCAGGCAGTGCTCGTCCACGCCTTTAATCCAAGCACTTGGAGGCAGTTGGGTGAGTCTTAGTTTGAGGACAACCAGGGCTACACAGAGAAAGTCTGTCTCAGGGAGGGGAAAAAAAGTTTGAGAGTAGCATGGGCTATACAAGACTCTTGCCTCAAATTTTAGTACAAAGTTATCTCCTTGACCCATATTTCCTTTCATTAATTTGACATTCCCGGGGCCAGCTGTACCTCAGCCTTAGGGAGGAAGAAGATGCTGGTCTCACTCTGCAATAGCTTGCAGTCAGTCCAAGAGGCAAACAACAAAACAGTTGTCTAACTTTAATTTTTTTAAATCTTATTTTTAATGATGGTTCTCAAAAATGCTTTACCCTCCCTTGTAACCCACCACCCACTATAGGTCATGGAAAAGGACACCGGGAAGTGGACCTGTGAGAAAGGTTCTTAGGAACAACTTCCGTCTGTGTTGTCTGGAAATCGGCAGTTCTCTCATCAGTAGGCCAGGTCCACACTCAGTGTACACTCACAAATAAAATAAAAAGAATATAGAAGACACAGTATGGATAACCCAATAGGGTATTATACAGCCGCAAAAGACAGTAGAATATGTCATTTGCAGCAAAATGAATAGAACTGCAGGGTATTATTTTAAGTGAGAACAGACAAGCAAAGAAAACAAGCAGCACATGCTCTTTCATATATATACTAGAAGCTAATTATGCTTCCAAAGCCACTGTTTATAAAACAAACACAAGAACTGGTGACATGGCTCAGTGGGTTGGGTGCCTGCTACCAAGGCTGATCTGAACTGCTGAGTTTAATCCTTGAGATCCACACAGTAGAAGGAAAGAACTGATTACTGCAAGTTGTCTTCTAACCTCCACATGAGTGCTATGACACCCATATGCCCACACACAGATACGTAAATAAGAAATAAAGAAGATAGCCAGGCATGGTGGTGCATGACTTTAATCCCAGCATTCTGTCAGTTGGAGGCCAGAGCCTGGTCTACGAGAGAGTTCCAAGTCAGACAGTGCAACATGCTCAGGACCCACATTGAGAAAGGAGAAAGCCCACTCCTGCAAGTTGTTCTCTGACCTCCATACACATACATGGTACATGTGTGAGTGTGTGGGCCACATACTCTCTGAATACACATACGAGAAAAAGGCACTGAGTTGGGACTGCAGAGATATAAGTGCATGTATCAAAATAGTTGCACATGCAGCTGGAGAGATGGCTCAGTAGGTAAGAGTCTGTCTTGCTCTTCCAGAGGGACCTGAATTTGCTTACCAACAACCACACCATGTGGTTCTCAACACAATTAAAAATAGTAAAAATCAATCTTAAAAAGAAAACAGGTGCTCTATAAGGTTCTCTTTTTCCTAACTGGCCCCAAAAGAACGGAAGAGAGAAAAATACAAGTCAGAACGTCCACTCATAGGCTCAGAAACCTTACCTGTCAGTGGTAATCAAGAGCAGCTTTGGAAGGCGAGCATATGCCATCCAACAGACTAAAAAACTCTCACAGCCAAATGATGGTGGCCAGAGCAAAATCCCCCCTCCCCCCAAACAAAGCTTCAAAATCATGTAAAGGTTTAATGTAAAAAATTAAGGGGAAGCCGGGCAGTGGTGGCGCACGCCTGTAATCCCAGCACTTGGGAGGCAGAGGCAGGTGGATTTCTGAGTTCGAGGCCAGCCTGATCTACAGAGTGAGTTCCAGGACAGCCAGGGCTACACAGAGAAACCCTGTCTCGAAAAAACAAAAAATTAAAGGGGCTGGAGAGATGGCTCAGTGGTTAAGAGCACTGATTGCTCTTCCAGAGGTCCTGAGTTCAATTCGCAGCAACCACATGGTGGCTCACAACCATCTGTAATGGGATCCTATGCCCTCTTCCAGTGTGTGTCTGAAGACAGCTGCAGTGTACTCATATAAATTTAAAAAAAAAAAAAATTTAAAACCTAAGTTTTCTATATCAGCCATGCAAGATTTCTTAGCACTGATTGCAGCAAAGCACAGTGGTGGCACTGCGGTCACACAAAGTGGGGAGGTGACTTGCATGCTGCTAAATCAGTGGCAAAAGCTCTCAAAAGCTCTCTCTCCTCCCCCACATCGGTCTGTCTATGTGTGTTTCTCTTTCTCTCCCTCCCTCCAGCTGCCTCCCCCCTCCCCAACTGTCTGTCTCCCCACCCCCACCATGTGTATCTGTCTGTCCCAGAAGACCACTGAGTGGTTCCCTCAGCATTAAGGGCATATGGTCCATTTGTGAACCTGGAAGAAATGTGAAGAGTTTTGTCTCAGAGCTGGGCTCAGAGGTAGAAAGCGCACCTGGCATTCACAAGGCCCTAGGTGTTGGGAGGTCGGGTCGATGCTCTAACCATCTTGACTTGGTCACATCTGATGAAAAAAAGAAAAATAAAGATGAAGTTATTCAAATACACCTAAAACTGAAAGCCTCTGGGCTGAGTATTGTTCTTGGTGTGGTCAGCTTCCTACGCTCTTCCTGTTCAGCCAGGACTCTTCAGAGCGGTGAGGTTTGCTGTAGAGGAGCTTTTCCTAGGCTCTACTGGCTCTCAGCAGTGCAGACCGATGCCTGTGTCTTCCTCTGTGGAGAGCCGTATACACTAAGCTCAAAGTTACTGTCCAAAAGTGAGGAATTGGATTGCTGCTCCCACACTCTGCAGTTACTTGGAATGGGGCTGTAACAGGCATGGTGCCCCAAGCCTTTAATCCTACATTCAGGCGTAAGCAGGCAGATCTCTGTGAGTTCAAGGTTAGCCTGATCTACATAGCAAGTTCCAGGGCTACATAATAGACTGGAAAATTGGCCCAACAGTTAAAAGCACTGGTTTCTCTTGCAAAGTACCCAGGTTCCATTTCCAGAACCCATTTGGCAAATCACAACTGTCTGTAACTCCATTTCCCTGGGATCCAATTCCCTCTTGGCCTCCATGGTGCACAGACATGCATGTAAGCAAAAATTGTCATACACATGTGTAGGCTTAGATCTTTGAAAACCTACTTTAATGAAGGTTCTTCAATGCTTCAGCCTCCTTCCAAACCCACTGACCAAAGGTGGGGGAGAAAGATGGTTCACAGGACGGGATGTGCACCTGCATAGAAGTAGTCTTCATTGTCAGGATATCAGCAGACCAGTCCAAAACATCAAACACCTATCAGCAGGAGCAGTTCAGTCCAGTAGCAAACACTAAACACAAATCAATAGCAGTGGCTCGATCGATTAGAAGCTGCAAGAGTCCTCATAAGCGTTAAGAAGCAGCCATTATAGCGTGAGAAGTTCTTCAGCACATTTTCTCTACAAAGTCACAAGTGAAGATGAATGAAAACCAGCAAAGCATTGCAATGCAAATCAATGGAGAGCTGCGTTCACTGTCTGCTGGGATATACTTACACTCTGCGAACACCATGCATCCTCTCAAGTGTCTGCCTCAGCAAAACAGCCTCTCATCCGACTGCCTCCAGGACAACACCACCACATGACACAACTGAGTCTCCAAAGGAACCTGAAATTTCCCCTTCACACATGAATAAAGAAATTTATTTATTTATTTATTTTATTTTATTTATTTATTTATTTATTTATTTTTATTTTATTTTATTTTTTTTTTTGGTTTTTCAAGACAGGGTTTCTCTGTATAGCCCTGGCTGTCCTGGAAGTCACTCTGTAGACCAGGCTAGCCTCAAACTCAAAAATCCGCCTGCCTCTGCCTCCAGTGCTGAGATTAAAGGCATGTGCCACCACTGCCCGGTGAATAAAGGAATTTCTAACTCAAGCGTTTAACTGCCTCATAAGGAATGCAAGCTCATGTCCTAGGTGTGTGCTGTCTTTCCCAAGGCCTGTTTCTTCTCTAATGCGTAAGTCTGCATTAAACTCTTGCCAATGTCATTGTTACTTCAGACAGGAACTCCTATTTTAGCCCTGTGCAGCCTGGAACTTAACTGTGTAGACTAGGCTGCCCTCGAACTCAGGTTCAGCTGCCTGCCCCTTGAGTAGTGTTGTTTATGGTGTCCATCTCTACATCCTGCCTTACCACTGCTTCATGAGGCCCCAGATAGACTTTTTTCTAGAATATTAGAGTGCATGACGTTGTTGGGCTATCGTCATACCTATGAAGGCAGAAGGATGGCTTGAGCCAGGAATTCATGGGCAGCATGGGACAACCTCATGTCACAGAACAATATGACTAGGTAAAGACCATTGGCCTGTATCAAATAAGTAATAATGCAGGAGGTCTGTAAGTAAAACGTGAGTTGTGGCACAGTGGAACCAGGGGCAGAGCTGTATGTGTGTTAGTATGGATTCCATTACTTGGTGCCTGTGTTTGAGATAGATCACAGACAGTGCTATTGAGATCACGTCTGTCAACCTGCACGATTTTTTTCTCCCTCTGCAGTGGAACACATGATCCAGAAGAACCAGTGTCTCTTCACTAGCACCCAGTGTAAAGTTTGCTGCGCCATGCTGATCTCTGAGTCTCAGAAGCTGGCACATTACCAGGTAGGCCATTTCCACTGTATTTCTGCATTTGCCTTCTGGGTCCAGTGCCAAGCCCTCGCTTCTCCTGCCTTGCACAGTAAAAGCTCATTCTTGCACAGCTACCAGATATTTCCTTAGTGCATACTTGCTAGGGACTTGAGACTGACTTAATTTCTGTGACTCCCGTCTCTCCCACCTAGGTCAGTCATTGTATGTAGATCTTCCTGCACAGCTCGTTGCCATGGGAGCTTGAGCCCCGGCTCTGTGTAGATCTGAACTCGGAGCCAGCTCTGTAATAACAGTATTTTCATAGATTGTTGGAGGCTAAAGGTAATAGCATGTAAGGCACTCATGGTCTCATTAATGGTAGGGACTCAGTAAATGAAGTTTTCTTCCCCCATTTTCTCTTTGTCAGAAGTTCTTGTGAGGTCAGGCACTGGTAGCGCACGCCTTTAGTCCCAGCACTTGGGAGGCAGAGGCAGGCAGATTTCTGAGTTCGAGGCTAGCCTGGTCTATAGAGTGAGTTCCAGGACAGCCAGGGCTATACAGAGAAGCTCTGTCTCAAAAAACCAAAAATATATAAACTATAAAAGAAGTGAGGATGTGAGGTTTTGTGAGGATGAATCAGGTGAGAATCTGGTATGGCCTGACCGTCTTCTCTATGAAATGACGTCTGGCTACCTTTGATCTTTTTGCTGGGTTCTTGCAGAGCAAAAAGCATGCCAACAAAGTGAAGCGATACCTAGCCATCCGTGGAGTGGAGACGCTGAAGGGGGACGTGAAGAGGCTAGACTCAGATCAGGTAACAGCTGCTTTGTTGAGACTGCTCGCTTCCCAAGCAGGTTGGAGAGGTGTGAGCATGGGCTTTGATTCAGACAAACTTGGCTGCAAATCCCAGTGTTGTTAACTAACTTAGGCAAGTCTTGTAACTCTTAAGCCTTGATTTCTTCCTCTGTTAAAAAAGCAAGCATCCTTCCAAGCATGGTGGTGTATACTTGTTACCAAACCACTCGGAAGTGGTGGCAGGAAGATCAGTAGTTTGAGGTTATCTTTGGCTGCATAGCAAGTTTGAAGCCAGCCTGGGCTACATGAGAGACTGTCTCAAAACAAAAAACAAACAAAAAAGTATGGCAACCTTTCAGGATTTTTCCTAAATTCAGAAAATAAACAGCACCAGACCCAAAATCTGTCATGTAGCAACAGTTTAGTAAGTGGAACACTCTTAGGCCCCACCCCTCCCACCCAGAGGGTTACCGCAGAGGACAAAGTAAAGGGATGCTGACATTCGCGAACTGTAGAGAAAAATAAACGTTCAGCGTCTGCCTGAGCAAATGAGGAAGATAAATGCCTCCTCCGACACAGTGCAGATATACTTGTTTTTATCTTAGAATTGCTATAAGAATTACAGAGAAGCCAGTTCCAGTTCCTGATTTTGCTGTGTTTCAGAGTGTGGGAGTTCTGCACGGCATAGTCAGAAGTCGGTGGGCAAGGCTCCTTAACATGATAGACAGGAGACCTTGAGCAAGTCACCTTACCTCTCAGAAATTCTTTCATAAAATGGAGGGGATCTTGCTTTGTTCGTGTTATAAGGTAAAACTTCAGTACCCAGTAAATGGTCAGTAACTACAAGGTTACTCTCCAGACTGCTGGTTCCTGTTACAGTGGCCAATGGTTTAAAGGGGCCTTGCGTGTCCCTTCCAGAAATCACCTCCTGGTTGCCCTTATGGTTTAGAACCTCAGGGGCACGACTATTTCACTTTTCTACTTCAGTTCTTAGATGACTGAGGAGCTCAGGTGAGATCATAGCACCCACCACCATCTAGGAATCACCAGGACCAAACCATCTGCAGTGTAAAGGCTGAGAAATGTTGAAGAAATGCCTTGTTCAGAGGACAGACTTTCTCAGGAAGATTGAAATACACTTTGTAGCATAACTATAGTAACAAGTGGAACCCACTGAAGTGTTTGTTCTACAAGCCTTGGGTATCTACTGTGTGCTAGACTCAGCAGGATACAAGGGTAGGAAACAAAAATGAGTCAAGTCGTCCACATGCAGCATTACACCCAAGCTCACATAAAAGGCTCCTCAACTGTAGTGCTGTCAGTTAGGGTGACAAAGGCTGTAATAGAAGTCTGATACACTCTGGGAACACAGGTGAGGAACACGGTTAACTCTTCCTGGATATGCACAGCAGGGGGCTTGGTGATTGGTTAGTCATGTTTTTTAAAGTAAAAGTCACTGAATGGCTGATAGCAGACCTAATTAATGCCAGGAAGGCATAAGAAGGAACATTCAAGACAGTAGGAATAACCCAAGCAAATTAAGGAAGTATCAGAATAAACTGGGAAGTTATGCATGGAGCCTGCCATGACCTAGCTGGAGAAACCTCTGTAAAGGTATGTTGCAGTTCTGTTGCAGTTAACATGGAAGGGGGTCTTAAATGTCCACCAGCCAATGGGCAGTGGGTAACCATTGGAGGTTTTCTGGATGGGCACTGGCATGATCAGACCTGTGTTCTCTCTCCCAACCAGAAGAGCAGCAGAAGCAAAGACAAGAACCACTGCTGCCCCATCTGTAACATGACCTTTTCCTCCCCTGTTGTGGCGCAGTCGCACTACCTGGGGAAGACCCACTCAAAGAACTTAAAGCTGAAGCAGCAGTCCACTACGGGGGCAGGTACTGGCTTTCCCGAGTCGTGCTTCTGGGACCCACTCCCATCCTCAGGGCACCATGGCCAGGTGCTTCAGAATGCTCACGGGAGCCTCAGGATGCAGACTGGAGCTCAGATTTTTCAGGCTTTTACGAGCCCTGAAAAATCCAAGTATGAGTTGGGGATGTAAGTCAGTTGGCAGAGTACTTCCCTAGGGTGCACAGAGAATACTTCCCGAGCTTTCGTCCCCAGCCGTGCATGTGCCAAATGTGCACACCTTCAGTCTCAGCGCTCACTCGGTGGAGGCAGCGACCATGTGGAGTTAGAGCACCCTGGGCTACGTGTGAGCCTGACTAACATACATACCATAATAGACCCTGCTTTGCTGAAATTCGGCCTCAGACTTAGTTCACTTTACTTCCTTTTGTGTGAGTCTGTCATGTTATATAGAAGCTTCTTAGCCCTGTCTTAGTTCTTAGCCTATAATTACTGTCCTGACCAGTAATTATAACTCAGGAGGGCCAAAGGCCTGCTGCATACTGTGAGCACTCTGTGCTTGCCTCTCCCTCTGAATTCTTTCCTCCCACCATCCACCTGCTCTTACCGCTAAGAGTTGCCATCTGACAGCTAAACCCTCATCTTCATGGACTCGGGTTCTGCCCTGCTCACTTTGACCTGCAGAAGCTGCCTGTTCTAAATGTAGGCTTGCCTTCAAAGCAGGACACTAGCAAGCTGCTTGCAGCTGCTGCGAATCCACTCCCAAGCACCGACTTCACATTCAGCCAGCTTTATTCTCACTCTGTTGGCACAGCCGTGGCTTTCATCCTGTTAACCCTCAATTCTGAGGTTTTTAACCTAGGCCAACTGCAATTAGTCACAAGTGGGAGGCCTTTGATTGCTGTTTCACTGGTGCACCACGTGTGTGTGTGTGTGTGTGTGTGTGTGTGTGTGTGTGTGTGTGTTATTATCTAGTTTGGACCAAGACCACACTATTGATAGAACTTTTGATCCTTTTGTTTTATTTCATCATTGAAACAAGACAACAGTGTTTTAGAAGGTTTTGGATATGAAGAAAAATTCTACTCATAGTTGTACTCTCTTATACCTTATATCTGATATCTTAGTTATTCATGATCTGAAACAATATAGACTTAGAGCAGCACAGATTTAAGTCAGGCACTTTTCTTTACCATTTGTGTGAACCTCTGCACCTATAAAGTGTCAGTGTACCATCTGCTCTGGAGCTTGTGAAGATAATTGCAACTGCCAGGCATAGTGGCACATACTGCCAACCCCCAGCACTTGGAAAGTGGAGGCAGGAAGGTCAGGAGCCCAGTGCCACTTTGGCTGCCAGTTTGAGACCAGCCTGGCCTATATGGTACCCAAAAAGATAAGAGGCAAACACCCCTTACTCAAAAAATGTCTAGGGTACAGCAGATAGTCACTGAACAACAGCTGTCATTATTGTTGTCACCATTAAAAAGCCAGTGCATGGAGCCTCGCGTGAAATGTAGTCATTAATCAGGAAGCCACCTTTGTAGAGAGCAGTGTTTTCAACCTTCAAATGCTGCAACCCTTTACTACAGTTAATGTATTAAACAGGTTCTCAAGTTGCAGTGACCCCAGCTGTAAAATTAGTTTTGTTGCTACTTCATAACTGTAATTTTGCTAGTTATGAATGATAATGTAAATGTCTGTGTTTTCTGATGGTCTTAAATGACCCTTGTGAAAGGGTCATTCAACCCCAAAGGGTTCATGACCCACAAGTTGAGAACCACTAATCTAGAGCATGCCATTCTTGATTATGTTTGACCTGTTGACTGTGATGCGTATGGATTGTTTTTTTTGGTTTTTTTGGTTTTTTTTTTTTTTTTTTTTGGTTCTTCGAGACAGGGTTTCTCTGTGTAGCCCTGGCTGTCCTGGAACTCACTCTGTAGACCAGGCTGGCCTCGAACTCAGAAATCCACCTGCCTCTGCCTCCCAAGTGCTGGGATTACAGGCGTGCGCCACCATGCCCGGCTTCAGTATGGATTGATTTTATCTAAGGTACAAGCCAGTAAACAATAGCGCCATGACATGTAAGCATTAGGCCAAGGAAATTATCTTAAGAACTGAATTTGTATGGCCACAGACTTCCCACAAGTGGGATGTGACTTCTCCTAATACTTCCTTCTGTTCTAAGCAGTAAGTTATCGTCCATCTTCACCTGCAGCTATTGCTGCATGGAACTCTGTGTTGCGATTAGTGCATCAACCAACCATCTGTATTCTGCTATTACTTTTCATTTAGCCTTCTAGTTCAAAGATGTGTCCATATTATTCATGGGTTTACTATAACTGTAGTCCTGAAGCTAAGCATTTATATGCTATAAAAGTGAAACAACATGCTATAGATAATACAGAGAACGTAGAAGGAGTTTCCATAACTTTACCATTCCAAGTTCAGTGCTGTTAACCTCCTACAGTCCTGTGTTCTCACAGCCTGTGCACTACATGTGTTCGTGCACCTGCTTGTAAATGTTTTCTGTTCATCCAGGTTGACTCCATATATGTATTTGTAAATGTAGAATACATAATTTCTGTCTCTGTAAAACAATACACATATGTGAATAATTCCAATTCAGCATGTAAAACATTCAAAGAAGCAGATAATATGCCAACAAGTCTTATTTCTAAGGAGAGCATTGTCAATAGTGGCTCCTGCTTATAGGCATCCTGGCTACAAGCAAGTTCTAAGCCAACCATATGTTACATGATATGCTAACATGTATGCATATACATATTTGTGAAATGTATATTGTGTATATTGTATAGGTGATTTTTTACCTATGGTTTTTTGTTTTTTGTTTTTTGTTTTGTTTTGTTTTTTGGATTTGGTTTTTTTTTGAGACAGGGTTTCTCTGTATAGCCCTGGCTGTCCTGGAACTCACTCTGTAGACTAGGCTGGCCTCAAACTCAGAAATCTGCCTGCCTCTGCCTCCCAGAGTGCTGGGATTACAGGCGTGTGCCACCACCGCCTGGCTATGTTTTTGTTTTTTGTTTTTTTAAGATTTATTTATTTATTATATGCAGGTACTCTGTAGCTGTCTTCAGACACACCAGAAGAGGGCATCAGATCTCATTACAGGTGGTTGTGAGCCACCATGTGGTTGCTGGGATTTGAACTCAGGACCTTCAGAAGAACAGTCAGTGCTCTTAACCACTAAGCCATCTCTCCAGCCCCGTAGGTGATTTTTTAAATGCTAGTATATAGGTTGCCCAAAAACCTTTTAACACTGACATGACCATATTATTATCATATTTATATATTATATATTTATACATTTCATTTAATATAACATTTCCTCATGTTGGGGGCTAGAGAGATGACTCAGTAGTTAGGATTGCGTTCTACTCTTGCAGAGGTCCCAAGTGTGATTCCCAGTACCCTATGGGCAGCTCATAACCTCAGGTAACCCCAGCTCCAGAGCAGTCCATCCCCTCCGGCTTCCATGGACACTGCTGTCATGTGCACAGCTCCACACAGACACATAAAGGTCAGAGAAAATCTTTGATATAAAAGGAAAACAAGCCGGGCGTGGTGGCACACACCTTTAATCTCAGCACTTGGGAGGCAGGCAGGTGGATTTCTAAGTTCGAGGCCAGCCTGGTCTACAAAGTGAGTTCCAGGACAGCCAGGGCTACACAGAGAAACCCTGTCTCGAAAAACAAAAAACAAACAAACAAAAAAGAAAACAAGTTTCCCCAGATTTTTGAAGACTTTTTGTAGATAATTTTAGCAATCATACTGGCCACTTCATGGTTCTTCTAATGTCAAAGATTTTTACATTTTCCTCCCCCCTTTTCTTTGTGTTATAATAAAAATACAGCAGACATCCCTAGAGGGCACACTTTGAGAGTCTCAAGTATTTCTCGGGAGAACCTGGTTCCTGCTGGCCCTGGGTGTCTGTCGCACAGCTGCTTTGGCGACACAGCTCACTTCTCATCCCCTCCACTATGGTTTCTTTAAACAACGTTATTTATTTTTATGTATATGGATGTTTTGTCTGCTTGTATGTCACCACCTATGTTCAGTGCCCACAGAGGCACCAGATCTCTAGGACTGAGTGAAGTTGCAGATGGTTGGGAAGCCGCCATATGGGTGCTAGGAATTGAACCCAAATCCTGTAGAAGAGCACTCAGTCTTCTAACCACTGAGCCACCTCTTCAGTCTCACCCTCTAGAATGTTTTAAAGAACAACCTTGGGCCCACAGGGTGACTCAGTGGATCACAGTGTTTGCCACACAATCTTGGGGACCTGAGTCTGACCCTCAGAACCCATGTGGATGGAAGTGAGAGGAGAGAACTGGATCACAAAGTTGTCCTCTGACTTCCACACATGTACTCTGGTATGCACACCTATGTGCACACACACCTATGATTGCACAAACACATATACACATATTAAATAATAATAGGTTAAAATGTTTTAAAATGGAGACTGGAGAGACAGCTCAGTGGTTAAGAATACTGGCTCCTGGCTGGGCAGTGGTGGCACATGCCTTTAATCCTAGCACTTGGGAGGCAGAGGCAGGCAGATTTCTGAGTTCGAGGCCAGCTTGGTCTGCAGAGTGAGTTCCAGGATAGCCAGGGCTACACAGAGAAACCCTGTCTCCAAAAACCAAACCAAAAAAAAAAAAAAAGAAGAAGAAGAAGAACACTGGCTCCTGGTTCAATTCCCAGCACCCGCATGGTGGCTCATCGCCATGTGTAACTTCAGCCCCAAGGGATCTGATGCCTTCTTCTGGCCTCTGTGGGTACTAACATACATTCAGGTAAACATACACATAATAAATAAATGAATAGCTGGGCACTGGTGGCACATGCCTGTAATCCCAGCACTTGGGAGGCAGAGGCAGGTGGATTTCTGAGTTCGAGGCCAGCCTGGTCTACAGAGTGAGTTCCAGGACAGCCAGGACTATACAGAGAAACCTTATCTTGAAAAAAAAAAAAATTGTGTGTGTGTGTGTGTGTGTATTTCAAAATAATCTAAAAGATTAAAAAAAAAAAAAAGCGGGACAGTAGTGGCTTACACCTTTAATCCTAGCACTCATGGTCTAGAGGTCAAGGCCAGCCCAACCTGTAGAGTGAGCTCCAGGACAGCCAGAGCTATACAGATATACAGAGAAACCATGTCTCAAGTAGATAGGTAGGTAGGTAAAGAATTTGAAGGGGCAGGAAGCTGCCAAAATGGCTCAGCAGGTAAAGATGCCTGCTGGCAACCTGAGTTACCCTGTTCCCACAAGGTAGAATCATGTGACAAGTCCACCTGCAGGTGTGCCTTTGAACTCCACATTGATTTATATAATAACTCAATAAAATGTAATCAAAATTTAAAAAGAATGGTCTTAACTTTTATTAGTCCCAGCATTCTTTTTTTGGTTTTTTGAGACAGGGTTTCTCTCCTGGCTGTCCTGGAACTCACTCTGTAGACCAGGCTGGCCTCGAACTCAGAAATCCGCCTGCCTCTGCCTCCCAAGTGCTGGGATTAAAGGTGTGCGCCACCACGCCTGGCTAGTCCCAGCATTCTTGAGGATAAAGCAGGAGAATCTTACATTAGAGGCCAGCCTAGGCCTAGATATGCTGTTCAAAATAATAATTATTATTGTTAATATTATTACAAGCCAGACGTGACAGCTCACTCCTGTGATCACATACTTGGGAGGCCAAGGCATGAGGGTTACAAAAACAAAACAAGACCCTGTCTCAAAAAAAAAAAAAGCCTTTGTATCTAAATGACTTGTTTCTTGATTTCTCTCAGAAATATACATTCACTGTGTAAGAATAGAGAGTGCTGAAAACACTGCTCACTCTGTATGACTTTGCACCCTCCAAGCAATCATGCGTGTTTTTGTTGTTTTTATTTAAGTGAAGCTAGGCATGGTAGCACATGCCTGTAATTCCAGCATTCCCAGGTAAAGGACATAGCCGGGCGTGGTGGCGCACGCCTGTAATCCCAGCACTTGGGAGGCAGAGGCAGGCGGATTTCTGAGTTCGAGGCCTGCCTGGTCTACAGAGTGAGTTCCAGGACAGCCAGGACTACACAGAGAAATCCTGTCTCGAAAAACCAAAAAAAAAAACAAAACAAAACAAAACAAAAAACAAACAAAAACAAAAAAAAAAACACTGAGGTAAAGGACAGGATTACTGCAGGTTCAAGGCCAGCATGGTTTGCATATCAAGTTGTAGGTCACTAGGGGTATATGGTGAGACCCCGTATTCAAAAGGAGGAAGAAAAGTTATATAACACACTCCTTTAATCCTGGTACGCTCAGCAGAGGCAGATGGAGCTCTGAATTCCAGGCCAGCCCAGTCTACAGAGCTAGTTCCAGGTTAGCCAGAGCTACACAAAGAAATCATATCTCACACAACTGAAAAAAGGAAAAAATGTTTTATAATCTATTTTTTAACTCAATACCACAAACTAAACATTCTCATAAACTATTGTATATGTACTTCTCTTTCTGAATGACTTCCTGAAACAAAGCCCATGGCCAGAGAAAATGTGACTAGTGAGTGCTTTCTGACTTGCTGTAAACCCTCAGTGTTAATGGAACTGGTAAGAGACGAAGAGGACCTGAAAGGCCTCTGTGAGCTCTGCTGACCCGCACCCCTCTCTCCCAGGGCCTGGACGAAGGATCTGGGCCTCCATGTCTGCAATGGTGGCTGTAAGGTTAACACCTTTCCAGCTGATCACACAGATTATTTATGGCATCCACTCTGGAGCGCAGCTATCTGACCTGCTTTCAACATCAGCAGCAACGTTAAAGTGTGTGTGTGGTGTGTGTGTGTGTGTGTGTGTGTGTGTGAGAGAGAGAGAGAGAGAGAGAGAGAGAGAGAGAGAGAGAGAGAATTGGATGCCCCTGCACTGGAGAGTTAAAGGCGCTGGCAGGCCACTTGACAATGGTACTGTGAATTGAAGTCAGATCCTCTGGAAGAACAGTAGGTGATCTTAACCGCTGAACCAACTCTTCAGCCCTTGACTAAGTGAATCCTCGAGCTGAGTCAGAATGTTTTCTGAAGGTGAAAGCGTCAGTGGTCGCCTTCAGATCCACTTGCTTCAGTCTCGAGCCTTGGGGCCCCACAGTCTAGAGGTCTCTCACTAACTTGGTGATCTCGAACAAATCAATTTTACAGTCTAAGCTTTGGTCTTGTTTAATACCAAATGGGACCTACTTCATTGGAATACTTCTGAGATCCTAAAGGGAAACAATACAAAGTGTGTAACAGTCCTGCCGTCTTTCCGTCCCTCACATTGCCTGGAATTTAGTGTGGTCCATCAAGCCTCTCTGCCAGGTGTGGTGACACATACTTTAATCCCAGCCTGGTTTATATCTTGAATTTTGGATGAACCAGGGAGCTACATAGTGAGACCTTTCTCAGAAAAACTACAAATAAATAGTAAAAGGCACTCCTGATCTGTTTGCCTGCCTGCCTTTGTATGTATGGGCGCAGAGCTTGAGTGACTACGTCAGCTCTACAATAGGTATTTTAAGGATGGAAATGAAATATTTACCCTTCTGATCTTACTTGCTTTGAAATTCCCAGGGATTCTGGGGCTAGAGACGACACGTGTGCAATAGGGGACTGGTTAGCACAAGTTGAGAGGCGCTCGAGTGTGAGGCATTGGCCGTGTGCCTGGTGCTGGTGAGCAAGGCACCGGTGGAGCGAGCACGCTGCGGTCTGGCCCCCAGTCCGTTAGAGCATTCTTGGGGGTCACTGCTCACAGCGTGACTGGGGCAGTGCCCCGTCTCTCCTGTGGTGGGTGGCACTGCCTTTCCTTCCCTTGACGTGTACTCGAAACCCAGCACTTTGTGGCATGTTGTTTCATTGTTTCTGTTTGAACTCTCTTACCACAGCTTTGTCGAAACATCTTACAAATCCTTTCCTTGTGGCCTCCACCTTAGCCTTGCAGCAGAATAGAGAGATGCTAGACCCAGACAAGTTCTGCAGCCTCTGCCATTCGACATTCAACGACCCTGCCATGGCTCAGCAGCATTATATGGGCAAGAGACACAGGAAGCAGGAGACTAAGCTCAAACTCATGGCGCACTACGGGCGACTGGCAGACCCTGCTGTCTCCGACCTACCAGGTGAGAGGCCTGTTCACGGGCAGGGCTGGAGCAGGCAGCGAGTACTGGGACTCCCTGGACCGCTCATCTGTACTGTTTGCTGCGTATTTACGTATTGGAAAGCAGGGCTTGCAAGCACAGGCAAGGCAGACTTGGTGGTGTACACGTGGTCCTAGCGTTTGGGAGGTTAAAGCAGGAGGACCAAGGTCAAGGGCAGTCTGCAACACACAGTGGGCCCGCTTTAGAGGGTGCAGGGCAACACGCAGAGATGGGATGATACGGCCCAGAGAAGCCATGGGCAGCGGAAGACAGTTAGGCACTCCGTCCAGGCTAGCCTGGTCTACATAACAAGCTCCAGGACAGCCAGTACTACATAGAAGGACCCTGGCTCCAGAACAAACAAACAAAAAAACCAATGGAAACCCAGATTTGTAGGGGAGTTTCTTGTGATTTTATTATCATTATTAGCTCGGTTTCAGTGCTGGGCATGAAATACAGGGCCTTGTGCATACTAAGCAAACACTGCCACTGAGATGGTGGCAGTGGAGATAGTCTCCACTCAGATAACTCTCATTTTTAAATGTGTGGCTAAATTTTAGAAATTTTAAACTCTGAGTAAAACCCTCTCTATAAGTCAGAGTTTGGTGAAGAGCTACCAGGATTTTTTTTGTTTTGTTTTGTTTTTAGATTTATTTATTTATTTGTTTGTTTTATGAATACACTGCCATTCTTCAAACACACCAGAAGAGGACTTCAGACCCCATTACAGATGGTTGTGAACCACCATGTGGTTGCTGGGAATTGAACTCAGGTCCTCTGGGAGAGCAGTCAGTGCTCTTAACCTCTGAGTCAAATCTTCCCCCCCCCCCCCAAGAGCTACCAGTTTTTAATCTTTGGTTTGAAGAAGTTTTTGGTTTGGTTTGATTTTTTTTTTTTTTTTGAAATTTATTTTTTAGCCAGTGGTAGTAAACACTTTTAATCTTAGTACTTGGGAAACAGAGGCAGGTGGATCTTTTGAGTTCAAGGACAGCCTGGTCTTCAGATCAAGTTCCAGACCTGGTAGGGCTACACAGAGAGAAAGGGAAAAAGTTGGTTTTAAGCCTGCATATCTGTGGGTTCAGAAGCACAGGTGCCCAAGGGTATTCACTCTCTGGAGCTGGAATTACAGGTGGTTGAGCCATCTGACATAAGTGCTGGGAACTGAACTCAGGTCCTCTGGAAGAGCAGCAAGTGGTCTTAACTGCCTAGCCATCTCCCCAGCCCCAACCTCTGATCTAAACTCCCTAGGTAATACCTACATCACTAGATTGAAGGCCTCAACAGCCTTACCATAGTTTGCTCATGTTTAGGGCATCTCTTTCCATAGCCTTTGAGACCGGCCTATATCCCCTGGGTATCACAATGAAGGAGGTGGCTGTTTAGCTTCCTTATCAGAATGTCAACCTGGCATCAGAGTAGTGGGCATTCACAATTAGAGGGCTTTCCTAGTATGTTTGGGGCTGGAAATGTTGCTCCAATGCTAAAGTATTTGTCTAACGTGCACACAAAGCAAGGCCTTCACTGACCAGCACTACATACACATGGCACAATAGTGCATGCCTCTAACCCCACATATGTAAGCAATTCAATAAATACGAACTTGAAAGCAAGATAATCATTCTTGATATGACTAGCATGCCAGTCTATAAGCTCAGAGCAGGTGGGGCTGCTTTAGTTTCTGTCGGTTGGGATTGGGATTTAGGGTTTGTTTAGTTTTGTTTTCTGAGACAGTCTCCTAGAGCTCAGACTGGCCCCAAATATTTTCTGTATCCAAGGATAGGGCACTTATTTCTTTACATTTAACTTTAAATACATTGTAACTGATCTGGGTTTTTTGGTCACCTTGACACAGGAAGAATTTAAATGCAGGACTATTTACAGTATACCGCGGTAATTATAAAGAATCTTGAAGAAATCTGAGAAATCTGAACTCAGTGTTAGACTGCTAATTAGGTGAGGAGAAGACAGTCTGCCTCAGTCTGGTTCTCTGTCCCTGGCAGAGGTCTGTCTGCTGAATCAGTGAAGACAGTATTTCCCTTCTGTCTGCTGCACACCCCTGTTGTACCCACAAGACACATCTGCAGTTAGATCTAGGAAGAGATTGGGTGGGGGCACCTGCCGAACCCCAGGCCTATGGCGGGAAAGTAGTGAATCAAAAAGGCCTGGGTGTGGTGCTGTGTGCCTGTACTCAGCAGGGAGGACATTGAGGCAGAGTGGTGAATTCAGGCCAGCCTGAACTATAGAGTAAGACCCAGCCTCAGAACCCTAACAAATTCAGTAAAGTGTCATGATACCATAAACATTAAAAATCAGGTTTTTATACAGCAGTAACAAAATTGCTAAGAAATACATCAAGAAAGCAACCTCCTAATAGCTACAAAACTGAAAACAAAATTAAAAGAGTGAAAGATTTCTTTAATAAAAATCATGGGCTGCAGAGATGGCTCAGCAGGTAAGGGCACCAACTGTTCTTCTGAAGGTCCTGAGTTCAAAACCCACCACCCACATGATGGCTCACAACCACCCATAAAGAGATCTGATGCCCTCTTCTGGTGTCTGAAGACAGCTTCAGTGTACTTATATTAAATAAATAAATCTTTAAAAAAGGAGGGGGGGAGGGGAGGAGGAGGAGGAGGAGGAAGAAGAGGAGAAGAAGAAGAAGAAGAAGAAGAAGAAGAAGAAGAAGAAGAAGAAGAAGAAGAAGAAGAAGAAGAAGAAGATCATAAGACTGATCTGGCTCAGTTGGTAAGGTCAGCTGAGTTCATAAGCTCCCCAAACAGTCCGTCATCTCTCCAGTGCTTAAAAGGTGCAGGCAGAAGATCAGCTGAACAGGGCCAGTTTTAACTATGTCCAGAGTGTGGGCCAGCCTGGGCTACCTAAGACCCTATCTAAGCAAAGGGAGGTTTTTACCTACAAAACAGTAGGTTTTGTTGTGGCATTTTCCAACACAACTCATTATAATCCTTTAATCCTCTTACATACCAAATACTTTTTTCATTTTCTGTTTGGTTGTTTGTTGTGTTTTGTTTTATGGGGCAGAATCTCATACAGCTCTGTCTGTCTTGGATCCCACTCTGTAGATGAGGCTGCCCTTGAACTCCCAGAGATCCACCTGCCTCTACCTCCCAAATGCTGGGTTTAAAGGCATGTGCCACTTCCTCTAGCTGAAATGCCCTTTTTAAGATAATTTTAGACTGGTGAGGCAATAGTAACAGTGATGCTGTTTTACATGCCTGGAGCGCAGATCTCAGAGAAGCTCCATTTTCACTCACAAGAGAAAATGAGCTAGCTGTGTGCGCAGTGACCTCACCAGAGCTGGGAGGTTGAAGGTGACAGACGGCTCAAAGGCACCAGAGCCACGAGGGCCTTCACCATGCCTGAGTGCTGCTTGTCCGATACAGCTAGCCCCTGGCAAGCCAGAGTAAGTCTGCCCTTTATGATCAGGTTGGCCGTTTCCTACTCTGTCCTGAGACATGCTGTCTCCTATTTTCATATATGCTATGCGTGCAGCTGCTGTTCTCACAGGCCGTGAAATAAGCTAATCATGATAGTACATGCTTGAAATCTCGGCACTTGGGAGGTGGAGGCTGGAGGAACAAAAGTCGAAGGCTAGCCTGAGCTACATGAAAAGTTTTACTAATGGAAACCTTTGCCGGGCGGTGGTGGCGCACGCCTGTAATCCCAGCACTCTGGGAGGCAGAGGCAGGTGGATTTCTGAGTTTGAGGACAGTCTGGTCTACAGTGAGTTCCAGGACAGCCAGGGCTATACAGAGAAACCCTGTCTCAAAAACAACAACAAAAAACAAACAAACAAACAAGGAAACCTTTTTCTTCTCGCCAGTCTGTTCTAGCATGCTTCTGATAATATCAGAATCACCCGGGTCGGTGACAGCCAGTGTGCATACACTAGTATTCCCACAGACTGTGCCCAGTTCAGTGTTATTGCCACTGTAGTGATGGACACCAGTTTTGGCCAACATGGATTTCCTCAAAGCTGGGCAGTTGTTGGCGAGGATAGCCAATTTCGCTTTGCCTTGTCTGATCTTCAGAGTCGGTTTGTACCCCAGCATATACTTTCCACTTTTCATAACAAGCTGGAGCCTGGAGTTGATCCACTCAAGAGACTTTTCATCTTCTCTGCAGCCACCATCTTCCTGCCTTAGGTGCAGGACAACCCCCAACCAAGACCAGTCGCCAGGATGGCTGGGGAGCGAGAAAGGGTTGGTTTTAAAATGTATTTTTAATGATGGCTTTAAACACTTTACCCTCCCTTGTAGCCCTCCACCCACCACGGGTAGTGGAAAAAAAGAAAGGCTATGGGGCAGAGGTTCGGGGTGGACCTGTTTAGAAAGGTTCTTTGGAGCAACTCCAATATGTGTTGTCTGGAAATCAGCAGTGCAGTTCACAGGTCAGCAGCTTGATCCACTCCCACACACCTCACGGATACACCAGCAGTCCAGTTCTGTAGAGTCGGGTCAGCAGCAGGACTCAGCAGCGGGGGCACGAGGCAGCAGGAGAGACAGCAGGAACTAGAAGTTCTCAGCTGTGCCTCCCGGGGAAGCAAAGGTGCGAGACCCACAGGCACTGCATCGCTAGCTCTGTAAGCAAGCCTAGCTCAGCCTCCGCCAAGGCCTGTTCACACCCTCCACACATCACGCTTGGCTCTCGCCTCGGCACGTGTCTGTCTCAGCTGCCATCACTCTGCCGATCAGCCCGAGTCCTCAAAAGTGGCAAGAAACTGCAGCACCCCACCAGAAGGTTTCTGGTGCATTTCTTCCTATGGAATCCCAACAACTGCAGATCAGCTGTTCAGTGTAAGGTGGACCAATACATGCGTGTCTGTAGCAAAGAGTCCATCACAGTCCTTTCATGTGCTTGCTTTAGCTGAACATGCTTTGTCCTGTGTCTGCTTCAGGGAAATGTTCCTTCAGGAGTCTGCCTTAGCCTTTCACCTTTGTCCACATCAGCAAAACACTCTTTCATGTGTTTGCCCCAAACACCATCCAACACAACCGACTCTTCAAAGAACCCTTAAGTTTCTGCTTCAACTATCTCAGGAGAAATTGCAGGAAATACATGACAGACATTTGATACATAGTAATTGCTTTGGCCTGGCATGGTAACACTTGCCTATATTCCTAGTACTCAAAAGACCAAGACAACAAAATCACCATGACTTTAAGGCCAGCCAGAGCTACATAATGTAGTGAGACCTCATTTCACAAATAAAATAATAATAGCCCTAGAGAGATGCTCGGCAGTTAACACCACTTGCTGGCCTTACAGAGGACCTGAGTCCAGCACGCAGGGGGCTTGCAACCACCTCAACTCCAGTTCCAGAGGATATGGCACTCTCTTCTGACATCTTGGGCACTTGCACATGAGTTAAAATTCTAAATCCAAAGACATAGCTATTTTATTCTAAGTATTCTGAGTATAGATAGGGCTGGAGAGATGACTCAGCGGATAAGAGCACTGACTGCTCTTCCAGAGGTCCTGAGTTCAAACCCCAGCATCCACATGGTGACTCACAACCAGCTATAATGGGATCCCATGTCCTCTTCTGAAGACAGCTACAATGTACTCATATACATTAAATAAATAAATAGGGAGGCAGAGGCAGGCGGATTTCTGAGTTCGAGGCCAGCCTGGTCTATAGAGTGAGTTCCAGGACAGCCAGGGCTACACAGAGAAACCCTGTCTCAAAAAACTAAAATAAATAAATAAATAGATAGATAGATAGATAGATAAATAAATAAATAAATAAATAAATAAATAAATAAATATTTTTTTTAAAGTGTATAGTACAGATTGACTCTCATAACAGTTTGTACCCTTGGGTTGCTGTTAGTGCATACCCAAGGACAATGGGCCTTGTAAGAGATCTCTCCGTAAAGGGGTGCTCTTAATGAGGCTGCTTAGCAAAAGAAGGATTGAAGCCACGATCACCTTTGTTCTGTGGTTATTGCTAATTATATTTATTGATGTTGTTGAGGCGAGGCGCTCATTGTGGTGCGTGTGTAGAAGTCAGAGGAGTCAGCTCTGTCCCTGTACCTTGTGGGCCCAGGCGCTGAGCCCGGTTTGTCAGGCCTGGATGTGCTGCTTCACCCACTAGGCTACCTAGGGCTGGTTCTCTGCCACTCCGTGGTGTGCCCAGGGCCATCTGGTGTGGTTGTTTGCTGGGACCTCTACCTGCAATTACTTGAGAATAAGGAGGTGGCAGCCCCAGGGTACAGTGTTACCCAGTCTCAGTCCTCAGAGGGCCTGTGCATGCTCTGTGCATGGCAGTATTCCTCTGGTCCCTTCCTAGTGGATGACTAACTCTTCGTTTCGATGTGTGTTTCAGCTGGGAAGGGCTATCCCTGCAAGACGTGTAAAATCGTGCTGAACTCCATAGAACAGTACCAAGCTCACGTCAGTGGCTTCAAACACAAAAACCAGTGAGTAAAGTCCTTCTGAAGTTCACGTGTCTCCAGCAGGTGTCTAGGGTTTCTGAGTCAGGTCATTCCCAGTCATGGAGTTCTCTCCTGGGTCTCCTCCGTCCGCCCTTCCCAGTCACGGAGGTCTCTCCTGGGTCTCCTCCGTCTGCCCTTCCTCCAGCATTTGCACTGACTGGACACTGCAGGAGAGATGCACAGGTGATTTCCTTTGCTCTTTCGAACAATGCCCGGATTCCCTGGTCTGGAGCAACCTGAGGAGGGAAGCATGATTGCCCCTGGTCTGGGGCCAGGCTGAGTCATGTGTGACCTGGCTAAAAACAAACACATGAAAAGCTTCTTTGCACAGTCAAAATGATTATAAAGAAATAAGGTGGCCAGGTGGTACATGCCATAACCTAGCGCTTGGCAAATAAAAGCAGGAGAGCCAGAAGTTCAAGGCCAACCTTGACTATGTAGAGTAGTTGGGGACCAGAATGTGTCCATGAGAAGCTGTCTCTGAAAGCTGAATGAAAGAAGAAAAAACAACCAAACTGAGCAGTGGTGGAGCACACCTTTTTTTTTTTTTTTTTTTTTTGGTTTTGGTTTTGGTTTTTTTGAGACAGGGTTTCTCTGGCTGTCCTGAAACTCACTCTGTAGACCAGGCTGGCCTCGAACTCAGAAATCCGCCTGCCTCTGCCTCCCAAATGCTGGGATTAAAGGTGTGCGCCACCACCACCTGGTGGTGGATCACACTTCTAATCCCAGTGCTCTGGAGACAGGGAGCTGGCTCTCTGAGTTCAGGATTCAGGACAGCCAGTGCCACACAGAGAAACCTGTTTTGAAAGGGGTTAGGGGAGAGAGAAGAGGAAGGGAGGGGAAAGGGAAAGGAAAGGAGAAAAAGAAGCAGCCACGCCAGGGGCCGAGCAGTCGGGCATGGTGCACACCTATAACCCCAGCCAAGAGTCAGACCCGGCGCACACCTGTAATCCTAGCAGTTGGGAGGGTGAGGCAGGAGGATCAGGAATTCAAGGTCAACCTGGATTCTACTTGCAAATCTGAGTGAAAAACACAAAAAGTAAGCTGTGGCCAGGCATTGGCGGCGCACGCCTGTAATCCCAGCACTTGGGAGGCAGAGGCAGGCAGATTTCTGAGTCTGAGGACAGCCTGGTCTATAGAGTGAGTTCCAGAACAGCCAGGGCTACACAGAGAAACCCTGTCTCAGAACAAAAAGAAAAAAAAATCAGCTGTGGTGGGCTGTGCTCAGCACCCCCACACTGGGAAGGCAGAGCTGAAGATGCCTGGGCTCACTGCCCAGCCAGGACAGCTTACTTAGCAAGTCCTAGACCAGTGCGGTAGACCTTGTCTCAGAAAGACATATAGCACCCTAGGACCATCCTCAGACCTACACACGTGTGCGTGTGCACACACAAATTATGTTTGATGGAAAGTAAATGTAACTCAACAAGCTACTGAGTGTGCCATCACAGCCATGCTACGCCTTACCCTGTGTCTGTGTTTCCAAATTACAGGTCACCCAAAACATTGGTGACGCTCGGGAGCCAGGTGCCAGTCCAAACACAAGCCACTCCAAAGGACTCAAGCACAGCGGAAGACTAGAGCTGTCTCTGCCTGGTCAGCCTTGGTGGGGCGGCCACAAGCCAGTTCCTGCTGACTCTGGTTAGCCTGTGGCTCCTTCCTCCACCTCTCTTAGATCAGAAGAATATGGAGGCGTGAGGCCAACGCGAGCTGCAGATCTGCAGATAGCCTCTGACTGCCCGGACGCAGCTCCTCCTGCCGCTCCGTAGCATGGCCCTGTAGGTCATGGCAGGAGACGGGACTCTGAGAAGACCTGAGGGGGTGGTTTAGAGGTTGGCCTTCCCCGCCCCTCTGGGTGTATGTCCTGCAGTCCCAGTGTCTGTTTTTACTCTCAAGGTCAGTTGGGAGCAAGGTCCTGCAGAGAAGGGAGAGCACTGTCTCTGGGCTCCAGGCAGCTTGGTGTGGAAACATGGAGTTAATGCGTCATCCCTGTCCCTCAAGTACAGGCTTGCTTGGAATAGATCCTGCCAACCATGGAGTCTCCTGGAACACAGGGTCTTGCAGAGCACTGCCACCTCTGCTGCCTGTCTCTCCAGTTCCCAAGTGGTGCTAGGCATTGCAGCAGCTAGGAGTTTGAGGAGACCTGAGTGCCCAGTGGGATCATGGGAAGCACCTAAGGGGGCCTTTGTCCAGACAAAGGTCCAACCCAAGGTCATGTGAGAAAGTCTCCCACTTGCTATGTTCCTTGATTCTGTGCCCTTATAGGTAACTGCCTCCTGCCAGCCTACTGAAAGGTCACTTGGTGTTAGCTCTATGCCCTTGTGTAGTAGGCTATCCATCCCTTGTGTAGTGGGCTATCCCACCCAGTTTGCTCTGGTGCTATCCCTCCCTTGTCATCCTCAAGAAGATTCTGGGGGAACTGAAAAGGAATGTAGAACTGGTGCAAGTTCTACAGTAAGCAAAGGGTCCCCAGACCTTGAACTGAGAGGTTCCTACTGGCTTTGTGTCCTGGGAATACACTGCAGTGGGTTTACACGTGACTGTGGAGCAGGGCTTCCAGAAGTATCCCTAAAGCTTGTAGAGATGAAAAGGCTTCCTTGCCGGGCGTTGGTGGCGCACGCCTTTAATCCCAGCACTTGGGAGGCAGAGGCAGGCGGATTTCTGAGTTCGAGGCCAGCCTGGTCTACAGAGTGAGTTCCAGGACAGCCAGGGCTATACAGAGAAACCCTGTCTTGAAAAACCAAGAAAAAGAAAAGGCTTCCTTGTTGATGCAGCTGGGTACCATGTAGGGATGGGGCGGGCTTAAACTCTTGTTCTTCAGTCACTCAACCATCCAAATACAGAATTTCTTCTGTGGGTCAGACTGTAACCTCAGCTCTGGGGTTTACAGCCGTGTTCCTCAGCCCTGGGGTTTACAGCCATGTTCATACTGCTATGGCATCCCTGCACAGCCAGCCCCCAGTGTCCTCAGTAACGATCTCACCCCAGGAACAGTATCCCTCATGCCCTAAGCCCAACCCAGTTCATCCCCCAGCTGTGGGATCTATTCTTGAGATAGTCACTTTGGCTACCTAGTGGAGGGCTTCAGGGAGGCCAGTATGAAAGCTGTGTCCATAAGTTGTCTGTCTCCAGGGTGGTCCCCTCAGGGTAGATGTCTACTGAGCTCATGGCCAGGATGCTGTGTCTTAAGTTCTGGATCTGTGAGTGGTTGGGTGGCGTGCTTAAAGACAGGTGTCCTTTCTCACTCCACTCAGAACTGTAGGCATTTCCATGAAGTTCTCCTGTACTGCCTGGTCCTTGGGAGAGAGAGCCTTTTCTTTGACTCAGAAATGGCAGGCAGAGAGCATTACCGCTTGGAAACTGATGCAGACAGGCCAGGCCAGGCACCAGAGGCCCCAGGTCTTTGCGGCACGCTGCTCTGGGCACCTGCCCATAGCTCCTGACTCCTAGGGTAGGTTCTCTGCTTTCAGCCTCCCAGCTATAGGCCACCTCAGCAGTCTTCCTAGAATTCTGTGCAGCCTGGTGTGTCAGAATTAGTAAAGAGTAGGAGGTAGGGAATTGAATGGTAAGGTCGTGAATGGGCTGACTGGCCATTAGCCCTTGTCTTATAAGACCTCTTTGTGTAGGTAGGTTCAGGAGTCCCTACCAGCTGCATGTTCAGCACTACAGGTGAGGTGTGGAAACCCTAGAAGTAGCTCGCTGTTGCCCTTTGGAAGCTCATGCACTTGAAAATCATGATTTGGAGAGTCATATGGGACAGGTGGCAGTATCCAGGTCACAAGTACTAACGGCATGGAGTAGAGGGCTGAGAGAGAAATGGCTGGCCTGTGTGGCTTTCAGGGTTCTGTTTTCTAGTTTGTTTCATGTAGCCCAGGCTGGTCTCAGAATTGTCATTTAGGAGGCTACCCTTGAACTGCTTGCTGAACCTCCCACCTCTACCTCCCTATCCTCCCTATTTAGGGATCACAGGCATGTGCCACCACATGTGTTTTCATCCATGTTATTGCGTGTTCGGTTGCTTGGTTTGGTTTGGTTTTTCAGGACAGGGTCTCAGTATGCAGCTCTGGCAGTTCTGGAACTCACTTTGTAGGCCCTGAACTCAGAGATCCACGTGCCTCTGCCTCCCCTCCCAAATGCTGGGATTAAAGGCATGTGCTACCATGCCTGGCTGAGAAGATGTTTTAATACTGTAGTGTAGTCCTTCATTTGGATTGGTTACAGCCTAGCTTTGTACTGTTGAACAATTGTATCTCCTTGAGTTTATCTCGAATAAAGCTGCTGTAGCAACTGTGTCATTTGATGTGGGCTCCTCCACCCAGAAATGGGAATGGACACTTTTTACCTTTTTCCTTTTTTTCCAAAATGGTTGTGTGGTTCCTTCAGTTCCTAAGGGCTCCAGTTCCTACTAAGTATTTCCAGTCTTCAAAGTTAGTCGTTCTGATGGCGACCCAGAAGTTGTACCCAGGGGTCCAGTCTTTTAATAAAGAACATTCTTATTTCAGCATTAAAAGCAACAAAAACAAATTAAAAAAAAAAGTCTGTCTTTGTATCATGGCTGTCCTGGAAGTTGTTATATAAACCCACATCCTCCTGCCTCTGCTTCCTGAGTGCTGGGATTACAGGCGTGCGCCACCACACCCAGCTTGCTCTCCGCACTCTTTGTAAGATCATATGTGGAATGACTGGTGTTGGGTATCTAACCACAGGCCCCACACAGCAGGCGAACATCAGAGAGAGCTCCTCCCTGCAGTTCTAGTGCCCAGGAAGGCCTCACAGGGGCTTGGGGAGGCGATCAGAATAATGGCAGGGAGCGCAGACTAGCATCAGCTGGGCCTCAGGTATCTGGTGTGCTACCAGAAGGCCCTGTGATCCGGCTTAATTAGCTACCCCACCCCACCCCACCCCGTGTGAAACAGCGCCTACCTCAGAGACTTCCTGTGCCAAGCCTGGACTAGAGAGCACCACTCTCCAGGTCAATGTCTGTAAATGCTTTCAGTCATTACAACCATTATGAAAGTGAGCCAACTTTACCATGCAGTAACCCATGATGGCCACTAGGTGGAAGGCACGCCCTTTATTTTTTTCTTTTTCCTTTTTTTTTTTTTTTCCTATTGGATATTTTCTTTATATACATTTCAAATGTTATCCCCTTTCCCAGTTCCCCTGCCCCCGGGAACCCCTTAGTCAGTCCCCCTTACCCTGTTTCTGTGAGGGTGTTCACCCACCCACTCCCACCTCCCTGCCCTGGCATTCCCATACACTGGGGCATCAAGCCTTCACAAGATCAAGGGCCTCTCCTCCCATTGATGCCCCACAAGGCCATCTTCTGCTACATATGCGGCTGCAGCCATGGGTCCCTCCATGTGTAATTTTTTTTTAAATTGGGCAGGGTTCACCAATCCCAGGATGGTAGTGTTTAATTGCAAAAAGATTGAGTCAGACTGCTGGGCAGTGGTGGCACACGCCTTTAATCCCAGCATTTGGGAGGCAGAGGCAGGTGGATTTCTGAGTTCAAGGCCAGCCTGGTCTACAGAGTGACTTCCAGGACAGCCAGGGCTACACAGAGAAACCCTGTCTCAAAAAACAAAAAAAAAAAAAAAGTGAGTCAGACTTCTAAGTCTCTGTGTTTGATATTTCACTTAACTCTCAAAGCAACTGGGAAAAGCCAGTTTCACCAGAAAAACAGGAGGTATGTGTCAGGCAACCATACACAACCAGCCTCGCCACCTTGGGAAGAACTGACCCGTGCTCTCAGTTATCTCCTTTTAAATATTAGCTTTATTTATTACCGTTATTATGGTCATTTGGGCACATGCGTGCCCTGGGCATATGTAGAGGCCAGAGGACAACTTGTAGGACTTCCCCTCCTCCTCCCGTGAGATTCGGAGCTCAAGCTCAGGTCAGTAGGATTTTAAGCTTGAAGCATCCTCTGCTAGCTTCCAATTCTTTGTTTACATAAATTGCCGTCTGTAGTTCCAAGGCTGCCTCACCCTTCCACCAACCCCCCTTCTCTCGAACGGCTGCAAAATTAGCTGCCTGCCTAGGAGCAACCTGATGTTTGACTGCCTTGGGATCCTTTCTTATTTTACTTAAGGTTCTGATAGGGGCTCATAGCCCGAGCTGCCTCCCGAATGTTAGGATAACAAGCACGCGCCACCGCGCTCTTTATATTTTGGTTTTGCTTTTATCACTATGTAGTCCAGGCTGGCCTTGAATTCATTATATAGCCCAAATTCACTCCAACCTCACAGCAATCCTCCTGCCTCAGCCTCCCAAGTCCTAAAATTCCAGTACTGAGCCACCACATGGGCTTCTACATCCTTTTGCACCCCACCCCACCTCACCCTGCAGCACACTTTTCCTCTACGGTCCAGGGGTGTGTTCCCACTCTATTCTGGTGTTTTTTTTGTTTTTGTTTTTTTTTTTTTTTTTTTTTTTTTTTGAGACAGGGTTTCTCTGTGTAGTCCTGGCTGTCCTGGAACTCACTCTGTAGACCAGGCTGGCCTCAAACTCAGAAATCTGCCTGCCTCTGCCTCCCAAGTGCTGGGATTACAGGCGTGCGCCACCATTCCCGGCTATCCCACTCTATTCTGGAGAGTGGCCTGTCAGCCAGCCTAGGCAATCAGAACATAAACTTGGAGCTGTTGGTGACTACCTTTCCCAGTTTGTAGGGGAAATCTGTCTAAGAAACCAACACAAAGGAAAACAGCCAAGAAGTGAGAAGAAACAGGTTTCTGATGAGTACTTAGCCATTCCCAAAGCTAATAGCCTCAGAACTTTCTAATTGACTTTTCCTTGAGCCTATGGGCCTTGAGTTCCGTTCACTTTCCCTGTAGAGTTCTGCCTGAGGGCCTGGAGACACACCTCAGAGAAGCAGCATTGAACTATTATTGTGTAGGAGCTCTGGCCTCCGGCCTCTCAGCTGGGGACTGCAGTAAGGAACAAGGTGTGCTTTGGTGTTGTGTGGTTTGTTGTGGTATTGAGGACTGAGCCAGGGGCCTGGCTAGGCAAATGCTTTACCACTGAATTAGCCCTCAGTGTAGACAACCTGCCGCATAAGCAGCCCTGATGCTGATGCGACCCCAGAACTACCAAGCTGAGCCTAAATCCTCAGAACTGCAAGTCAGAACTGTTTCAGGTCACTGTCCTAGGGTTTCTCTTGCTGAGATAAAACACTGTGACCAAAAGCAACTTGGGAAGGAAACACTTTACCTTAGCTTACATCTCTGGGTAACTCTGAAGGAGATCAGGCCTTCAGAGGCAGGAAACGGGGCAGCAGCTTGGAGGCAGGAACTGAAGTAGACGCTATGGAAGAGCTGTTTACGGCCAGGGATGTCACTGCCCACAACGGGCTGGGCACTCCCACATCCATTACTACAGCCTGGTATTCCTTCTTTTTTTCTTTTTTTCCTTCTTCCCATATCAATTAGTCTTTGTTCTTTGTTCTCTCTCTCTCTCTCTCTCTCTCTCTCTCTCTCTCTCTCTCTCTCTCTCTCTGTTTTAAAGAAACCAAAATTCCAAACCTCTCACTACATCCTCCTGCCTCCACGTCTGAGTTCTGTGATTACAGGTGTGCACCACCACACCCAACCAGAGAATGCATCTTGACCACACGGTTGGGCTCCTGGGATCCAGCTGTTCTTGAAACCTGAGCCACAGCTAGACACTGAGACTTCCGGGCTGAGACTCTCGTGGTTTCCTGTGAACGGATGTGACTTGGATTATCTGTCACTTTCAACAGTAGAATCCTTCCCTGAAGGTCAGAGAGTTGGATAGGGATTTAGCAGCGTCAGGGGTGGGACAAAGGGGAAGGGCTAAGGGATGTGAAAAGGTGAAAGTTTCTTTACCCCAGGACCTACTGTATGCAGAGCCAAGGTCCTGAAACAACCTCAAAGTCTCCTGGCTACCATTGTGATAAAACGCTACAAAGAAAAATCCCAGTGTAGCCAGAGTGTGTAACAGAACACAAAACTTACTCTGGTCTGGGACAAATTAGGTCTCCTTGAGGAATTAACTTCTTTTGTCTGGGGATGTGGATCAAACCCAAGACTGTGCTTGTAAGCCTCGTTCTGACGCTGACTCCTACTCCAGCTTGGGAAGTGACATTCAAACAAGTACTGAAATGTAGTTTAGTTGGTAGACTGCCTACCGAGCAGACAGAGCCTGAGGTTGGTCACCAGTACCACATAAACCAGGTGTGGTGGTACAAGCCTATAACACCAGCATTCAGAAGGCAAAGGCAGGAAGATCGGATGGCCAAGGTTATCCTCAGGTACATAGTGACTGACTGGGAAGCCAGATTGGCCTTTATACCCTGTCTGAAAAAGTAAAGCAAAATGAGACAAAATAAGACAGAACAAGCAGGGCCACGCATGACTGTATATGCCTTTAATCCCAGCACTCAGGAGACTGAGGCAGGAGGATGGCCAGTTTAAAGCCAGCCTGCAGTTAATAGCAAGTTCTAGGCCAGCCGAAAGTAGATAGGAAGACTCTATCTCAAATTAATTAATGAATTAATTTAATTAAGCGGGAGTAGACTGGGAGTGTAGTTCAGGGACAACGAGATACTTAGCATGTACAAGGCCCTGGTTCCATTCCCAATACGACAAACAGGGTTGGGGAGCTAAGCTTAGAGACCAATCAGGACATGAGTGGTTGGACAGCACCTGCCAAGCAAGGTCCCCAGGCAAGAAAGCAGCATAGGTCTCCTAGGGAAGCAGACCAGCTGGGAGCAGACTGGTGGGAGTCAGGTCCCTCGGGACATGTCAGCCAAGGCCCAGGCAGTAGTGGCCAGGTCAGTATGTAGAAGCGCTGCTACGCAAGTCTGACGGCCTAGGTTTAGACTCCAGGAATCCATGGAAAAGCCTAAGGTGGTGGCTGGCATAAGGACTGACACCCAAGGTTGTCCTCTGGCTTTCACCCTTAGTCAGGGTTTCTATTTCTGCACAAACATCATGACCAAGAAGCAAGTTGGGGAGGAAAGGGTTTATTCAGCTTACACGTCTACACTGCTGTTCATCACTAAAGGAAGTCAGGAGAGAAACTCAAGCAGGTCAGGAAGCAGGAGCTGATGCAGAGGCCATAGAGAGACGTTTCTTACTGGCTTGCTTCCCCTGGCTTGCTCAGCTTGCTTTCTTATAGAACCCAGGACTACCAGCCCAGGGATGGCACCACCCACAAGGGGCCCTGCCCCCTTGATCGCTAATTGAGAAAATGCCCCACAGCTGGATCTCATGGAGGCATTTCCTCAAGGGAGGCTCCTTTCTCTGTGACAACTCCAGCTTGTGTCAAGTTGACACACAGAACCAGCCAGTGTACACACACACACACACACACACACACACGACACATAATTAAATAATAAATAAATACACTTTCAGAAGATGAAAGCAGTAAGTACCAGGGATAGACCAGGGTGTTTATGTTCAGGGTCCTGTCAGCAGCACTGAGGAACACAACACAGACTACATGATAGGGATCCTAAATGTTCCTTGGGGTTCAGCTGCCCTCCCAGCTGGCCCGTTAACTGTCAGAGGCGGGTGGGAAGAGTCACAAGATCCTCACATGAAGTTCCAGCCACTCCCTGCTACCTACTGTATGCAACCCTGCTTGAATCCTGCATGTATTCTAGAGCATAGACTGAGACTCCATCTATGCAGCCAAGAGGAAGCCGTCATCCCTGCTGTGTAGACTTTCTGGCTCAGAAGACATACCCATCTAGAGGGTGCTATAAACTTGGGCAACAGTAGACCTTACAGAAGTGGGGTTTTATTGGGGGGGGGGGCTTGAGACAGGGTTTCTCTGTATAGCCCTGGCTGTCCTGGAACTCACTCTGTAGACTATGCTGGCCTCAAACTCAGAAATCCACCTGCCTCTGCCTCCCAAATGCTGGAATTAAGGAATAGTCTTTAAGAGTTATTTATATGAATACACTGTAGCTGTTTTCAGACACACCAGAAGAGGGTATCAGATCTTAGATCCCATTACAGATAGTTGGGAGCCACCATGTGATTGCTGGGAATTGAACTCAGGACTTCTGGAAGAGCAGTCAGTGCTCTTAACCACTGAGCTATCTCTCCAGCCCACCTTACAGAACTTAAAGATAATGTCCACATACCTATCCTTCTTTCCTCCCTCCCTCCCTCCCTCCCTCCCTCCCTCCCTCCCTCCCTCCCTCTTTCCTTCTCTGCCTCTCTCCCTTTCTTTTCTCTGAGATGGTAGCCCAGACTGGAGGGTTAACCTCAGATTCCTGAGGAGCCTCCTGTCGCAGCCTTCCAGTGCCGGGGTCTCAGGGAGTGGCCACTGTGCCTAGGAGCATGGCTCTTTTACTCTCAGCTTTGTGTGCTGTGGTTCCAAGCCAGGGCTCCGCGTGTTGGTCAGCTACATCCTGGCCTCCACAACCTTTTCTACATCGTTCTTTTCAAGATGTCAGATTTAACACCCACCTTGTAATGGTCAACTCATTTCTACCACATAGAACATGGCAGGAAGGCCAGGCTGTTTGGACAGCCTGGACAAAGGCTCAGGGGTTAAGAGCATTTGTTCTAGGGGGCCTGAGTTTGGTTCCAGCATTCACAACTACCTATAACTCCAGATCCCACCGTCCAGGGGATCCGGCCCCTTTGGGCTCCCAGGCATTCACATAACGGACAACAGACATTCAGGCAAAATGCCAAATAGATAAAAAATAAAACAATTTCGGCCGGGTGTGGTGGCGCATGCCTGTAATCCCAGCACTTGGGAGGCAGAGGCAGGCGGATTTCTGAGTTTGAGGCCAGCCTGGTCTACAGAGTGAGTTCCAGGACAGCCAGGACTATACAGAAAAACCCTGTCTCGAAAAACCAGAAAATAAAAAAAATAAAAATTAAAAATAAAACAATTTCATTTAAATATGCTTTGAATGGCCACAGTGTGGTTCCTCGCGTGGGACATAATGGCTACTGCACCTGCCACCTTCTCTCTCAGACTTCTGACACAGGGACACCAGCCAGAGTGTACTGAGGATCCTGGAGTAGCCTGAGAGGAAGGCTCTCAAAGAGAGAGATGGAGACCTCTCGCCAATAACTAAGATTCTCAGTGTACACAGGTCCCAGGCCTCCTTCTAGCCCATCTGTGCAGTTCCTTGTAAAATCCAGTGTTACCGAAGAGCTCTAGGAACTCAGTTTTTCAAGAATACCCTAATCCGGGGTCATCTGGCCAGGCTACTTACCCTCCACCCACTCCCTACACACTCCCTACCCACCCAGACCACAGGAGTCTGATCAATAGGGCATGGCGTGTCTGCAGCAAGACTCCTGCTAGGTCAGTGGAAGGAATGCCCCTTATCCCTGGCATCTCCTCTTAGAGAGGTTCTGCCCCAGAGGCCCTTGGCTCTCAGATCTCACGCATCCATGCTGCATCTAGAGCTACCCCATCTCTGTCCCCCAGGAATAAGACCCAGGACAGTGCCAGTCTCTGTGCCTATTACAATGGTCCTAAATAAGGTCTTCCTCCTTAATCTGTACCAAATATGTTTGCCATGGGTTTTACTTGGTTGACTGATTTAGTTGATTGTTTTGTTTTGTTTTGTTTTGTTTTGTTTTGTTTAGACACAATCTCATGTAGAGATTTGTGGCCCCTGCTTTAGATGGAAGAAACGGAAATTCAAGGTCATCTTTCAGTACTGTGTTCAAGGTCAGCCTGGTCTACAAGATACCCTGTCTTGAGTTTTGTTTTTGTTTTTGTTTTTTGTTTGTTTGTTTGTTTGTTTTTTTAAGGTGCAAATCAGCCCTGGGCAAACCTGTGTCCTATTCCTCTTTCCTCAGCACACACAGGCCCCCGTGGAGAGCACAGCCCTTCCTTCCTTGCCTCTGTCTGCTCTCCTGTCCAACCCCCACCTCTCGGTCACACTTGGTTCTCCTGCCGCATGAAGCCCAGACAGGCCATCCAGAGTCCATCAGAGGGGGTCCCGCCCTGGCGCCTTGGCATCTGCTGCTCTTACACCTAGCTGCTCAATGGCCGCCTTGGCCATGCCTGCCTCTCTTTCCCTCTGTCCAGATGTCCCACCTGCTACTCAACATCCTGAACTTTCCCCTGATGTTCCCTCTTAAGTCCCTGACCCTTCCCGACTACACATCTATGCCCACATCTCTTTCTGGTAACAAAAGCCCTTCTGTTCTTCGATGGTGCCTAGGTCCTCCTGTCTGTCAATTCTCACCATCTTTTGTGGAGCCTATGTGTCCCAAACCAGCCATGGGTGGTGACTCCTCCCTGTAATCCCAGCATGCAGGAGACTGAGGACCAAGAGGAGGTTAGCCTGGACTACACTGTGAGTCCCAGGCCAGTCTGGGTTATATAGTGAAAATCTTTTTTGTAAATGAGAAGGTAGGTGGAGAGATGGTTCTGTGGTTAAGAAAACTTGCTGGGTTCAATTCCCAGCACCCACATGATGATCAAACATCTACAACTCTAGTTCCAGAGGACCCTATGCCCTCTTCTGGCCTCCCTGGCACCAGACACACACATGGTACACATATGTACATGGAAGCAAAAACACCCATACACATAAATAATTTTTTTTGTTTTGTATTTGTTTTGTTTTGGGGGGAAAGTGTCTCACCGTGTAACCCTGACTGTCCTGGAACTCATTCTGTAGACCTGTCTGGCCTGGAACTTTCAGAGATCTTCCTGCCTCTGCCTCCCAAATTCCAGGCTTTAAGGCACGTGCCACTACTCCTGGATAAATCATCAAAAGTACATGCATGCATGCATGCATACATATATA
The DNA here is from genome assembly GCA_964023405.1 of Apodemus agrarius. Classification (NCBI taxonomy): domain Eukaryota; kingdom Metazoa; phylum Chordata; class Mammalia; order Rodentia; family Muridae; genus Apodemus; species Apodemus agrarius. The sequence continues at coordinate 9,114,007 of OZ030019.1, read as the reverse complement.
CATATACACGTATGCACACATACATACATGTATGTACACATATGTATACACATATGCATGTGTGTGCATTCATGCATGCATACACGCATGCATGCATACACATGTGCATACATGCATGCATACATGTATAGATATGTGCATATATGCACACAATGCATACATGCGTGTATACATACATACACACATGTATATACGCATGCATGCATACATACATACAGGAGGGGTAGCAAGATGGCTCAGAGGTTAAGTCAAGGCACTGGCTGCCAAGCCTGCTGACCTGAGTTTGATCCGCAGAACCCAGGTAAAGGTGGGAGCAGAGAGCTGACTCCACAGAGCTTTCCTCTGGCCTCCACACATCTGCTCTGTGAAGCACAAGTCCCCCAATAATAATAGATTTAATTTAATTTATAAAGGAATATCCTGTCTCTTGGGCTATTGTGATTTACTTAGAAATGAGCATAAACATACACCCCACGCATGGGAACCATCTGGGTCCTGTACTGGGACTAATTAAGACTCTCCAGGGAGCTGTAAACGTGGAAGCCTAGAGCAGCCTGGGAGAGCTGTCTTTGAAGAAACCAAAAATTACCCCCCCCTTCTGTTTTGTTTGGGTTTTCGTCTTTTTTATTTTTTTAAATAAGCCTGACTGATTGGAACTCACTATGTGCAGCAGGCTGGCCTCAAACTTGTGGGGGATGCCACCTCTGTTCTGCCTCCTTACACTGGGACCACAGACCTGCAGCCCCACCCCCAGCCTGCCATGTAGACAAGGCTGACCTTGACTGTATCCATCTTCCTGCCTCTACCTCTCAGGCACAATGGCAGACATGGGCCACGGTGTCAGCTCCTTGAAGTCTTTTCAGATTTATTTATTTATTGTATGTAAGTACACTGCAGCTGTCTTCAAACACCCCAGAAGAGGGCATCAGATCTCATTACAGATGGTTGTGAACCACCATGTGGTTGCTGGGATTTGAACTCAGGACCTTAGGAAGAGCAGTCAGTGCTCTTAACCACTGAGCCATCTCTCCAGCTCCCAACTTGAAATCTTTTCAAGTCCCTCTTGGTCACAAGAACCTTGTCTACATTTCTGGGTGATGGTTGGGTCTAAAGTGGCTATGTCCACATTGACCATGCCTTGCTGAGCACAGACCGTGTGCCAGCATCTGTCTCATGCCTCCCACACCGTCATGGTGGATCATCATGAAAGCACCAGACTTCACAGAAAGTAAAGGAGGCTTGGAATGAGTCCTCCATGACCACATAGTTGTATTTCTTCCTTCCTTCCTTCCTTCCTTCCTTCCTTCCTTCCTTCCTTTCTTTCTTTTTTTCTTTCTTTCTTTCTTTTTTTTTTTTTTTTGAGACAGGGTTTCTCTGTGTAGCCCTGGCTGTCCTGGAACTCACTCTGTAGACCAGGCTGGCCTCGAACTCAGAAATCCGCCTGCCTCTTCTTTCTTTCTCTCTCTCTTCTTTCTTTCTTTCCTTCTTTCTTTCTTTCTTTCTTTCTTCCTTCCTTCCTTTTTTTTTTAATTTTTTTTTTTTTTTTTGGTTTTTCAAGACAGGGTTTCTCTGTATAGCCCTGTGACTGTCCTGGAACTCACTCTGTAGACCCGGCTGGCCTCAAACTCAGAAATCTGCCTGCCTCTGCCTTCCAAGTGCTGGGATGAAAGGCGTGTGCCACCACTGCCCGGCTAATAGTTGATTTTCAGATGCATCCTTTAAACAGCCATCCGTGGGGCTGGAGAGCTGGCTCAGTGGTTAAGAGCACTGGCTGCTCTTCCAGGGTCCTGAGTTCAGTTCCCACCATGTGGCAGCTCACAACTGTCTATTGTGTGATCTGATGCCCTAGCACTCACACAAATAAATATTTTGTTGTTTGTTTTTAAAAATTTATTTATTATGTACACAATGTTCTGTCTGCATATATGGCTGTATGCCAGAAGAGGGCATCAAACCTCATTATAGATGATCATGAACCATTATGTGGTTGCTGGGAATTGAACTCGGGACCTTTGGAAAAACAGTTAGTGCTATCAACCTCTGAGCTATCTCTCCAGGCCAATGAGTAAATCCTTAAACAGCCGTTCAGTTGCTATAACTGGTCCCTCTACTCTGATCAGTGCATCAGATCTCCTGAAGCTTGTAAGAGAAGGGGCTGGAGAGATGGCTCAGAGGTAAAGAGCATTGGCTGCTCTTCCAGAGGTCCTGAGTTCGATTCCCAGTAACAACATGGTGGCTCACAACCATCTATAATGGGATCTGATGCCCTCTTCTGGAATGTGTATTTACAGACATGAAATAAATAAAAGAAATTAAGAAAAAAAAAAAAAAAGAGGCCAGGTAGTGGTGGTGCACGGCTTTAATCCCAGCACTTGGGAGGCAGAGGCAGGCAGATTTCTGAGTTCGAGGCCAACCTGGTCTACAGAGTGAGTTCCAGGAAAGCCAGGTCTGTACAGAAAAACCCTGTCTTGAAAAACAAAACAAAACAAAACAAAAAAGTAGCTGGAGGGGCTAGAACTATAATGACTTAGCAGTTAAGAACAGGCATCGTGGGCAGTTAAAAGCACTGACTGCTCTTCCAAAGGTCCTGAGTTCAAATCCCAGCAATCACATGGTGACTCACGATCATCCACCATAATGAAATTCGGCACCCTCTTCTGGAGTGTCTGAAGACAGTACAGTGTACTTACATATAATTAATAAATAAATCTTTTTAAAAAAAATAGGGCTACACAAAGAAACCCTGTCTCGAAAAACCAAAAAAAAAAAAGAAAGAAAGAAAGAAAGAAAGAAAGAAAGAAAAAGAAAAAAAAGAAAGAAAGAAAGAAAAAAAGAAAAGAAAAGAACAGGTATTGTAGCCTGGTTGATGGCATACACCTCTAATCCCAGCACTTGGAAGGGAGAGTCAGGCAGGTTTCAGTGACAGTGTGAGTTTCAGTACAGCCAGGGCTACACAGAGAAACCCTGTCTGGAGAAAAAGAAATCACACATTATTCTTACAGAAGACCTGAGTTTAGTTCCCAGCACCTAACTCCAGCTCCAGGGAATCTGCCTCACACATGCACACTCTAACACAGAGACACACAAGAAAAGAGGTTGGAAACTAGGATCGTATTCCAGAGACAAAGGTAGGAGGATTTCTACAGGCCATCCAGATCTACATAGCAAATTCCTGGCTAACCAGGCCCTTGTAGTGAGACTGTCTCAAAAGCAGATAAACAACAATAACAAAAAGAAGCTGCAAAAAATGTAAATTAATAACCACCCATTAACTCTGAGCACCGGCTGTGTGTATGGGTTACTCTGTGTCCCCTTTATGTGCACAGTGTGGGCCATGCCCGTCTGGGCAGCACATGCGTGCAGTGCCCTGGGATGCCAGAAGAGAGCTGTTAGCCACCATGCCGGTCGGTGCTGGAGGCTGATCCGGCTCCTCTTCAAGAGGAGCCAGTACTGTGAAGCCGAGTCTTTCTGTAATGCGTCACGTCACTCACCCACAGAGATATATGTCTTGGACCATTACTCGTTATCATTATTGTGAGAACCTTTTGAACGAAAATGCAGGAATCTAGATGACACAGCCTATGGCATCCCTGTGCTACATGTATGTGGTACAGCCTACTGCTCTTAGACTACAAACCTATGTAGCATGTTATTGTACTGAATACAGTAGACAATTCTAACACGATGCTGCTTGTGTCTCCAACCATGCTGAAGCACACAGTAAAGGAGCAGTGAAGTACCAGCCAGTGCACTTTTCTCTCCATTCTAATCTTATGGGACCACCATTGAATACATGGTCTGTGACTGTCTTAATGTAACATGGGGCCGTACTTTAAAACCCTCTTGTTTTAGTCAGGGTTTCTATTCCTGTAGAAAAAATCATGGCCAAGAAGCAAGTTGGGGAGGAAAGAGTTTATTCAGCTTACACTTTTCACATTGTTGTTTATCACTAAAGGAAGTCAGGACTGGAACTCAAGCAGGCCAGGAAGCAGGAGCTGATGCAGAGGCCATGGAGGGATGTTCCTTACTGGCTTGCTTCCCCTGGCTTGCTCAGCTTGTTTCCTTAGAATCCAGGACTACCAGCCCAGGGATGGCACCACCCACAATGGGCCCTCTCTGCTTGATCCCTAATTGAGAAAATGTCTTACAGCTGGATCTCATGGAGGCAGTTCCTCAACTGAAGTTCTTTTCTCTGTGATAATTCCAGCTTGTGTCAAGTTGACACACAATACCAGCCAGTATACCTCTCAAAATCAAAATTGCTTGAAAAGAAGGAAATAAAACAAAGAAGAAAGATGAGGCCTAGGTCAAAGGATGGGATCAGAACTGAGGCGGGAGTGGGGCCCAGCCAGAGGCTGGGCTGGCTCGGTGGCAGCCCTTCCACACAGAGCCCAGTGTTTCCTGAGCCAGGCTTCGGGCCACGAGCAACAGCACCCGCACCAGGAAGCCTCTGCCCTTGCCCCCAGAAACTGTGCCCTGCAGCTCAGGTGGGGGCAAGTGAGGGCTGGTCTCCAGAGACCTTCCTCCCCCTGCCTGGCACTCTAGGGACAGACTCTGCAAACTTCTGCCCATGGCTTGGTATGCCAAGGGGGAGAGAAGCATCTGCCCCGGCTCCCACGTTCCCTGTCTTCCATGTCCCTTCCAGGAAATGGGAGCCTGGACGCCAGTGTGGTGGCTCGCACCTGTAACCCAAGTACTTGGCGTGAAGAAAGAGAATTACTAAAAGTCCAAGGCCAGCCTGAGCTACATAGTGCATTTCAGAACAACTGGGGGTATATAGCCAGATTGTGTCTCAAAAGAAAAGAAGGAAGGAAGGAAGGAAAGGAAAGGAAAAGAAAGGAAAGGAAGGAAGAAAGGAAGAAAAAGAAAAGATATAAGAGCCAGGGCTGGAGAGATGGCTCAACAGTTAAGGACACTGACTGCTCTTCCAGAGGCCCTGAGTTCAAATCCAAGCAACCACATGGTGGCTCACAACCATCCATAATGAGATCTGATGCCCTCTTCTGGTGTGTTTGAAGACAGCTACAGTGTACTCATCATGTATATAAGATAAATACATAAAATCTTAAAAAAATAAAAGATACAAGAGCCTGGGGGTGATGCCTTTCCCTCCACCTCTCCCTCTTCCTGTCTCCTTCCCTACTGTAAGTTATCTTACTTATCTGCTCAGAGGTGGTGTCTTCCGTACTGCCTTACCCATGGAATTTAAATGAGTTTATGAAGTCAGGGTGTGGTGGCTCACACCTCCCAGAGCAGAACCAGGGTGTGCACAGGAAGAACCAGGGTGCGCACAGGAAGCTGAGTGACCTGGAAGTGAGCCTGGTCCCACAGAATGGGGCACATCACATAACAAACCTTCAATAAAATACTTGTCAGTTGAGTGACTGACTGACTGACTCACTGACTCACTGACTGACTGAGAGATCCTGTTAAAGTCAAGGTTGTGAAACAGTTCAGTCAAGAGATTTAGAGGACATATCTTGGGAACTGGGGGCAATCTGAAGGCCTCGGGAACCTTGGAAGACAGTGGGGTTACAGGAAGCTCCTAGTTAATTAGCACCAGGCTCTGGAAACACCCCAGAGTCGGAATGAAATCTGTGTTGTAGGGTCTAGTTCCTGTTGTCACAAGGGCCACAAGGACTGTATATAATTCGTGGAGTCCGTGGAGGGCTGAGTTCCTGAGTCCTGAGGCGATATCTCTGCAAAGCAGGTCCTCCATCCAGAAGCCTCCTTCCTCCTGGACACTTTTGAGGGCCTAGACTGTTGACTGGGGAATCGTGCTAAACTGTTTTCTTTCTCCCCCGACCCTGAGTATGTGCATGTGCATGTGAGTGCGTGTGCATGCGTGTTTGGCACCTTTATGGTGGCTTACAACCATCCATAACTCCAGTTTCAGGGACTCCAAGATCTTCTGGCCTCCAAATCATCACATGTGTTCGGTGGTGCACAGTCACACATGCCATGCATTCAAAATAATGAAATTAAAGTGTAAATAAGATTAAAAGTAAAGATAGGAATGGAGGAATGGAGAATTGACTCGGTGGTTTAGATCGTGCACTGTTTCTTCCCAGACTCCACACTGATGGTTCATGATGACAGTAACACACACATGTACATCTGTTTACACACATATATGCACACATACAATAGAATTTTTTTTTTTAAAGGAAAAGAAGCTGCCACTTCCCAGATGGGCTCTCATCCCTGGGTGATAACCAGGCGCTGTGCAGATGACCTGAGTTGTGCTTTTTTTTTTTTTTTTCCAAAGCGCTTCAGAGAAGCAAAATCCTGGGACTTCAGGTGAAATAGAGCCTGGCTGCCCTATGGTTAAGCCACAGTCCACTAGCTTGGCAGATGTGCTGGTAGATGGTATAGATCTGAGCCAGGTGGGGGTGGCATTCTCTGAAGACACCTACTTTGTGCCGGGCACTTGAGATAGCAAAGTGAGGTCCACAGATTCAGTTCCTGGCTCCCGGGAGCTTAATGTTTCACAGCTGCTTACATGAATAACTATTCAGTTACAGCCCGCAAAGTGGGGCGAGGAAAGAATATCTCTCCGGTGCTCACAGGTCGGATGTGAACACGGTAATTCTCCTTTCAGCGTGTCTTCAGCAGCCTACTGTCATTTACTGACTTGCTGAGGAGCAAATGAAGACAGGACAAGACTGAAAGATAGCACCGAGATTCGGGGCCCATTCCTCTCGCCATCCTAACAAAGGGGACTTGGCAAATCCCCAGGGCTGTCCTGGGGCCTCAAATTGAGACCCAAGAACAAGACCAAGAGGGAGCAGCTCAGACTAGAAACGGGGGCCGCACGAGCAAAGGCCCAAGGGTAGGATGGGGAGCAACACATGAGGAGGGAGGTCCACACGTATGGACCAGGACACCATGTCATGCCAACACCATCTATGTAAAACCGGTGAGAAAGTATTTTTTTTTAAGAGCTATTTATCTTACATATGTGAGTACATTGTAGCTGTCTTCAGACACAGCGGAAGAGGGCATCAGGTCCCATTACAGATGGTTGTGAGCCTCCATGTGGTTGCTGGGAATTGAACTCAGGACCTCAGGAAGAGCAGTCAGTGTTCTTAACCACTGAGCCATCTCTCCAGTCCCCCGAGAAAGTATTTGAAAATTCACTGGGGCCTGGATGGTGCCTCCCACCTGTAATCACCCACCCAAAGTACAATCCAGGTGCCATGTACTGTCTGAGATCACATGACTGTAGGGTCCTGTGGCCACAGACATTCCTGTAATCTCAGCCCTTTGGAGGCAGAGGCAGAGGCAGAAAGATCATTGCAAGAAGGAGGACAAGATGGCCTTCCCAGAAGAATTTCACACCACCCTCGATTACATAACAAGAGCCTGTCTTCAAAAAACCAAAACCAAATAAACTTTAGCAGTGAAGTTTAAGGGCCAAAGAAATACTTCCCTGCTTGAAAGCACTGGCTACTATTTCAGAGGATCTGTAGGATCTGGATTCAAGTCTATAACTCCAGTTCCAGAAAACCGTCCCTCTCCTGGTATCTGCAGGCAATTAGATAAACATGCGAGCAAAACGCATTGTAAAATTTAAAAAAAAAGGAAAACTTAAAAATTAAAACTTCTTAGAATGAAAATTTAAGCTTTTAAAAATAAAAACACAACTTTTTTTTTTTTTTTTTTTACAAATTAAAGCTTAAAGTTTAAATTTAGAAAAGAACGGGGGAGGGGGTGGGGGTGGGCCGGTGTGCGGTGGCTGGAGAGATGGCTCAGGCGCACTGGCCGCTCTTCCCCGCAGCTATTTGGCAGGTCAGAACTCTAACTCCAGTTTCAGGGTATCCGACAGAAACACCAGTGCATATAAAATAAAGAAATAAGTCACTTTTTTAAAAAAGAAAATTCCAGCACCTGTCTTTTACACTAGACTTTAAACTTAGAGCCTCGCACATGCAAATGCTTGACCGCTAGGCTGTTGTTTGGGGGTTTGCTGTTGTTTGTTGTTTGTTTTGTTTCTTTTCTTTTTCTTTTTTTTTTTTTTTTTTCTTTTCAGACAGGGTCTTATTAAGTTGTCAAGTCGGTTGTGCCTTAGCCTTCTGAGTAAATGAGATTACCAGACCCGACCTGGATATGTATTTTATTTTAAATTATTTATATATATTTAGTTGGTTGGTCTTGGTTTGGTTGTTTTGTTTTGTTTTGTCTTGTTTTCGAGACAGGGTTTCTCTGTGTAGTCCTGTCTGTCCTGGAACTCCCTATGTAGACCAGGCTGGCCTAAAACTCAGGTTCACCTGCTTCTGCCTCCCCAGTGCTGGGATTAAAGGAGTGCGCCACCAGTCACCGCGGTCACCTCCGCCGCAGCCGCAGCCACCCAGACCGAGATGTACTTTAAATATCCTCTGAAGGCCTCTCAGGCAAAGGAGAGATGAAGTCTGTCTGCTGTGCTGCGATTGCACGGAAAACCAGGGAGCTTGGTGAGTTCCAGATTGATGAAGAGCAAAGGATAGAACAGGTAGCATGTTAGACCTTGCAGATTGGACCAGCGGCCCTGGAGCGGCTGAGACTGGGGGATCCAGTCCCAACCGGAGCTTGGGCAATAACTTGGGTGCCAGGCAGAGGTTTGCCCCGTCTCGGACCACGCCTCTCAGATCAGAACTGGTCCAGGATGGGCGGGGCCCGAGGTGGGCGGGGCAGGAGGGGGCAGCCCCCCGCCACGCTGCAGTTACAGGGACATTCCTGGCTCTTCGGCCCGGGGCGGAGGAGCTCCCGGCGGGTGAGTGTGCCAGCCCTGCCGGGATCGTGAGCCGCGCGCGCGGGAACCGGGCGGCGGAGGAGCCAGGTGAGCCGGGCCCCTGCACAGAGAGCTGAGCCCTCTAGCTCTGGGCAAGCCGGGCCACACACCGTACTCCCGGCCGCCGCCGTGGGGACAGCGACCGTGGAGCTTGGGAGCTGCCCCCTCAGCCCCGGGGACCTTGGCGCCCGCGCGGCGGGAGTGGTTGGGTGGAGGGGGCGGTAAATCAGTAACCCGCAGCGCACACAGGGCCTTTTGTCCCCCTCCGTTCAAAGAGCACCCTGGTCACCGCTCTGGTTACTTATTGCCCACCGGGGCGGGGGCGATGGGCCAGCTGTCTATGCAACTCCGCACGGGGACCGCTGACGTGCACCTCCCTCCGAGGGCGACGGGGTGGGGGCACTAAAGTAAGACCACTGTTGCCCTTGGGCGGGTGACAGAGGCGCTCTGGCCAAAAAAGATGAGGAAACTAACGCTCGGCAGTCATTTGCACCGAGCACCTCCTCGCCGTGTGAGAGAAGGAGGATAAACAGCTCAGTGCTCTCTGATGACAATCCCGAGAGCTAGCGATCCTCAGCCGCCAGGCGAGATGACCAGACTAAGAATTCTGTGGTTGTGAGTTCAGGGCTGGGAATAGGAATAAAACCTCCCCGGACCTGTCCACCACAACCCAAGCAGGAGACGGCCTTCTCTGCTTAGCGGGGTGTGGTAGGAATCTTTTGCAGATGGGCCGACCAAACATGGGGACAGGTCAAGGTTTTAAGGCGATAGCTAAGCCAGTGGACAAGAGGAACGAGGGACACAGAGGTACAGGCACCGAAGCGAACATTCTGGGTTTTAGAATTTACTGAAGGATCAGACTGTGGGACTAGCAAGGTTGACACTAGCTTTAAAATGAAGCCTAGAAAACCTGGGCCTGGCACATGGGCTTTATCCGGTGCTAGGCAGGCTGAGGCAGGAGGCTCACAATTTGTAGACCTGCTTGGTTTACAGAGTGAGTTTCGGTGTCAGTCTGCCTGGTCAACTTTAGTGAGAACTTGTCTCAAAATAATAAAAAAGAAATAGAAAGAAAAGAGTGGTCTGCAGTTAGTCCTTGGGAGCTTGTAAACTGGGTGACAGGGAGAAAAGAAAAAGAAAACAGAACAACAACAACAACAAACAACAACAAAACTACTGGACGGTAAAGAACTATGATTTGCCAATATACCAAGCAAGAAATGACCATGACCTAGCCTAAGTGGGGCAGGGGAGCTGAGAGACATTGAGGAGGGCAATGGACTGAAGGCTTAGGCCTGAGTCTTCCTCAGCAGTGGGCTGAGAAGAACAGGTATAGTGGGCGGGGCTCACAGTTTGGTGAAGTATGGAATGTATCTACTAAGAATCATGCTGTTTTCTTTGTCCATCCACTAAAGTTGGCCTGATATGGAGATTAGCACGGCCCCTGTGCCAGGATGACGTGCACACTCACAGAGCCCTCGCCCCACAAGAGCAGGGTCTGAAGAAAAAGAGCACTGATCCAAAGATGCTGGTGATAGCCAGTTGTTATCCAGGGCTAGGCAGCAGCCTGTGCGTCCCTGAGACTCCACTGGTTCCCTGGTCAAGCTGAGGCTTAGGACTGAGTCTTCCCTTTGGAGACTCAGTGGAGCAGATGTTCCACTATAGCATTTAGACAAGTATGTGTATCAGACTTAACAGCACCATTGCAGAAGTAGAGACAGATGAAGGTCAGACAAAGGGTGCTGGAGCACACTCAACATGGGGACAGGGAGAACATGTCACCAATGCTCTGCGTGTGCCTCCCCTCCATGTATGCTCCCATTTTGTCCTTGAAGCAACCCTCTGATGACAATGGTTCAGAAAGGGACAAAGGTAGGTCTTGGCAGAAATCCGGATTTGAATTTGTCACTACTGGGCACGTGTGTCAATTGCAAAGCCAGCTAGACACGAAGCTCATGGCTTAGCATGCAAGGAGGACTTGGGTTCAATCCACAACTCGAAAAATGATAAACAAAGCCAAACAAGCTCCTACACTGTCTAAGAAGAAGCCAGCCACGAGGGTACAGATCACCGGAAGTGTCCTCAGGATGCTTTTCTGGCTCAAAACAAGTTAGAATGTCCTTAATTTGGGCTGCACCTCGTTAGAGCACCCACCGCTGGAAGCTGCCCAAGCTGGACATGGAAGTGTCAGTAATGCTAGAGAGCGAGGGCCCGTTAGTTAGATGGCGTCCAGATGCTGAAGGTTGGCCTTGAATTCGGTTTCCCTTTTCTTCTCTGAGTCTTCAGCAATGAATTCATTTATTCAGCAGAAAATAAATGATGTGCTCGGAGTGCGCAAAGGATAAGTCACCATCTCTGCTTCCTTCCAAGAGAAGGATCCTGAAACTGCTCTCTCTGTGAAGGCATGCCAGGTCGCAGTAGGACCCAAGACAGCAGGAAGTCCACACACACGCCCTGCAGAACCTCCTGTGGGGAGGCTGGGGCTCTGCCTAGCAGCGCTGGCTTCAGCCTCTGCCCCACTGCTGCCTTGTGGGCTTCGGATGAGCCTGCTGACTGCTTCCTGTCTCTGGGTCTTCATCTGCAAAACAAAGAATGGGACCAGCGTATGACCAGAGCTCTTTCTACCCCCCTCCCCGCCCTTTTTTGCCCTTTTTTAGGAAGGTGGTCAGTGGGAAGTCTGGCCTGGGACCTGGGAACAACTGGAAGGAAATGTGGCTGCTGTTGGCCCTGTTGGGCACCTTTCAGGGGACACCAGCCTTGTCCCTTGAGGCCTCTGAGGAAATGGAGCAGGGTATGGCCTCCAAGGTGGAAGAGGGTGGCAGGGATGTCAGGGGCAGGCACCAGAAAGGGGCTTCTGGCTGAGCGAAGCTGGAGAGGACCCTGCCCCTGTCTCCAAGAAGGAGGCAGCAGGGCAGGGCATTGCGATGGACTGTCTCCCTCCAGCAAGCACACTCCTTTCTGTATGTCTACAAGAGAGGATTAGCCTTACAGGGCACAGAGCCTGGGCTGGGCTGCAGAGCCAGTGGTGAGCCCCTTGGCTGTGTATGTACGTGTGTGGTTCTATGCGCTGGGTGTGCAAGCAGCATGTGTCATGTATGAACCGAGTATAATGTGCCTCAGAGGTGTGGCATGTGTCCTGTATGTGGTACCTGTAGCATGTGCCTGGTGTGTGTATGTGTGTATATCTTGGGTAGTGGCATGTCTAGCATGTGTGCCAAGTGTGTGTGTGTGTGTCTCTGTGTGTCTGTGTGTCTGTGACAACTCCCAGGAGAAGTGTGGCATTGGTCCTGTGCAAAGCATTTTGTAGCATGTGGTTATGTGTGTGGGAACGGCGTGTATTACAGGATCTCTGTGTCCCTGTCCCGTGTGTGTAGCATGGTCTCTAAGTGCAGTGTGGGGGACTAGCCTCAGATGGAGCTATGGGTATCAATGACTTCTGCTCTCTGCCCCCAGAGCCCTGCCTAGCCCCAATCCTGGAGCAGCAAGAGCAGGTGTTGACAGTGGCCCTGGGGCAGCCTGTGCGGCTGTGCTGTGGGCGCACTGAGCGTGGTCGTCACTGGTACAAGGAGGGCAGCCGCCTAGCATCTGCTGGGCGGGTCCGGGGTTGGAGAGGCCGCCTGGAGATCGCCAGCTTCCTTCCTGAGGATGCTGGCCGCTACCTCTGCCTGGCCCGTGGCTCCATGGCTGTCCTGCACAATCTTACTTTGCTTGTGGATGGTAAGAGGGTCTGGCGGGGGCTAAGGGCACCTTGGGAGAGAAGCCCCTCTTCTCTTGGATTTCAGATGCCTCCCTTTGTCTCTGAATAGACTCCTTAACCTCCATCAGTACCGATGAGGACCCCAACACACTCGGTAGCTCCTCGAGAGGGCATGTCTACCCACAGCAAGGTTGGTGCCTCCTCCCAAGAACTCTTCTCTACCACCCGTCTGATCGCTGAGGAGAGGCTTGCGTGGGAGCCGAGGTCAGCTTAGGGTCCTAATTATCGTTCCTTTTCCCTCTAGCACCCTACTGGACACACCCCCAACGCATGGAGAAGAAACTACATGCAGTGCCTGCCGGGAATACCGTTAAATTCCGCTGCCCAGCTGCAGGGAACCCCACGCCCACCATTCACTGGCTCAAGGACGGGCAGGCCTTCCACGGGGAGAATCGTATCGGAGGCATTCGGGTGAGTCTCGGCTCTCCACGTGCACCTTCTCCACCATTTTCATTTTCCCAGTATAGCCCCTCACGTAGATAGATAATGAGGGAGGTAATTCCAGAGCCCCAGAGCCTGGACAGCTCTGACTCAAGTTCCCAATCTGCTACTCTCCGGTAAAGTGTGGCGTCTCAATCTCAGCAAAGACTAACTCCTGTCATGTCCTGGGGCGCTAGAAGGTTATTTTAATTATCTTTATTTATGTGTAAGTAAATACCAAGTACATGTGTGCCTACAGAAACCAGAAAGGGCATCCAATCCCCAGGAGCTAGAACTACACAGGCAATTGTGAACTGCCTGATGCAGGCAGCTAGGAAACAAGCTCAGGTCCTCCAGAAGAGCAGCAAGCGCCCCTAACCTCTGAGCATCTCTCCAGCCCTGATGATGCCAGTCCTCTATGTAACCCTGCTGGTCCTGGAACTCACTGTGTACACTAGGCTGGCCTTGAACTCACAAGGAACTAAACTGCCTCCGCTCTGGCTTCCAGGTGCTTGGACTAAAGGCATCTCGGGTGACAGTGCTTGTTTGTTTGGTTTTTGTTGTTGTTGTTGTTGTTGTTATTGTTGTTAAGATTTATTTATGTATATGAGTATACTGTAGCTGTCCTCAGACACACCAGAAGAGGGCATCAGATCCCATTACAGATGGCTGTGAGCCACCAGCTGGGAACTGAACTCAGGACCTCTGGAAGAGCAGTCAGTGTTCTCAACCACTGAGCCATCTCTCCAGCCATGATGACGCTGGTTTCTGAGATAGGATATCATTATAGAATACAGGCTATCTCCAGACCCAGCCTCCTGGGTAGCATCTTCTTTAAGGTGGGAAGAAACACTGAGCAGTAGGTTTTAGCATGCTGTCAGGAGGAAACTGAGACTACACAAGGGAGCACTCCTGGGTAGGGGGAGTACTCCTGGGTAGGGTGTAGCTGAACTTGAAAGACTCAAGCCAGGGCTCTGAACTTGTTTTTGTCTTGGGTTTTTTGGGGGGAAGGATTGTTTTTGTGGTGTTTGTTTTTTCCTCTGAGACAGGATCTCACTGTGTAGTCTTGAATAGCTTGGAACTCCATCTGTAGACCAGGCTAGCCTTAAATTCATATCCTCCTGCTTTTCACTGGCTTTCAAGTGTTGGGATTAAAGGTCTGTACCACCATGCCTGGCCTCCTCCTTCTCTTCCTCTTCTTCCTCCTCCTCCTTCAACTTCTTATTTTTTAAGATTTATTTATTTTATGCATGTGACTGTTTCATCTGCATGTATATTTGTGTAATGTGCACATGTCCAGTGCCTGCAAAGACTGGAGGAGAATGTCAGATCCCCCAGGAACTGGAGTTACAGCTGGTTGTGAGCCACCACCATGTAGGTGCTGGGAATCAAATCTGGGACCTCGGGAAGAGCGTCAGCGTTCTTAACTACTAAACAGTGTCCCCAGCCCCATTGAGACACTTCTCCTCACAGCCTTCTTCTCTGTCTTGGGATCTCTGGCCTTGGCCTGATCCTCTCAGGGGCTAGGAAGGTTGACAAGAACCCCATAGGCAGATTCTGTCCTCCCCCTGTCCCGGCTTTCCCGGGTTGCCTGTGGACACTTCCTCTATCCCTGCCCGCTTGCAGCTGCGTCACCAACACTGGAGCCTGGTGATGGAAAGTGTGGTGCCCTCGGACCGTGGCACTTATACGTGCCACGTGGAGAACGCTCTGGGGAGCATTCGCTACAGCTATCTGCTGGACGTGCTGGGTGAGTGGGTGGGCTAGGGAGGCAGGACAAAGAATTTGGCTTATCTTCTGGCTCTGTCCTGCCCCAAGGGTGGGTATCTTGTCTTATCTTGTGTTGGAAACTAGATGGAGTCACTTTCAGATGAGTGAAACAGCTCCAAGATTCAACAGGAAGAAAGGGGGTGGGGCATGGGCTGAAGGAGCAGGAGTCTGCCTAAAGGGATCAGGGGAAGGGCATCCAGGCAGATGGCATGGGCTGAATTCAGTTCTTAAGAATGTAGTGCATTTGTGGGCAGGTATGTGCCTTGGGGGCAGTGTTGTGGGGGTAGGGGACAGGCTGTGGACATTTTTGAATGTGATTCTGAGAAGCTGCCCTAGCCCAAAGTAGTAAAGCCATAAAAAGTTGAAGGAAGGTAAACAGAAGATAGACAAGATCTGAGCTGTGCATCCAGAAGGTCCTTCCCCCTGATCTAGGAGGGCGGCTGGGGGCAGGTAAACTGGGTGATTTCGTGGGTGCCACAGGTCAGGGTTGACGGCCTGGCCTGGCCCCCAGAGCGGTCCCCGCACCGGCCCATCCTGCAGGCGGGGCTCCCAGCCAACACCACAGCTGTGGTTGGCAGCAATGTGGAGCTGCTATGCAAAGTGTACAGCGACGCCCAGCCCCATATCCAGTGGCTGAAGCACATCGTCATCAACGGCAGCAGTTTCGGCGCTGATGGCTTCCCCTACGTGCAAGTCCTGAAGGTGTGCTTCCTGCTAGTGCCCGGGGCCGGGCTCCACTCTTTCCCTATTGGGGTGGGATGGTACCCAACTACCTTAGTGTGTCCCCTGCTTCAGACAACAGACATCAACAGCTCAGAGGTGGAGGTCTTGTATCTGAGGAACGTGTCTGCTGAGGATGCGGGGGAGTACACCTGCCTGGCGGGCAATTCCATAGGCCTTTCCTACCAGTCCGCCTGGCTCACGGTGCTACCAGGTGAGGGCACAGGACTCCTCTCCGGCCCATTGTGGCCTGTTAGGTGGGCAGTTTCCTTGGCCTGTGGGGGTATACAGTATTTGGGTTTTGGCACTGTAAATGCTCTCCCTGAATTCAGCAGGGATATGTATTTGATTTAACATGACTGTCCATGTGACCCTCGGGGATATAAGACTATATATAACTGTGACTTTTTCAGTGTGTGTCCCTATGTGTGTTAGTGATTATGGGGACCTAAGCTGCGGAGAAGGGTTGGTCAATCTGACCACTGACTGCCCATTTTCTCTGTCTATGTTCATCTAACGAGCAGAGGAAGACCTCACGTGGACAACAGCAACGCCTGAGACCAGATACACAGATATCATCCTGTATGTGTCCGGCTCTCTGGCTTTGCTTGTGCTCCTGCTGCTGGCCGGCGTGTATCACCGACAAGCAATCCAGGGTCACCACTCTCGCCAGCCTGTCACTGTACAAAAGCTGTCCCGTTTCCCTTTGGCCCGACAGGTACTGCGCCGCCCGCTCCCCAGCCCCCACCATGTACGGCCCTCAGCCTGGCCCCAGCAGGCAGAACAAATCTCCCACTTTGCAGTTCTCTTTGGAGTCGAGGTCCTCTGGCAAATCAAGCTTGTCCCTGGTGCGAGGTGTCCGACTCTCCTCCAGTGGCCCACCCTTGCTCACGGGCCTTGTGAGTCTAGACCTACCTCTCGATCCACTTTGGGAATTCCCCCGCGACAGGTACACCGAACAGGCTAAGAATGGGGGTGCCAGCTTCGGAGTGGTACCCACAGATCTGAAGCCTGGGTCTTCTCGGTCTCCAGGCTGGTGCTTGGAAAGCCCCTGGGTGAGGGCTGCTTTGGGCAAGTGGTTCGTGCAGAAGCCTTTGGTATGGATCCCGCCAGGCCTGACCAAACCAGCACCGTGGCTGTGAAGATGCTGAAAGGTACACGTGGCAACCGGGCAGGGCGTGCTGGGGCCGCGCAAGGGGCTACAGGGACTGTCCGTGCTGGGGCCATCCAAGGGACTACAGGGACAGGCCCTTTTGGGACCACTCAGGAGGTTATAGGGACTGCCGGTGCTGGGGCCACGCAAGGGGCTATTGGGACAGCTTGTGCATGAGAAAAGGCCATAGGTTTTCCACCCTTGGGCCTGAAGCCCACCCCTGCTGCTGGCCCTGGCAAGTGACTTCTAAGTCTCGGTTTTCTCTCGTGCCTCCATAGGGACGAACAATGGGCCCTTACCTCTCAGGGGTGAAGTTTATAGATGTTTCTGAAACATAGTAGCTTAGTAAATTTTCAGTGTAGGGTTTGGAACTGGTTTTCTTTCTTTCTTTCTTTCTTTCTTTCTTTCTTTCTTTCTTCCTTCCTTCCTTCCTTCCTTCCTTCCTTTCTTTCTTTTCATTCTTTCCTTTTTGTTTGAGGTTTTACTTTTGTTTTTGTTTTGCTTTTATTTTTATCTTTTTGAGACAGAGTTTCTCTGGCTGTCCTAGATCTCACTCCGCCGACCAGACCAACCTCGGCCTCCCAAGTGCTGGGATTCAAGGCATGCACCACCATGCCTGGCTGGGACTGTTTTGTTTTGTTTTGTTTTGTTTTGTTTTGTTTTGTTTTGTTTTGTTTTGTTTTGTTTTGTTTTGTTTTGTTGTGTCTGACCTAGAGGTCACTCTGTAATCTAGCCCTGCCTCCTGGAACTCATAGTGATCCTCCTACACCAGCCTCCAGTGCTGGAATTATACCTGACTAGCACAGTAAAGTTTAGCCACTGGGTGACGATCCCTGTGACATCTGTGGTGTTCAGAGCTTAATCTGCCCGCCTCCCCGTGCCCTCCCCAGCCTCCCCCTTCCCCCGTTAGCTCCGGGCTCCTATCTCTGTATCATCCCCACACATTTCATGCCTCCCCCCATCAATCCCACCACACAATACACCTTCAGCACACATTCCTCCCACTCCTAGTCTGTGTCCTTAGAAGAGC
Source organism: Apodemus agrarius (assembly GCA_964023405.1). NCBI lineage: Eukaryota > Metazoa > Chordata > Mammalia > Rodentia > Muridae > Apodemus > Apodemus agrarius. The sequence goes on along the minus strand of OZ030019.1, from coordinate 9,096,390 downwards.
ACGGTCCCAGTCTCAGGACTGGAGAGATGGCTTAGCCATGCAGAGTGCTCGGTGCTCTTGTAGAGGACTCAAGTTCAAATCCCAACACATACATCTGGCAACTCAAAACCACCTGTAACTCCAGCCCCAGGGATTCTGACATCTTCGTCTGGCCTCTGAAGGCATTATACACACACACACACACACACACACACACACACACACACACACGAATACAAATAAAAAATAAATCTTAAAAAGAAAAGGTCCCAGGTCCAACCTGGGTCTGGTGGTGCAAGCCTGTAATCTTGGGTACTTGGTAGACTAAGACAGTAGGATGGGAAAGTGGGTTAGGTAAAGTTACAGATGGAGCTCAAGTGCTGTCTGGACAACTTAGTAAAACCCAAAACCCGTCCCCATAATACGAAGAGGCATGGCTGAGTGGTAGAACACTTGTCCCACAGGCGCACTTGTCCCACAGGCACACTAGCCCCCGTGCGATCACCAGGAATCATGGAGGGATGCGGAAACCCAGCTCAGGCAGCGTGCCCAGGGCGTGCCCAGGGCGTGTCATGCGGCCGCCTGGCATTAGCCCTTGGAACCTCATTTATTCTTACCTTTATTTCTAAAAGTTTATTTGCATTTTCAGACAGGGTCACACTATACCGTCCTGGCTGGCCTGGAACTTATAGACCAGGCTAGACTTGAATCTACAGAGATCCACCTGTCTCTGCCTCCCAAGTGCTGGGCTTTAGGGCGGTTCTTGTGTTGTGTGTGTGATATGTGTGTAAGTGTGCGCACACATCATAGCCTGTGCTCATAGCGGTTGGAGAACAACTTATGGCAGTCGGTTCCAGGGATCAAAGTCTTGTCATCAGGCCTGTGTGGCACGCCATTTGCCGGCTCCTTTACATCGTCTCCTATGTGTTTATTATCTGTCATTTTGCTCTGTGTGAATTATATCACCATATCGAGTTTACTCAATACCTTGATGTTTAACAGTATACCCTTGGGTCCTGGATGTCTCGCTGCTGCTGCCCTCCCTGCCCTCCCTGCTGCTGCCGCGGCTGCTGCACTCTCCCTCCCTCTCTCCACTCTCCCTCCCTCTCTCCCTCCACTCTTCCCCCCCTCCACTCTCCCCTCCCCCTCTCCACTCTGCACAGCTGGAGCCAGCTGGCACTTTCTGTGAAGTAGTGATTGTGAAACAGACTTTTCCATATTGATGTACAGCTAGGATAGTTATGTCTTTGTCCCAAGGCTGCAGGTCAGCCCCAGTCCCTGGTCCTTAGCCCAGTCTTTCCTAGAGAAGTCACGGAAGTCTCCTTCCCTAATACATAACAAGACCTCAGGGCACTTCCTGCCCCTAGGGGCTGTTACCCAGGGAGCAGTTAGCACAGCTTCCTTCCTGACTGGAGCTTCTGCCTCTCTCCTGTCCCCTGGACCAACCTGCTCATGGGAAGGTCAGTTCTTTGAGAGTCTTCATGTTTTGTCCTTGCAACTTTTGTGGGAGGTGTTCTGCTGCATATAGATGAGTCTGAGGTTCAGAGAGGTTGAGAGACTATGGGTATGGGTGCCAGGTGTGTGTGTGTGTGTGTGTGTGTGTGTGTGTGTGTGTGTACAGGCATAGATGTGTGTGCATGTGTCTGTATAGGTGTAGGTAGATGTGTGTGTGCACACCGGTGTAGGTGTGCGATATCAGGTGCCTCCTCTGTCACTCTCCAGCTCGGTCTTTGAGACACAGTCTCTTGCTAACCTGGGGCTTGCTGTCTCAGCTCCTCTAGCTGGCCGTCAGGCTACCCCTCCTCCACTCTGTGTGCACCCTGAGTGTTAGGGCCACGGCTGCTGCCCTGCTCCACCCAATTTTTACATGCATGCCTGGGATCCTCACACTTGTGCTGCAGACACTTCATTCACCAAGCATCTCCCCAAACCATCAGAGCAATTCTTTCAGCCCGGCATAGTGGTACACATCCTTAATCCCAACAGTCAGGAGCTGAGGCAGGTCGATCTTTGAGTCAAGGCCAGCCTGGGCTACACAGCTGGTTCTGGAACAGCCAAGGGCTCCACAGAGAAACATGATCTGTTTTTTGTTTGTTTGTTTGTTTGTTTGTTTGTTTGTTTCTGAGACAGGGTTTCTCTGTGTAGTCCTGGCTGTCCTGGAACTCACTCTGTAGACCAGGCTGGCCTCGAACTCAGAAATCCGCCTGCCTCTGCCTCCCAAGTGCTGGGATTAAAGGCGTGCGTCACCACCGCCGCCCGGGGAGAAACAGGATCTTAAACGAATGCGTTTTGTTTGTTAGTTTTTATTTAGGGTCTCTCTATAGAGTCTTCCTGTGTAGAGCAGGCTGATCTCAAACTCATGGAAGATTTATGGTGTGCTCTACTACTCTTGGGCTGGAATTATTTTTTTAAGCACTTACTTTTTTTTTTGAGAGTTTCATACATTAGTATGTATTTACAACATTTCCACACTACTCCCAACCCTGCCCCATCCCATGATGCTCTTGTGGAGTCGGAGGGCAGCTCCCTCAGCCCTGCCGTTGCTTTGCAGACAATGCCTCCGACAAGGATTTGGCAGACCTGGTCTCAGAGATGGAGGTGATGAAGCTCATCGGAAGACACAAGAACATTATCAACCTGCTGGGTGTCTGCACCCAGGAAGGTGCGGGGCGGGCGTGCCGGGACACGGCTGCATGCGCAGTTGGGATGCCAAGGCACGGCCCTGCCAGACTCCCCATCCCCTGGTCCGTGTCTTCCCTCTGCAGGGCCCCTGTATGTGATTGTGGAATGTGCCGCCAAGGGAAACCTTCGGGAATTCCTCCGCGCCCGGCGCCCCCCAGGCCCTGATCTCAGCCCGGATGGGCCTCGGAGCAGCGAAGGACCACTCTCCTTCCCGGCCCTGGTCTCCTGTGCCTACCAGGTGGCCCGAGGCATGCAGTATCTGGAGTCTCGGAAGGTGTGGACAAAGGACAGTCGTGCTGTGCTAACTCCTCCATCTCCACACCCTCTTGCTGGTGGCGCTGAATGCCCTCAGCGGCCCCCTCGCTCCCAGCTCACTCCCCTCTCCTTTCCCCAGCGCTCCCATAGATTTGCAGCTAACCCTGTAGATCCCCGTCTGTAACCCCGCAGGTCGCCTTTCTCTCCACTCAGTCTCTTACAAGAGGCAAGCGTGGCGCCGGCGTGGGCTCTGAACAAACGTGCTTCTTTCTTTTTCTCTTTCTGGTTCTGGGGATTCAGCCCAGGTCTCTGCTTATTCCTTTTCTCATCCGTTGGTGGGGTGGGGTGGGGGTGGGCTGAGTGACTCTGGCCTCTGGGCTCGCTGTGAAAAGATGAACTCCGGGACTTGATTGATAACTCCTAAGTTCCCTACCCTGTCCTCAGTGCATCCACCGGGACCTGGCTGCCCGAAATGTGCTGGTGACCGAGGACGATGTGATGAAGATCGCGGACTTTGGCCTGGCCCGTGGTGTCCACCACATTGACTACTATAAGAAAACCAGCAACGTGAGAGGCACCGCGGGAGATACACGGGAGCGGGGTCGGGACTGGGCCTGGTCTGAAAGGGATAGGTCTTTTACTACTCACACCACCGTCCCCGCCTCCTCCCCCCAGGGCCGCCTGCCAGTCAAGTGGATGGCTCCTGAGGCGTTGTTTGACCGTGTATACACACACCAGAGTGACGTGTGAGTCCGTCCGGGAAATGGGTTCTAAGATGGCTGCTGCCTGTCCTCAACTTGTCCATCCCCTCTAAAAGGGCTGGGCGCATGCCAAAGTCACAGATTTTCGGAGTTCCTCTGATACTCCCAAAGAAAGGAATGCGCCTCCCCGTCCCCAAGGGTGGATTTCCACTGCAATAGCCTTTACCACAGCCTCAAGGAGGAAGGAAGGAAGCCGGGCCCTGCTGAGCTGCAGTTCTGCCCCTAGGTGGTCTTTCGGGATCCTGCTGTGGGAAATCTTCACCCTCGGAGGCTCCCCCTACCCCGGAATCCCGGTGGAGGAGCTGTTCTCACTGCTGCGAGAGGGGCACAGGATGGAGCGGCCCCCAAACTGCCCCTCAGAGCTGTAAGGCCACCCTCCTCGCCCGCCCTCACCCCAGTGCCCAGACCTCATCCGTGGTCCTGACTTTAATGTCAGCTTTTGGCCCTGGCCGTGAAACAGTACTGTCTCTACTCACGGCCCTTCCTCTTCCTTTCCACGGCTCAGGGCGTCCTGGTCCTACTCTCCCACTAAATTGCCCTGCGCCGCCCCACCCCACCCCCAGCCCCAGCCCTAGGGAGCCCACAGTCCTCACTGCGCCCACCCTGCACACAAGCTTCTTTGACCGGTTCGTTCCCAGGTACGGGCTGATGCGGGAGTGCTGGCACGCGGCGCCCTCTCAGAGGCCCACTTTTAAGCAGCTGGTGGAGGCGCTGGACAAGGTCCTGCTGGCTGTCTCTGAAGAGGTACGGCCCATTCCCGCCCCATGCCCTCTCCCATGACCTAGAGACCTGAACTCGAAGCCTCCTGTCCCAGAGGCCGGAAGCTGACCAACTCTGTTCCTTGCAGTACCTTGACCTCCGCCTGACCTTTGGACCCTTTTCTCCCTCCAATGGGGATGCCAGCAGCACCTGCTCCTCCAGTGACTCTGTTTTCAGCCACGACCCTTTGCCCCTCGAGCCAAGCCCCTTCCCTTTCCCTGGCCTGCAGACGACGTGAGCCTGGAAACAATGCTGTACGGGCTGGGTGGCTCGTGGCCGTGGGCCTCCTAGCTCAGCTGCAACCTGATGCATCAGCATTTGACGTTGGCGGTGTGGAGCCTCTTGATTTGAGACGACTGCTGTCCCAGATCTTCTCTCAGGCCCTGTTTTGGGGAGGCCCATTCTTGGTCCTAGGGTTCACCATTGAGGCCTTCTGTTCCAGCCTTATGCCCCCAACTCAGAGTTCAACTCTGTCTGTCGGCCTTGCCCTTGGGCTCGTCCTCAGAGAAGCTAAGCGTTAAGGCCTTGGCGTGTAGCTGCCCTCTGGGAGCTCTCCAGGCCTGGCTGCAAAGCTTTTGTCCTAAACCTTTCTAGTGTCCCCAAACAACCTAGAGGCCTCGGGACTTCACTGTCCCCAGCCCGCAAGCCTCACCCCACCCCCACTGCTCATTCCGGCATCTTGGTAAAAGGGACATGGGCTCTGGTGTCCCTGAGAGACGAGTAGCCTGTGGAAAGGACAGAAGAACGTGGAATTTTATAAATTATTTTTTGAAATAAATCTCTGTATGCCTGTGTCTTCCCTGGGTGGCAGGGCATAGGGTGGGAAGACTCTACATTGGGTTGGGAGTTCGGTCTGGGTGACACAGACGACTGGGGGGCGGGTGCCAGGCCTTCAGCTGGCTTCTGCCTCCAGCTGTGCTACAGCAGACGCAGAAGTTGATACACACCCTCGCCTTTGTCTGTCTGTCCTACAGAATCGCCCCTGTGTACGCCGTGGTGAGTGAGTGCTCGTGGGCAGATGAGCCCACACTGCACCATCTGTGAGGCAGGCCCTGCATCCTCTGCACACGCATACATGTTTGGCCCACAGCTGTCCCCAAGGGAGCTGGCGTCCCCTCCCCCATCTGCTCAGCATTAACCAAACTGACCATTAACACAGCACGAAAACGTGAAATCAAGCCTCCTGCTCCCACGGTCTGGATCTGCCAGCACGGGCTCAGGGCTTGTGGGGGCCGTGCCCGCCCTGCCTGGCCCTGGCCCGCCTCCCAGGCAGCAGCTGGTGGCCGCCCGGCTGAGCTGCAGCTGTCCCCACTTGCATGACCCTCCCTGGAGGCTCTCACAACCCTGTTCTCAGCCCCAACCCCAGAGGGATCAGCTTCCCAGATCTCTGAGCCTGGAAACTTACTGGACTCCCTCCTGACGGTTTCAGCTGCTCTCTAACCCTGAACGTTAGGGTGGGCAGGGAGAGGCCAAAAGTTGTCCCAGACTCTCTGCTTCCTGGTTCCCACGAGCTCTCTGGGAATGAGGGCTGCAAATGTAGTTAGGCTTCCAGAGACTCGTGTAAGAATTTAAGGACTTATTATTTAAGAGCACCTGTAACTTTCCCTGGGGACCTGGGTTTGATTCCCAGCACCCACTACTACTATTTGTAACTCCAGTTCCTAGGAAACCAACACTCACTTCTGACTTCCACAGACACTGGACACACAGACACATGCATGCAGACAAGACAAAAAGTCACATATGTAAAAAGAAAACAAATACTAATAACTTTTAAAAATATAAAGCATAGGGCTGGAGAGATGGCTCAGTGGTTAAGAGCACTGACTGCTCTTCCAGAGGTCCTGAGACCAAACCCCAGCAACCACATGGTGGCTCATAACCATCTGTAGTGGGATCCGATGCCCTGGTGTGTCTAAAGACAGGTACAGCGTACTCATATAAATAAATAAATAATTTTAAAATATATATATATTCTATACATATATATATATATATTTTATATATATATATTTTATATATATATGTATATATATATATATATATATATCTCATAGTTGACTCCCTGTATAAGTAGCATACATAACAATAAAACATTCTGACTGAGACCTGCTTCCAAACTCAGTCTCCCGTTAGAGATTACTAGTCAGTGACTGAGTCCTGTCACCACTCAGTGGCCATCTTGAGGCAGGCAGATTCCTTGCATTTGTCTGGGAAAGATTGGGAGGTTGGGATGAGGTATAAGAACCAAGAGATGCAGATCAAAAGCCCCGTGGTCCGCAGTTCCATCGACGGCCCATGGCTACTCCTGAGTCACCCGCTGGTCTCTCGGCACAGCTTTACCACAGAGAGGCTGCATTCCCTCCTGTGAAACCAAGGGACGTGTCTAGTGCAATATTACCCTCCTCTAGTCCAAGCCACTAAGGAGACTGAAGGAAGGATAATCTCTCAAATTCAAGGATTGGGGGTGGGGCTGGAGAGATGGCTCAGTAATTAAGAGTACCCAGAGTAGCCAGTAGGTGGTGGCACATGCCTTTAATCCCAGCACTTGGGAGGTAGAGGCAGGCAGATTTCTGAGTTCAAGGTCAGCCTGGTCTACAGAGTGAGTTCCAGGGACAGCCATGGCTACACAGAAAAACCCTGTCTCGAAAAACCAAAAAAAAAAGTATCCAGAGCACACGCAGTGGAGCTGAATTCAGTCCCTAGTTCCCCATACATGGCTTACAACTGGCTCTAACTTCTCTTCTAGGGGTCTGGTGCCCTCTTCTGTCCTCTGCTGGCACCTGTATGCAGCTTGCACATACCCACATAGAAACACAAACACATACACATAATTAAAAATCAAATAAATCTATATATTTTTAAGGACAGTATTTCTTTTATTCTTCTTCTTCTTCTTCTTCTTTTTTGGTTTTTCGAGACAGGGTTTCTCTGTGTAGTCCTGGCTGTCCTGGAACTCACTCTGTAGACCAGGCTGGCCTCGAACTCAGAAATCTGCCTGCCTCTGCCTCCCAAGTGCTGGGATTACAGGCGTGTGCCACCACCGCCCGGCTTTTGTAGTGCTTCTTAATTAGTGGGAAATCTATATTTTTTAATATTAGGAGTTTGAGATCAGCCTAGGATACATCTGGGGTTCCATCATAGAGCTGAGCTGACACCCTGGGCTATCACTGGCCCGGTCAATGCATATCAGAGGCCAGAACCTGGTTGTTCAGAGTCACAGGGACAGCTTCTGCCTGATAATTTCTGAGTTTCAGGAGCAACATAGTGAGAGGAAAAGAAAGACTCCACTCAGAAAGCTAAGCAGGTGGATCAGTTGGAGTTGGAGGCTAGCCTGGGGTAAAGGAATAGATCTTGTCTCCAGACATAAATAAAGTCAGGAATGGTGGGTTCAAGCCTATAATCCCCCTCATCCCCCACCCCCTCCCTACTCAGATTGCCTAAGGCGAGAAGATCATGTCAAAATTGAAGCCAGCCTGGGACACAGAATGAGATAACGGCCAGCCTGAGCTACAGGGTAAGACAGAGTCTTTAAAAAGAAAAAAAGATTAAAATCAAAGCAGGTCAGACATGATGGCACATGCCTGAAACCCTACAACTGGGAGGCAGAGCTAACCAGATCTCAGTGAGTTTGGGACCAGCCTGCTCTACCTAGTGAGGTCCAGTCAGGCCGAGGCTAAGGGCTAAACCCTTGTAGCAAAAACAAAAACGAAACAAGAAACAAACAAAAAGGACTCGGATTTGATTACCAGCACTGTGAAGACAGGACGAAACAAAACAAAACAACAACAAAAAAAAAGAAAGAAAGAAAGAAACAGGGTTCCCTAGAACAGCTCAACAGACACCCCGCGTTCTCGGCAGGCCCTGTGCATATCAGAGCCCAGAACAAGGTTGCTTAGAGTGACAGGAACAGCTGCTGCCTGCCTGTAATTCCTGGGGTCCAGGCAGGCTTGGATGGCCTGCCCCCAGCCCCTCCCTGCCAACGTCCCTGGCAGGCACACAGTTGCTGGGGCTGTCTCACATTCCTAATGTCCCATGTCAGGACACAGATGCTGATAATTCCCCTGTGCAAGCTTTGCTGCTCCGTCAAGCCTGCCCTCCGCAGCCAGCTCTGGGCAGCATGGCAACAGCTGGAGCCTGGCCCCTTAGTCTGTCCCGGTTCTGAGAAGCTTCCAAGCCTCTGCACAGCGCTGGGCTCCTCTCCAGCAGGCCACTGGCAGACTCTGCTGACAGGGACAGACAGACAACACTCTGATCCGGGAGGCTCCAGCCCAAGTACCTACGTGAAGCTGACAGGAGCACCTGGAAGAGTCCGGGGACGAGGGGGTAGCGCGGCCTCTGAGCCTGTTTCCCTGCCTAACGGGGATGACTGATGACACCTGCCAACCAGAGTCCGAGTGCTTCGTAAACAGCGGCTGTTATTGCACGGTGATTAAGACAGGGCCTCTAGGGCAGGCTGCCACGCTGGGGTGGGGGCGGGGCACCCTTCTCTCTGGGCAGCCCTTCCAGGAAGGCTTTCTCACCACCGCAGCACTTCCCCGAGGGGGACACTGAGGCTCAGAAGTTGGAAACAATTGGCAGAATAAAGGAAGCGGGATGTCAGACAGGCTGCTCTATTCCCCTCCGAGCTGATGTCCATGCCCTAGGTGGCCCAGAATTCCCTAGTGTTCAGAGACCCTGGGAGACACAAATCAGAGAGGCTGGGCAGTGTGGCTGGGCAGACACTAAGCCGAAGCCAGCTGGGCCTCAGACCGCTTTTTTCTTTCTTTCTTTCTTTCTTTCTTTCTTTCTTTCTTTCTTTCTTTCTTTCTTTCTTTTTTTTGTCAAGACAGGGTTTCTCTGTGTAGTCCTGGCTGTCCTGGAACTCACTCTGTAGACCAGGCTGGCCTCGAACTCAGAAATCCGTCTGCCTCTGCCTCCCAAGTGCTGGGATTACAGGCGTGTGCCAACTGCAGCCTTATCACCTGGTGCCTGGTACGCACCAATGCCTTCCCCGGGGCTTTCCCTCTGGGGGAAGCTTCTCCGGAGGCTGGGGCTGTAGCTCAGTTAGGAGATGCTAACTAGGGTTCCTGAATCCGGGGCTCAAACTGCAGCATTGCATGAACCAGGCGGACTGGAGTAAAAGCCAGCACTTGAGAGACTTAGAAGCTCAAGATCATCCTCAGCCTCAGTTGGGTTGGAGGTCAGCCTAGACACACACCTTACTCAGACCCTGGTTCTCGTGGCAGTGTCCCGTGTCCTCTCCACTGATGCTGCGATTAAACCTGCCCTGTCTGCATGCAGGGACTCACTCCTGAGAAGAAGGGATGCCCCAGGCGGGGGGTTTAACTCTGCTGACAGTTCTTGCCTAGAAAGCCTAAACTCCTGGATCCCCCCACACCCCACCCCACCCCACCCCCGGGCACCCACATAACCCCCCCACAGTGACTCAGTGACTCTAAGCCCTTGGGGGGCTGAGGGGAGGGAGAGCCATGGCTTTAAGGCTGCCTGAACTATACAATGAGTTCTTAGGCTGGCCTAGGTTCCAGAGTGGGAGTTGCTTCAAAAAATAAAATAAACCGGGGAAGACTTCCGGAGACAACCCACAAGGAAGGAAGGAAGCCAGGCAGCCTGCTTGGATCGAGAATGCACTCTTATTTTCCTTTTGGCTCCCTTGGCTGGAGGTTGCACCTAGAGCCCAACACATAACCAACTGGCAAGAATCCACCACTGAGCTACACCCAGATCTGTAATGCGTTTTTTAAACACATATTTACTTATATATCAGAGAAGTCAGAGAAAGGCTTGCAGGGAATCAGATCTCTCCTCCGCCGAGGGCTCTGGGGATTTAGCCCGTCCTCGTCCTCGTGCCCAGAGGCCAGCCACCCCTCCTGTTGAGCCCTTTTGCTGAGACATCTCTATGGCCCCTCCTAAGTTTTTCTCAAGTAGCAAAATTGAAACTTTGGCAACATCACAAGGATCTAGAGGGTTAGGGTTGCTGGAGCCCACCCCAGGGATGCTGCCGGGAAGGTGGGGCCAGCATTTGGGAGGAGCCACAATTTCAGTCACCATATGTACATGCTTTAAACAGTTTTTGAAAGCTCATTACTTTCTTTCTTTATTTATTTATTTATTTATTTATTTATTTATTTTGGTTTTTCGAGACAGGGTTTCTCTGTGTAGCTCGGGCTGTCCTGGAACTCACTCTGTAGACCAGGCTGGCCTTGAACTCAGAAATCCGCCCTGCCTCTGCCTCCCAAGTGCTGGGATCAAAGGCGTGCGCCACCACCGCCCGGCTGAAAGTCCATTACTCCGTGTGTGTGTGTGTGTGTGTGTGTATGCATGCATGTGTAGTGGCACACAGCAGTGACCCCGGCACTTGGTGGAAGTGATGGCAGAGGGTCAAAAGTACAAGGTCTCCCTCAACCAAGAAGAAAGCTCATACCCAAAGCCTGGCACAGCGGCACACCTTTAATCCCTGCACCCAAGAAGCACAGGTAGGCACATCTCTATGAATTTGAGGCCAGCTCGCTCTACATAGAGATTTCCAGGACAGCCAGAGATACACAGTGAGACCCTGTTTCAAAAAAAGTAAACAAAAAGAAAAAGGAAAGGTGAAAGGAAAAGAAAAAGGAAAGAACAAAGGAAGAAAAGAGAAAATGGAAGGAAGGAAGGAAAGAAGGAAGGAAGGAAGGAAGGAAGGAAGGAAGGAAGGAAGGAAGAACAAGGCTAGCCTGGGCTACATGAGACCCTATCTCAAAAAAGAGGCAAAGAAGATCCAAGGAGCTGGCTTAGTGAGGCAAGTGCTTGCTATGCAAGCATGAGGTCCTGAGTTCAAACCCCGGGCATGCATGTACAAAGGCAGGAGGCAGACAGGAGGATCGCTGGGACTTGCTAGCTGCTGGCCTAGCTCCAGGTTGAGCGGTAATTCCCTGTCTCAAGGGAATAAGGCAGCGAGTGATAGCACAGGGCACTTCTGGCCTCTGAAGACACATGCATAGGTGTACATAAGGGCACGAGCCCCCCCCCACCCCACCCCCACACACAAAGGCAACCCAAGCCTGGGGCTAGAGTAGAGCGGTGAGTCGCTTGCTCAGCCCATGCAAGGGCCTGTGCCTCGGCACAAGCACACCAAGACTTCAGTGGCAAGCAGCCCCTTCGTCCCATCCTCTCTCCACATCCCTGCCCCTTTCTGGCACCGCCCTTGATCCAGTCAAGCTATTACCATTCTTGTTTACACCCCTAAATCCCAACCCAGGGCACACACGGCAGAAATGGAGCACAGTGAAGCAGCGTGAAGGAAGGGACAGGGACAGAGGTGACCCATTCTCAGGGCAGGCACGGTTGCATGTGAACAGGCAAGCCCATACACAGTTTCCCCTTCTCACTACTGTCACCTGCTGTGGGATTTGGCCTAATCTAGGAGTATGTGTGCGAGGAGGAGGAGAAGGAGGAGGAGGAGGAGGAGGAGGAGGAGGAGGAGGAGGAGGAGGAGGAGGAGGCTGCAGCTCTCCCCTCCAGAGGAAATATCCTTTTCACTCCCTTACCGCGGAAACCTGACCTTCCCTGGCACCTGGGCTCCACGGCTGGAGCCTGTCCCCCAACGAGCGGCAGAGGATCGGGCATGAAATCGACAACAGCTGGCGTAACTAGCTTTGCCCACATCCTTTCCGACCCCGCCAAGGTTCACATTCCTCAGCACGGGCTCGTCCGGGTCCCCTGGTGCCAGGCTACCTTGTCCTTTTGCTGCTGTTGGAGCATCAGCCTGACATGACCCTGAGGTGACCCTGAGGCTATGGCCTGAGCTCCTTATAGCCCTGGAACCTCCAAGTCACTCTTGTCCCCACCAGGGCTCAACTCAGTGCCCCCTCCCTTCAAAGAACCATACCCGTCCTGACCTCACAGCGTAGCCGGGGCATTCCACATCTGCACACAACTGCACACAACTACACACATCTGCACACATCTGCACACAACTGCACCCACTGATGTCTACCTCACCCAAAGCAAGGGTCTCATGGGACTCGCCTCTGTGATCTCAGGCCCAGGGAAGAGCAGACCACCCTGAGGCTTTTCATTTGACCTGACAAGCTGGGTTGTAGGGAGATCCCTTGGGTAGACCCTATCGTTCCATGGTGAAGGCCCCTGGGAACTCAGAGATCCCAGTCTTCCCCCAGGAAGGCAGGAGAGGAAGGTCAGCTGGTAGGAGGGAGACAGCCATTCCCATTACAAACCTCAAGGCTGCCTTCGAGATGGGCATGGAAACCAGATGTGCTATGCATGCCTGTGATCTGAGCACATGAGACACAGAGGCAGGAGCACCAGGAGTTTAAGGCCAGCCGTGGCTACGGCAAGCTGCTGGCTATCCTGGGCCGAGGCTAGACGTGACTGTTTGATCCTCTTGCCTCTGACTCCTCAGTGCAGCAATTTCAGGCCTGCACCCCAGGCCCAGGTCTTATTTGTTTCTGGCTAGTATCTCAGTCAGGAGCCCAGGCTAGTCTGCCACCGGAAGCAATCTCTCTGCCTCAGCTTCCCAAGTGCTAAGAGGACAGGGATCAGACTCCACACCTGCTCCCCACCCCCCTTTATTTTCAGCTGGCCTGGAACCCACAGAAACCTACTTGTTTCTGCCTCCTGAGTGCTGAGATTAACTAAGGGCTGAAATTGAACTTGATAGATAGCCCAAGCTGGCTCAAACTTTCAATCCCCCTGCCTCCTCCTCTAGAATAGCTGGGATCACAGGCCTGCATTACCATTTGATTATTTTGTTTTCATGACTTCAAATATAAGTTTAAAAAGCCTTGTACTATAACAGCATAGGCTCTGTCCAGCACAGAGGTCCCCAACCTTCCTAACGCTACAACCCTTTACCACATATTGTGGTCAACCCACAACCATAAAATTATTTCATTGCTGCCTCATAACTATATTTTTTACTACAGTTATGAATCATAATGTAAATATCTGACATGCAGGATATTATATTATATCCCTGTGAAACGGTCATTTGACACCCCTCAGGGGTTGTAACGAATAGGTTGAGAACCAACAGTTTAGAGTATTCATAAAAGGCTCCTCTGCTCAGATGAGGGGCCACACCCCAAAGCCCAGTGCTCAAGAGGAAGGCACGAGACGCTCTGTGTAAATTTGAGGCCAGCCTGGTCTACAAAGTTCCAGGCTAGCCAGGAGTATACAGTGAGGCCTTGTCCCAAACAAAAACAAAAAGGGGACTGTTCTGGATAGGGGGTGCAGTTTAGTGAGGTCCTTGGGCTCAATCTACACCGAAGAAGAAAGGCAGGGAGGGATGGACAGAAGGGAACCATCTCTGCAGGACTGTTAGGAAATGGCCTCCTCCCTGGAGAAGCCAAGGCACGAGGAGGGGGGGAGGTTCAGTTGGGAGAGCCTTGCCTCGGCTCCTACCCCTGCATAAACAAAAGCGTGTGAACTCCAAGTGGGTGTTTGCAGGGACTTTTAAACTTAGGAATAGTAAGCAGGTAGTGATCAGGACAGCAGTCCTATCCTCCTGGGAGGGAAATGAAAGAGGATCTGGAGCTCAAGGCCACCTTCTGCTACCTAAGGCCCTGACTCAAGTCACAGAGATGATTTACCAGAGAAAGGCACTGGTGAGCTAGCCTCATCACCTGAGTTCAATTCTCTGGGACTCACTGGTGGAAAAAGAGTCCCAACTCCCACAAAGTATTATCTGACCTTACGTACACACACATGCTCACACAGATGCATAAAGTGTAATAAAATGTTTAACAACAATCCTATCTGAAACACTGAAAAAGAAAGAAGAGAGGGCTGGTGTGGTGGCTGAAGCCTATATTCCCAGTAGTTAGGAGGCTGAAACAGGAGGATCACTGTGAGTTGGAGGGTAACCTGACTACAAAGTGAGTTCCAGATGCCATTTTACTTCAAAACCAAACAAAAGGAGAGAAATACAAGACCAGTTCTTGATGCCTCTGAGAAAGTAACCTCAGTGTCCCCAATGCCCCCAGAATTCTCTCTCCACCAGTCACTGGGCACAGAGTGGAGATGGCCAGGTCCTCGCCCACAGGAGTGAAGACAGATAGGCCTGGCCCTGCCCCGCCCCTAGGAGTTTCCAGTGAAATAAACAACCAAGAAAATACTGACTCTGATTTAACAGCCCCGCAGGTCAACCGCTTGACAATCTTGCAGGACAGACAGATCGTGGTGAGAGAGACAGATCCCTCCATGAGGGAATCAGATCTGAGTCGCAAGCCAGTGTCTGTCTTGAGGGAGTGGGAGGGACACCATTCCAGGAAGTGGGAGCAGGCCCTGCAAAGCCCAGAACAAGGCAGGCAGGTGCAGGGAGATCTGAGGTACTCCGGGCCACGCGTGGACAGAGTGAAAGAGAACACCGTGTCAGATGAAGTCAACTGTGTACCAGGCCAGTGAAGAGGCCAGAGAGCCCGCTGAGGTGGTTGTTATAGTATTTATGGCTAGAGACTGCATGGGAACCGGGGCATGACTTCTTCCAGAGACAAAAGCAAGGAGTGTTGTTGTTGTTGTTGTTGTTTTGTTTTGTTTTGTTTAGTTTTTTAAATTTTGTTTATTTAATGTATGAGTGCTCTGTTGCAGATACGTCTGCCTTCCTGAAGAGGGCACTAGGTCCCATTACAGATGGTTGCTGAGAATTGAACTCAGGACCTCTGGAAGAGCAGCCTGTGCTCTTAACGGCTGAGCAGTCTCTCCAGCCCCAGAGAGTGTTTATAGAGCTGGAACTCATTGCCTCTCCCGTCCCCAGGCCTGAGGCCTGTACCTCCCATATTCCAAGGCTCCAGCTCGGACCAGGAGTTCCCAAGTCTGGCATAAAGAACTTGCCAAAAGGGAGCCTTTAATCCCAACACCCTTGAGCAAAGGCAGGAAGATCTCTATGACTGAGTGTGAGGCTAGCCTGGCACACATAGTGAGTTCTAGGCCATCCAGGGCTACGGGCAGCGCTGTGGGACAGCTCAGGACTACAGCACTTGCTCAGCACCCACACAGCAGTGTATTTCAGGGACCTGTGGGCAGACTGCGGGGCAGATGGAAGGAAGGAAGGGAAGGAAGGAAGAGCCGGGTGGTGGTGGCACATGCCTGTAATCCCAGCACTCTGGGAGGCAGAGGCAGGCAGATTTCTGAGTTCGAGGCCAGCCTGGTCTACAGAGTGAGTTCCAGGACAGCCAGGGCTACACAGAGAAACACTGTCTCAAAAAACAAAAACAGCCGGGCGTGGTGGCACACGCTTGTAATCCCAGCACTTGGGAGGCAGAGGCAGGCGGATTTTTGAGTTCGAGGCCAGCCTGGTCTACAGAGTGAGTTCCAGGACAGCCAGGGCTACACAGAGAAACCCTGTCTCGAAAAACCAAAAAAAAAAAAAAAAAAAAAACAAAAAAAACAAAAAAAACAACCAAAAACAAAAAAAGAAAGAAAAGAAAAGAAAGAAAGAAAGAAAGAAAGGAGAGAGAGAGAGAGAGAGAGAGAGAGAAAGAGAGAGAGAGAGGAGGAGGAAGGGAGGGAGGGAGGGAAAAAGAAAAAACAGACAGCTCCCAGCTCCACTCTGGCTCCATCATCCTGGGCTTTGCCCCCCCCCAGCCCCCAGCCATCTCCAGCCCTTTACCCGTCATTTTCCTTACCCACACCCCCTTTTCTTTTCCAGTCTCTGGTTTATGAAGGCAATCAGAACAATCAGAACCGAGTCAAGGGTGACATACTGGGGTGTTGGTCCCACCTGCTGGTAGCCACAGGAAGTGCAACAGCTTGTTTTGGCCTGGTTCAGCGGTGGTTTGCACTGGGAACCTAGAGAGCGGTGTCATCTCCAGCTTGTTGTCATCAGGACATTCTTGGAGGACAGTTTTATTTCAAGTGTATTTTATTTCACGTGTATGAGTGCTTCATCTGCATGTCTGTGAACTTTGCAGAAGTCAGAAGGAGAACCGGGTCCTCAGCAAGAGCAGCGAGTGCTTTTAACCACTGAGCCCTCTCTCCAGCCTTCCCTGCAAGATGGTTTTCTTCAGAAAACCATGGGGAGCTGCTGCGCAATTGCTTCTCAAAACCCTCCACTGACTTCAGGATTGGGGTCCGTGTGCCTTAACATGACCGAGGATTTCAGTCTGGCCCTCCTACATGGTGCCTCCAACCCTGTACCTCAGCAATAGCCATGGGTGCTGTGGTGATTTGAATAGGTGTGGTCCTCATAAAGTTACACGTTTGAATGCTTATAGGATGTGGCACTATTGGGAAGTGTGACCTTGTTAGAGTAGGCGTGGCCTTGTTGGAGGAAGTATGTCAGTTGGGGGCGGGCTTTGATGTCTGCTATGCTCAAGCTACACCCAGACTGGCACACAGTCTCCTGCTTCCTGACAGCTCCGTCAGTATGCCTGTCATGTCTGCCTGTGTGCTGCCATGCTTCCTGTCATAACGATAATGGACGAAACCTCTGGAACTGTAAGGTGGATGGGATGGGTGGCCACCCTGCCTAGGGTGGCACTGGCTTCATCGGCACAGGAAAGCTGTTGCAGAAGCCCCCCCATGCTCACGAGAGCTCCGATAAGGAAGGAGGAAGCAGAGACTTAGCCAAGTCACCTGAGTCCAGTCAGGCATGCCCAGTGCAAGCAGCTCTTCATCTCCCACTTGCCAGGGGTTTGGTTTGGTTTGTTGTTTTGTTTTATTGTTTGGTTTGCTTCCCCCACCCCCACCCCCCAGACAGGGTTTCTCTGTAACAGCCCTGGCTGTCCTGGAACTTTGTAGACCAGGTTGGCCTAA
Source organism: Apodemus agrarius (assembly GCA_964023405.1). Lineage (NCBI taxonomy): Eukaryota > Metazoa > Chordata > Mammalia > Rodentia > Muridae > Apodemus > Apodemus agrarius. Next base: position 9,079,204 of record OZ030019.1, on the reverse strand, counting down.
AACTCACAGAGATCCTCCTGCCTCTGCCCCCAAGTGCTGGGATTAAAGGTGGTGCCACCACGCCTGGCTCTTGCCAGTTTGTTTTTAAGATAGAGTCTCCTATAGCCCAGCTTGCCCCTAAAGTCACAATGTAACCCAGAATAACCTGGAACTTCTATTTGAGTTAGTCTTACTAAGTAGTTCCCCATTGACCTCAAACCACAGAGATAGGCCTGACCCCGCCTCCCAGTGATAGATTAGAAGTGTGCACCCCCACACCTAGCTGACCTTGATCTTAGGATCATTTTCACTTCCCAGCACCAAACTTAGAGGGGGTTTTTTCTTTTTCTTTTTTCTTCCTTCCTTCCTTCCTTCCTTCCCTCCCTCCCTCCCTCCCTCCCTCCCTCCCTCCCTCCCTCTCTCTCTCTCTCTCTTTCTTTCTTTCTTTCTTTCTTTCTCTTTTCCTGATTCTTCAGCTGACAGCAAGAGGATTTATTTTACACAAGTTACACTTGGCCGCAAGAGAGAACGAAACTAGTCCAAACTGCCAAAGGTCCAGGGAGGGGCCCAGCGGGACTGGTGTGGCTGTAAGAAAGGCAGTCCTTTTCCCAGGTGATCTCGGCGAGACGACGGTCCAGGTCCACTGAGACTTACGTCGCGACAGCAGCAGACAGTCCAACAGCTTGTTCCAGTGTGGCGGCCTTCAGCATCCCTTACTCCAGCTCCTGCGGGCCTCGTGGGTGCACAAGCCGGTTTGCTCGGGCCTCTGCCTCAGCTTTCGCCTCTGCGCTTCGGTCTGTGCACTCGCTTCTTCCGCCGCTTCGCTCTCGCGGCGCAGGAGTTCCAAAGAAGATGGCGTGACGCTAAGGCCGAGCCAAACCTAGCTTTTATAAGGGGCTTTGAATGCGTTCGAAGGAGCCCCTACATTCTAGAGTCCTAAAAGGCACAACAAATGCCCTAGCCCAGAGGCGAGCTATTTTCTTCTCAGACGATGACAGCTCAGGGTTTGGGAGCGCAGGAAATGTCAGACAGAAGTGATGATCCGCCCTTGCTTGCCCTGAAGGATTCCCTCCCTGAGAACTCCTCAATGTAATTCCCCTGCTTGGTCACATGGGGGCGACAGTGCATCGTGGAGACTCTGCTCCTCTGAGTCAGCAGAAATGAAAACTAAGGTGGGGCTGGTCGGTGGTGGCACAAGCCTGTAATCCCAGCACTTGGGAGGCAGAGGCAGGCAGATTTCTGAGTTCGAGGCCAGCCTGGTCTACAGAGTGAGTTCCAGGACAGCCAGGGCTACATAGAGAAACCCTGTCTCAAAAAACCAAAAGAACAAAACAACAACAACAAAAAACTAAGTGGGGCTGGACACAGTAGCTAAGAGCAATGAGTGCTCTTCCAGAGGACCTGGGTTCGATTCCCAGCACCCACATGACAGCTCACACCTGCCTGTAACTCACCCAGATACCCTCACCCAGACGTACATGCAGGCAAAACACCAATGCACATAAAATAATAATAATAGGTGGGCAGTGGTGGTGCAGGCCTGTAATCCCAGCACTTGGGAGGCAGAGGCAGGCGGATATCTGAATTTGAGTCCAGCCTTGTCTACAAAGTGAGTTCCAGGACAGCCTGGGCTACACAGAGAAACCCTGTCTCGAAAAAAACCAAAATAATAATAATAATAATAATAATAGTTGTTGTTATAACAATAACAACGATAATAAAAATAACGTAAGTAAGAGCTACAGAGCTGATTTATCACGTAAAGACGCTTGCCGCCAAACCTGATGACCTGAGCTGAGTCTCTGGAACCCACGTAGTCGAAAGACAGATCAGACTCCTGAAAGATGCTCTCTGGCCTACACTGGGGCACACTCCCCAAAAAGAATTAAATAAATGTTCTATTTTTCCAGCTAAGTTGTATAGTCTACAGGTGACTCAGAGATCCCCTGAGAATTCTTACCACATCCCAGTGGGGACAGGCCATTCAAAACCCCAACGGACAAGGCAGATGGCCTGCCCAAGATTACCCGGTCAGAATGTGGACCTGGTCGGGGTCTCTCCCAAGCCGGCTGCAGCAGCTTCTGATCCTTGGCTCACAGTCCAGCTCCAGCCTCTGCTGAGCACCAGAGGGGCTGAGCTGCTTCGTCTGGGCTGGCAGAGCTGAGTTCTTACTGGAGAGAGACATGCTTGCACAAGAGGTGGGGTGAGGGACTGTCTGAGAGATGAAACATTTGCTTTCCCGTATGTGTGTATATGGGAAACACACACACACACACACACACACACACACACACACGAGAGAGAGAGAGAGAGAGAGAGAGAGAGAGAGAGCATTTATATATGTGTATACACACATATAGTGGGTACTGTAGTCTTTAGAGCAGAGGGTTTCAACTTTCCTGATGCTGCAACCCTTTAATACAGCTCCTTGTGGTGTTGTGGTGACCATGACCATAGTTATTTTCCTTGATACTTCATAACTGTAGTTTTGTCACTGTTACGAATCACGATGTAAATATCTGACATGCGATTCCTGTGGAGGGTCCTCTGGTCCCCTTGCTCTAGAGTCTGAATCCCTGGGCTCTTCTAACTTCGAAAGTCAGATACTCAGAGGGCACTGGCTAAACACTTTCAGCCAAACATCATGCCACTTTTATTTATTTATTTATTTATTTATTTACTTATTTACTTACCTATTTAGTTTTGGCTACTGGGGACCAACCCAGAACCTTGTGCACCGTAAGCAGGATTATGCAACAAAGTGCAAACTCAGCCCCAAACTCTCCTTTTGAGACAGGATTCCACTATACAGCCATGGCTGACCTAGAACTCACTACCTCAAAACTCCCAGATAGCTGACTGCCTCTGCCTCTGCCTCTGCCTCTCCCAGAGACACCACGCCCAGCCCAACTCCCAAGCACTCTTTCCTGTGTTTTTACTACACTCACTCTGCTGGTTACAAGAGGCCAAAATATCCAAGCAGCTAACATGCATCGTAAATATGTATTTAGATATATTAAAAACAGAAGAAGCACAGCTTTAACTGTAGGTACTGAGGATGGAGCCCAGGGCCCAGAGCATGCACCCCCACCCCCAAGAAAAGGACGTGCTGTGTCTGGGATATCTGGGAGAACAGAAGTGTGGACGGGAGAGCCTGCTGGGGAAATCTCTTGGAAACCTCTCCGTCTTTCAAAGTCTGGAAGCCCTGGAAACCCCGCTGCCTTTACTGGAAATGAAACAAAGGTTCTCTACCGCCAGCAGATTCACTATCAGAGATCTGGGGCCAGATTACATTGGGGACAAAGGCCGCCTAGAGAGATGGGCAGGAGACAGGGAAAGAGGATGGGCCTCGAGCCGGTTGTTAAAAAAAAAAAAAAAAAAAAAAAAAAATGGGGGCGGGGGGATTGCCGGGGGAGGGCGGGGGAGAAAGAAGAGGGGTAAGAACTGGTACTCTGGCGGAGCAAGAGGTACAAGAACTCAAGGAAGCACGAGGTCGGGTATGGGGCGCCCATGACCCTCCTGTGGAAGCGCTACTGGGTCGGAGAGTTTGCAAATCCTGATAGAAGGGCACAGCTGGATCCGGGGGCGTACTGGTCTGGACAAGAATGGGCAGTCTCTTCCCGGCTCCGCCCAGCTAGCAAAGCTCACCTTTTCCCAAGGCTCCTCATCCAGCACCGACGTCACGGTTTTGGCTGGAGTGGCTGCCGATTGGCCCGTGGCAGCCTTGTGACAAAGAGCCCCGGAATGCAGTCCCACGTGCGGCCGCTGCGGCCGCGTGGTGGTGTCCGCAGCGTTATCGCGGGTTTGCAGGGTGTGCTACCTGGGAGCCGAGACTCAGCCTTCCCCGGTCCTGTCCCGCTGGCTGGAAGAATCCTCCCCAAACCTGGTGCCAGAACGCCGCGTCCTTTTGCCAAGTCCTTACGTGGTTCTCAGTTACCATCCCACCTCTTCACTGATCCAAGGCTGTGTTTTAAACTGGATGCTGTACCTCAGGCCTGTAACACCATTGATAGGATCCTGAACTCAAGACCAGCATTGACCCACAGCATGGAGACAGCTCAGGGCCAGCATTGACTACACAGCACGCCTGTAATCCCAGCACTTGGGAGGCAGAGGCAGGAAGATTTCTGAGTTCGAGGCCAGCCTGGTCTACAGAGTGAGTTAGTGAGTTCCAGGACGGCCAAGGCTACACAGAGAAACCCTGTCTCAAAACACACACAAGAGA